>JBBMOE010000088.1:410881-520934 GCA_037975065.1 Chaetodon trifasciatus
TGTGTATAAGAGACAGTGTGTGTGTGTGTGTGTGTGTGTGTGAGAGAGAGAGAGAGAGAGAGAGAGAGAGAGAGAGAGAGAGAGAGAGAGGGAGGGAGACAGAGCAAGAGAGTTACATGCAATTAGAATTACTTCAAGTATACCACAATTTGGTTATGTCATATTTGTTGCTCAGTCGATAGGGGCGGGCTCCATGCACATTCTGAATTTCAATACAAAAGACGCTTGTGAGTTAATGGGAAGGCAACAAAACAACTGTCGTAATTCTGTGATTAACTGTTGCTTTGCAGTAGAACAACATGCCCGGGTCACATGCAAACAGCAATTAATAGTAGCTGTGGAAACAAATGCTTGTTTCAGAAAAGCAGGGAAGCAGGGTCTTCTTTACGTTCACTAAGGCCACTTTCCCCTCACTCAAACTGCAATCTCTAAAGCTGATTAGCACAGTTATAATGTGTTTCGGGATCTTACAAACACACATTGAAATTCATCAAACTTGGTGAAATATCAGTCTGAATAGAACAGAAAAGGAAAAGCACCAGTTTTACAACATTTGGACAAAGACCAGCCGCTTCAAAATGAGGATTAAGAAAGACTGGGACTGGGCACAGTCAGTAGTTAAAATGATGTACAGTACAGCGGAGGTATCTTTGCTAGTTAGATGGGTCAGGACAGATTAAGGGCTCTGTGCTAAGTCATTGCTGGGGTGAGGCATAAAATGGCTGATTAATCAACTGGTAATGGGAGGTGTCATTCAAGGGAGACTGACTCTGGGATTAGTGGAAAGGCCGGAGCTGCGTGATGAAACGTACCTGGTTGGGTATGGCCCTCTTCTTGTTTGCAGCTGTGTTCCTCTGCTGGGCGCTGTCATTACACAAAGATGAACAGAAGAGATCAGACGGCAGACAACACACCAAACACAGTCTGTTTGAAATATAAACACTTAACAGCCAAGTCCTGTTCATTTCCAATATGAAGTGTCATACGTTTATCGTCTTTAGTCTTTTATGTGAATCAGCTGCCTGGTCTTGGTGTTATCGTTGCTATCGTCATACTACTACGCACATACATGAAGGTGAAAGTGGGTTTTGGGGGAATTTGGAGAAAATGGAGGATCAAACTGTCTCTCACACACATACTGCTCACACAATCCTACATCCTTTCTGTTCGCCCACCTGTTGTTGCCGTACCCTGGGGTGCTACCATCATCCAGCCTTCTGTAGTCAAGACTGAAAGTGATGTCATGAGAACCGTTAAACAGCCCTAGCTGACCTCTGACACATTACAGCAATCCACTTGCCATGCAGAGGCTGGGCATAAACCCTCACACACGGGGGGGGGGGGGGGGCTTGCTTTGTTACTCGGTCAATGGCAGAACCCACACAGAGGAGGAGAGCTTCACTAAACTGCATGCTACTGGAACTGCTGCACAGGGGACTACACGTATTCAACCATGACCTCTGAGTCGCTTGGAGATATACACCACAGAAAAAAAAAAAAACACTGAGCGCTTTGCAGTGTGCAAATGAGTTTCCAGTGCACAACAGCAGCTACAAGTGAAAGCAGTAACACACTAACAGTGCTCTCTACAGTAAGCATTCTTTCTCATGAGTCAAACAGCCCACGGCAGACTGCCTGTCTGTCAGGCAATCAAGCATGCTTGATTGACTTTGTCTGAAGGGGGAGTAGCATTGATGCATGCAGGGGGTTGGGGGTGGGGGGGGGTAGGTGAGTAACTAATGCGGCCTTGATCATCGCCTCCCCCACAGGGAGACACATGCTCTGATGTGGCGGGTTCACTAATTGGCATGCTACATCACACTGATGCACCGCAGCATACAACATGTGGCTAATTATAAGCAGCACTTTGATTCAGTAGAAGTGCGGTGGTGGTGATTCTGTTAGCTTCCTGAAACAGCAGCTGGGTTCCACGTGTATGGGTGGCTGAGAGTTACAGGGTTGCACCTCCTGTCCTTCATAAATCTACGGAATCACAAGTGCACCGCAGAAAAACAGGCAGCGTGTAGTTAATTGGGATAGCTGCGCCTGTGCTGAGACAAGGGTCACTGGCAACAGGCTGTAAGTTGGACTAGACGAGGTGGGGAGGGGGGAGGGTACATACTTAGCAAAGCCAATGAAGTCCTCATGGTTGGTGTTGATGTAGGACAGCTCAATGTCAATCAGCAGCAGAACCTTGATTGAAGGCAGAAAATCATGATTAGATTGGAGAGGTCTCAATTAAACACCACTTGCCTTCTGATATTTCACACTTGTGAACTGAACAAGCCCGACAGACATTACATCTAAAGCTAAATGTATACATAGCTATACCAATATAATAATGTATACCAATGTCAAGGGGACATATAAGGGGACATGTATTTATTTTGTAAATTGCACATGTGGTAGAGTTGAGAATATGATTTCACTGCAACCAAACTTAAAAACTCTCGTTAGTCTTGGTTTGGTTCATGTCGTTTCAAAGGCTTCTCTGCCCTGAAAACACTGAATTTCTGAAAACGACACTTAAACTGAAGACAAAATGGTGTTTATCTAATGTTTTATTCACATGTTTGGAAGGAAGAAATACTACTGCTCACGATTACATGAGACAGAAGTCACAGAGGTTCCATTTATGCCTTTCCTCCTAATGTCTTGGCATCGTTGAGTGATCAAAGGTGGAAACAAACTGAATAAATCATGCAATAACCACTTTTCTTCCATGATTCAGAATGGCACTTAGCTTTGATATAATTATGAGAATGGTTGAATAAAAGCACAAGTTGGAAAATATGTTTGTCACATCGACGGGAGATTGAACACGTTTTTCTACAACAGGCAGATATGAATCTGACCAACACAACTTGGTTTCATTTTAACTGATTTGATCAAACCTCTGCTTGCAAAAAGACCTGCAGAAGTGAGCCCTAACAGTGAACATGCTGCTATCAAACACATTTAAATGTCTTATTCCGTTTTCTCAAGTTTGTAAACCTTATCAGAAAAAGTTAATCAAATATTCTATTTAACAATTGATAATGCACAACTGCTGCTTGATTTAGCATACGCACAATATAAAAAAAACATTTCAGAATGTGGTTACGCTGCGTTGGCAAGCTCGCAACTGACTACATGTTAAGGCTGTCTATTTTGGCACATTATGCCCAAAAGAGGGAAAACCAATAGAACAAAAGCCATGCTACTTTTATAATATCTCAAAATAAATATGTTTTAAAAGATCTACATACCTTAAGATTACAAAATAAACAAATAAAATAATGTCCGTCACTGTGTTGAACTAAGTTTCAGCTTGACCTACATTTCATTTGAATGAAAGTGACATTGTGGGAGTTTCCAGCTGGTGCCTGCCCTCGTGTCCTGAAAGATTTCAATGTCCCTGACAAACCCAAGACATTCCTCTCACATATTATCTGATTATGGACCCAGTTTTCCCATATTTTGTGTCCAAATGACTAATGGAGACAACAAGTTTTGTACAGTATTGAACAAGAGCGCTGCAGCCGGCAGCCATGAAACCGGCTGCAATGTAATCCCTGTGGGCATTTGCGCACCATCAGTGTACATCCACCATTTGTTTTTCCCCACTGACACTGAAACAGACTCCATTCACAGAAACAGTAATCTTATCAACATAAAACACGTCAAAGTGACTAAAAAATAAAAAATTAACGCAAGAAAACCTTCTTGGTTCAACTTTCCAACGTTCAAGCAATGACCATCAACTCTTGGAAAGGCCTGATGTGTTTTTACTGCTCTCCATTGGAAAAAATGCAAAAGCAAAACCTATCCGACGCCTGGACGGGTCACACACAGCATGTCTTGTCTGTCCTTATGTCGCAGCTGGAGGACGAGCAGATGCAGAGACAGACAATGCCAGATGACACACTATTACAGCTAACGGTAGGTGTTCATGGCTCAGTGGCCAACTTCACCTTATGTTACATCTTTTCCCATTTCTCATACCCCATTTATACAATAATTTGGCAGATCTTGACATCTCAATATAATACTGGATTGTGAGGCACTGGTCCGTTTAATTAACAACCTAGCAGCTCACCTGGTCCTTGGTTTTCCCTTCTCTTTCTCTGACATGTGTGGTGACAATCCTCTCAGTCTCCTCTCTCAGTCTGGGGTACGAACTGAGCTGAAAGGCAACACAAAACACAACTGCGGCACTGAACGGAGATACACACACACATACACACACACATACACACACTTACGTGTGAGCTTGAGCTTAGTAAGACTTACCAATATGTATCAGAGAGAAACACGAGTGAGAAGTGAGAATAAGTGTAGAACAAAGAAAAGGGAAAGAGGTAGTCAAGTGACATTTCAGTGTCACACATATCCAAACAACCACAAAGCAACAACAAACAGACTTTAAGTACACGGTGACTGTCTGGTCTGCAAGGTGATAAAGTCTGTACCATCAGCCGGGGATGACTTCATCAATAAATAATCAGTGTGGTAATGTTGTGAGTTTGCCACTGTCTTAAGCAGCCATTTTTTAGAATATCAACACATGAAAGCAATTTGATGACATGTCAACAGATTGAAAATAGTCCTCTCCAGCTGATGGTAGAGTTTGAATAGTCATTACTATTAATGAAGACTGGATGAGAAGGGAAAGTGACAGAATGGGGTGAGACAGAGGGGAAGGATGGCTGGGTTACTGTGTGCTATGTAGAGTCATGTCATGGTGCGCAGTGCCTTCCGCTGCCCACAAGATGGCAGAGGAGCACCGTTGCTATGGAAACGCTACCAGTCAAGCTGCCACTGCACCCGTGGGCTATTAGTATCATCTCGCCCCTGACATCACTCGCTTTCCGTCCGGTTCAGCGGAGAGCAGAGCGTCATTCTGCCATGTGGGTCGGCGAGGCAGCATCGCCAGGCTCTGCCCTGCCATGACTGACAGACCAGGCTGGGTCTTGAGCAGGGAGAGAGGGAGGACGCGATGTGGAGGTGGGGGAAAAAAAAATGCTTTAATGAACTGATGCTGAGGTCAGACAGCATGTGGGAACTGACTTGTGGAAGCTGTGCTTAAAATTTCAGATGTGGTTTGGAGGTCAATGCTCAGACTGAATGATATGGAGACTTTGGGAGGGAAGTAGGGATGGGACAATACAGACATTTGAAGCAGTGGGCATGGATGGCGTAGTAGCAAGGGTGGGGGTAGGGCTGATTTCACTGGGGTGACCATTATACTGGGATGACAGAGATAGATCAGAATCCCTTCTCTTTTCATGCCATCATCCCAGTAGGAGTGTCCCTGGTTACCTTAGCGGCACACTTCATGACGAGCGCGGTGAGCTCGGACACCACAAGGTCCACGCATTTGAGGCTGGGCTCTTTGAGTTTGAGGATCTGCTTTTTGACAATTGCCTCGAAGGCCAGGTCAGGGGTGAAGAGCCCCGTTCTGAAAGGTCATGAGGTCAGATTGCGTTTTGTCGCGGTGGTAGAAAGAGAGAGGGACAGGAAGAAATGAAGGAAAAAGAAAAAGAGGACAGCCAGGAAAAAGAAAGAGAAGAGAGGAAATAAAAAGAGAAATGCGTTTGTTTAGTTAGTCATTTCTGGTTGCTGACAGACAAATCAACCAGTGGAGAAGGACAAGCCACAGGTTTTTCACATCCTCTTTCCTGACAAGCCAGTTCCTCTGAAACTAGGTCAATACAGCAGAGTGAGAGACATGTCACCTCCAACTCACGGCCAAATTACAACTTAAGACCACTTCATGTTTTTCTGGCTATGTGCACTGAGCTGTGAAACCTGCGGCTTATCCAGGAGAGACCAGAGATGCTCAGACAGAGTCCCTCAAACATCTCATATCCACGATGACACGTCACCCGTCACAACACTCCACAACACGACAGCACTGCCTGCACACGGGGCTAACTGGGCTGGGCTGGGCTGAGGGCAAACTGCACACAGTGTGTACTTTTTGAAATGCAATAACCAAACCGGTCAGCAGAGGCTTTTCTAGATATCGTCGTAAGCTGCTGGCTAAAGTTCTGCGCCAGCGTACCCTCTGCCACACCCATGGCCGCCCCTGCCCCGTGTCTCGGCTGGGTCGGGAGATGCTGGACACCTGCAGTACCTTGTTGGTGCACTGCCTGACTGTGTTGATGAGCTCCTGAATGACCAGATCGATACATTTGAGACAGGGTGTTTTCAGCTTAACGATCTGCTTTTTCACGATGGCCTCAAACGCCAGGTCTGGAGTGAACAGCCCCGTTCTGAGGATGCACAAAGAGACAGAGGCACAGCGACAGACAGATGGGACAGTTAACAGACATGAAGGCCAAAAAAAAGGAAAAAAAAAAACCCACAGATGATTAGGTACACACAAAGACAAACATGTGACTGAAGAGATCTGACGTCATGGACGAAGAGAAAGAAACAGAAAACTAAGATACTGTCAGCCCCAACAGAGGGAGCAAAGATAAAGCTCCCAAGGCCAGGTGTGAATGTGATTCAGCACAGAACGACAAATGAGATGTGGAGCATATCAGTGGAGAACACGCGACAACATCAGCGCAGTGAACGCACATGCATGGAACTCAAAACCTCATGATAATTGAACGCTTCAGCAGACAGAAACAGAAAAGGAGTGTGTGGTGTCGCAGTGATGAGATAAGAGGACTGGAAGAACAGTGAGGGGAAAACTGAACAGAGGAAATACATTTCACATACAACAGGAAACACTTTTCTGAATTGGTGCCTGAGTCTGAGAAGGTAAGGCTCGATTATAAAAATTTGGATTATAGCATAATGATAGCTTTGACGAAAGGAGAAAAGCAAAGCAGTGGGTGTTTACATAAAAACAGAGTACAGGTGTCTATTGAGCTCTGTGGGGCGCTACTTTGCGAGGCGTGTCGGTTTTTTGTCTCAGCTCCACTTGCCTGACTCCGTGGACGTTCTTGATGGCGTGACTGATTTCCCGCCTCAGCTCCTTCTCGTCAAACACAATCTGGGGGACAGGGGAGAGGAGGAGCAGACACCTTCAAAAACCTAAATGCACTTTAATCATTGTGAAGACTCCTACAGCCAAAACATACTACCAATAATACCACCCAATGTGTTGCCCCTTTTCACGGCACACTAACCTTGACCAGTTCAAATGGGAAGCGTTCATGGAAGATGCGGTTGATCTTGGCGCCGCCCGACAACTCATTGGTGTCCACCTGGTCCCCGGAGCCCTCGATGCACTTCTCAAAGTCCACACCAAACTGCTGCACCATCCTGATAAGAGTCAAACACGAAGGTTGTCAACAGCTAGAGCCTTCCTGGAGAGCCACTGCTAAAAAATACTGTTCCTTAATACCATTTCATCTGTGCAGTGATGCTACAGCTTAAAAATCAGATGCTTCAGCACAGTTAACCTCAACACAATAAATTGCTTTCTTAGCTTAATTAGAATGCTATTAATATCACAACCTCTAGGTACAAAATTAATACCATCGTGTTAAAGTAAGTGCTGGATAAATGACCATATGATACAAAAACAACATACATTTTACCAGCATTGTTCTATACTGTTGAGACCACTGAGGCATAATATCTGATATATCTGCCCTCAGATGGACTTGCCATGTGTAGGGTGCATTCAATATGGCTGCCACAAGTTACACCACCTCTAAGCTGTCTACTGTAAATGCTACAGGTATACTGCACTGCTATGAAGAGCAATCTTCAGATGCACTCACTGCAACAAAGCCTTGGTCTTGCGTGTTGGGTCATCTGGACGGAAGTTCTTGTATTCCTCCACCTCCTTCTCCAGGGAGAGGAGCTGACTCTGCAGCTTACTGCGCAGACCAGGCAGGGTGTCCCTGATGTGGTTGGTCAATTGCTAGAGACAGACAGAGGCGGGGCGGTTATTAGAGAAAATCAATGGCATAGCAGAGAGGAAATTATATTTTACTGACGAACAATTGATGTCAGACCTGGTTGAGTGCCTTTTGTAGATGTGGTGTGCCCATACGCTCTGCCATATGTCTGTAGGCAGGGTGGGAGAGGAAGAACTTCCTCTCTGCACCCAGAGCAGCGCGAATGTCCTTCTTCCCATCAATGTCTTTCTGGCTGCGGTTCACCACGCCAATGTAGCCTACGCAAAACAACAGAAGAAGTCACTCAAGAGTCAAAAATAAAGCCTGTGAACGTTGATTTGAGCGACTGTGTGTGTATTTGTCACCTCTACGCAGTGGCAGCAGTTTATTTTCGAGGATGTCCTTTGCATCCGTCCCTTCATCCATCAGGTCCAGTTTTGTTATAACGCCAATGGTGCGCATACCTGCACAAAATTATGAAGTGTAACTACATCAATTCAAACAGATTTATTTCCTCTGACCATCTGGTTTACTACGACATGACTACAAATGACTGATCCACAGAACATTTATGTAAGTATTTTTGATCTTTTCTGAGCAGACGCCTGCAGCTAAACAGATTACGCAGAGACCGAACGACTGACCAGACAGCAGTGGCAGATTAAATGAGGGGTAATGGCTATCATAAGACTCTGTCTAACGTGATTTTTATGTTTCATGGGGTAGCATAAGAAAAAACAGAGTGTTACATTGTGTTCGTAGGCCTGCTTTTAGGACTTTTCCACTGGCACATCTGGTCATGCCAAGTAAAACCACGGCATGTTGGTTTGCATTTCCACTACCAGCTTAAATGCACCGAGTTGTGCCAAGCTGCACTCGAGATGGACCGTCTCCAGAGTCGGACCAAAGCGTGCCAGACAAAGTGGATACTTCATCAGTTTCAATCATCCGGTCTCTGTTTTTCAAGCCAGTGGTACATGCCAAACAACTCAAGTTTCTTATTTAGTAATGAATCATGTTTCTCCCTCCAGAGACGGCAACATTTGATTGCCTTTAATTTAGTGGATTATGGTGATCTGCTATTTGTGAATGCACCCGACCAGTGCCTAAAGAAGCTGGGTACTGCATACATTTGTGCTTTTTTATTACTGGCTGTGGAAATCTTGTGCACCACTGTGCTCTGTTTGCTACTACTTAATGACCATCTGTGTATGACCGCAGACTTTCACATTGTAGCTGGCTACCAACGGCCGCTGGACAGTGCAATGGTAAAGAGCACTGAAGAGGGCGCTGCTTTTAAACGTCATCGAGTTAATGACACCTTTGAGCAGGTGAGCACAAGATGCAAATCCCATCTGCGCTGGTCTAACGCAGACAAGAGTCAAGCCCAGTCGGCACGAGCGTGGAAAAGGGCTGTTAGACTTCTGAACTACTAAAAAGCGACATGCTGACCCTGTGGGTCCACCTCCTTGGCAATCTTCAGAGCATCCGAGTTGGCCAGGTCAGTGTTGGCAGGGGTGACGGCCAGGATCAGACAGCTCTCCTTGGTGATGAACTGCAGCAGCATGTCCCTG
This sequence comes from Chaetodon trifasciatus, assembly GCA_037975065.1. NCBI lineage: Eukaryota > Metazoa > Chordata > Actinopteri > Chaetodontiformes > Chaetodontidae > Chaetodon > Chaetodon trifasciatus. The sequence goes on from JBBMOE010000088.1 coordinate 420,303, forward strand.
ATCTGGTGCTCGATGTCTATGGGCTGGTCTCCAACGGCAACCTTCGTCATCCCCGGAAGGTCAATCAGGGTCAGGTTCAGCACTGAGGCACGTGGACAGAAGTCATAATGATGGGAAATGCAAATAGTCATGATACCTGAGTGCAGCTATACAGCAAAACAAGCCGACATATGTTATTATAGTAAAATATAGAGCACAGTCAAGACCTGCTCGATATGAAAAGTGCCAAGAGGTAACTTCTGTTATGACTTGTCGCTATATAAGCTAAAATTAACCTGACATATCTTACCAATGTATCACTTATTTATTGAAGCAATGTGTTTGCATAACATCCATATTTCTTAATAAAGCAGAGTATCTAGTTTAATTGGAGACATCACTGATTTGATAGAGCATTTGAATGGAAACCCAGGCCGTGATGGCGTGAGACACATAAATGTTTCTCAATGACAGTTTTAAGAAACCGCACAGCCCATTCATAGTGTTGTTACTATGTTCTTTGAAATGGTAACTGAAGGCAAATTACAGTCCTGTGTTTTTTTATGCATGTGTCAACTTCATTTTCCACCCTTTTCACTAAAAACACCAACAGACATGTACACGATCCGTCTCAGTTGAACATGTAAAAAGGTGTTTGTGGTGGTGGGGGAGGCTGTCAGCTTGAGTCACTTGACAAGGCAGACTCTTGCTGTTGTAAATGTAGGTCTAATTTATTTTTTACTTCATAAAACACACACCCTCTGAGTTTCATTACTTACAAGTGTTAAAGTTCCTGACAGAAATAAAATCGAAAATGTCAAATTTGACATTTGTGAATTCCCGTGACATCGCCCGCAAAGAGATGAATCGATGTTTGCGACAGCCGTTCAGTGATGGAGTAAAAACACATTAGAACATTAAAAAAGCGTCTTAGCTTTTCAGTGTTTTACTGCAAACCACAAAAGGGGCAGATGTCAGCAGCAAAGAAAAACTTTGATATGCTCTCTTTGCATTCGGGGGCGAACAATATGAATAAAATATTTCAAGACGGTATCAATAATATTATAATATATATGTTGTTTTCTATGGATCTAACCAATGTGACCGATATTACTTAAATATATGACGTCAACATACTGATTTGGTACATTATCATTACTATAATCTAATACAACCAGAAATATTGAAATGATAGATGCCACAGTACAAACAGCAGGGGGGAAATTTTCTGATGGTTGACACATTTATATTATCTCATTTTATATCTCGTCGTATAATGTGCAAATTTACTTTACATGGGCCAAATACCACAGTGTGTTATGTATGTGTGCTTTACCGTGTGGGGAGTAAACCCTCAGGTTAATCGGGATGGGAGAGATGCCTTTGTTGGAGCCTGTTATCCTGTCGGTCTCTGCCTCGATTTCCGACCGCACTTCATCGAAATCCACAAACTTCTTCCCTTTGCAGTGCAGGAATTCAGCATATTCTACACACGGGGTCAAAGGGACGTACATGGGGGGGGGGGGGGGGTGGAGGGAGAGAAAGGGATAAAGAAAAAGAAGGAGCAGGGGAGACCGATAAGGAGAGAATATTAAATTAAAGAGATGAAGGTAGCAAACCGCAGACAGTGAGCTTAGCTTCAGGCACTGTGACAGAGAGGCCATATGCATAGCAGTGATAAAAGGAGACGGGGATGTGGCTACGCACAGGAGCAGCACACTCACCTGCTTTATTGTTGACCAGCTGCAAAATGAGAGGTCTTCGGGTAACAATGCCTGATCCACGTGGAAGAAAGTCCCTGAGTGAGAGAGATAGAGAAAAATAAATACCACAAATGTAGGCAGAAAAAAGGGATGAAAATGAAGGAAATCAAAACAAGGGGGGGGGGGGGTAAACACAGAAAGAGAGAGAAAGAGAGAGAGAGAGAAAAAAAAATAAAGGACGATGTTTAATTATTCATTATACTCAATGTCCACTTCCTCACAGCGTGACCTCTGGTAAATTGATGGGCACGGGGAAATTTCACGCCTCCAACTTGTCTCACAACCAATCAAATGTGACAGTCATCTTCTGTCATTATTAGAGCTTCACAGATCAGTTCACCCACTCTTGCTGTTGCTCTTGCTGTCATGGGGAAAACCAACCTATATTCTACATTTCAGTTCACTTTTAATTTGTGATTTTGAACAAGTCTCTCCTTACGCTGACCTGAAAAGACTGCAATGATAATCTCATTTACGGACAAATCCCGGAGCCGCTCCTTAGAGTGAATAACGGACATTATGACAGCGCCCGTGAAGATTTCACCAGAATATGAATACAGTATAGTTTTTAATTCACAGCTGAAACACCTACATTCAAGTGATGCTCATGTTGATGCAATATCTCAAACAAAATCTGCAGGACGACAGACTCAGAGTAAGTCCACTGTCTGTCCTACTCCTTCACAGTCGTTTTCACCTTTGGCTGCTTAACCGTCTCTGCATCAACGGGCCACCAACAAAACATGCCACTCCATGTCATCAGCATCTAGAGGAGCTGATTTCCAACTTGAGGAGAAAGTTTGGAAAAATTGGAAAAGCTCCATGGAAATTCAGTTTGGATTAACCATGGTTTAAACTTTTTTTCACGCTGTCGTTTTTTTTTTTTCTTCCGATTGATGGCATCGCTGAACAATCAAACTGCTCCATTTGCAGCCTATCTAAAGGACAGGGAAGGCCCATGCTTTCAGCTGGCTACTGTGAGCTTTCGTGTGAGCCCAGACTGTGTCCATAAGACAGATACCCCCATTATAATGCCTTAACCACACTAGCCTGCGCCTTGACTTTGTGCTATGTGGACATTACAAACTTTATCATGACGCTTAATGGTAGTGAACAACCCACAGTAAGTACTACTGCCTATAGGAAGCATTGAGAGCTTTCTCACAGTTGGCTGTTTGTTCTTCTTAAAGTGACAGGGCACCTGAGGAATTTCTAACCACATAGCCAAAGTTGCTTAGTCAGCCCTCAGACTAGGCTCCTCCACCCAGTCTTCTGCACTCCCCTCCCAATTCTGAAGGCCCCTCTGCTGCTCTGCAAACATACTACATCTGGTGGCAATCACTAGCCTCAGTCCTGGAACAATCATAGCAGAACTGAGCATGTCACTAGCCCACATTCTCCTTTTCCTCCCTACTGCCAGACATATAGGCCTGAGGGGACTGTGGAGGTGCTCAGGCTGCCTGCTGACTTCAGACTGGAAGCAATGTGTCAGCCACAGAACAGGAGAAAAGAGAGGAGCTGCCATACTACATAATGCCCGCTCTTCCTCGACTGTAGTCCTGTGGTGAAACAGTGGGGAATGTTCTGGATGTTCCTTACATCAGCAAAAACCCACAGGTCTGTGGTTCAGCACTGGTGCTGTGTCATGCACATAATGTGGAGCATGCAGCCATTTGTCCACACGGCGGACAGTATAGAAAGCCCTGGATGAGGAACAGGAGCAAGGGAGGGAGGGAGTTCGAGTTAAAGAACAATGTGACTGTAAGCTGAGGGAAAGGATAAACTAAACCGACTGGACACAGAAAATGGCAGCAAGGTGCCGCTGAGCTGAGAGGTCACAATAAGTGCGAATGTATGCAACTCTCACTTGTCAGCAGTCAAACACAGCCTCGTTGAGTCAACAAGTGGCCACTGGTCAAAGATTTGCACCAATACAATGAAGCAGCAATTGAGTTTAAAAGACACACAAAGAAAGTGTTTGATCAAAAATGCTCTTGTGAAAAGACAAAACTTGAGTTCAGAATTTCAGAATTAAACCAGTCAGTCTTCATAAACAGAATGGGATAAATAGCGGTGGCATATTGAAAAGAAGCAAGAGGCCAGAATTACATTATTGATGCGCTGTAAATGATAGACGAAGCTGAGCAGATTGTGTATCATGTCATGCATTATGGATGGCCAAGCAAAGAGCATCAGTCTGTGAGCCTCCCTCCCTCTATCAAAAGAGAAAGCATAAGAGAGAGTAGGGCAGGGGGAGGATGGGAGAGCCAACTCCCCTCCCCCTGCCTGCCTGCCTGCCTGCCTGCCTGCCCCAACAGCCTCTGCCTCTTACAAACTGGCAGAGCAACCGCCACAGCTGATCCTGGTCTTCCTCGAGTCTACAGAGGCCTGGCAGAGCTCGTTTTCAAACATGGAAACCAGTGTGTGAGACTCTGAGGTCATTGTGCGCTCTCACGGGAGGGTGCAGTACACAAAAATGTGTTCGTGGTTTGGTGGGACTTATCCTGTAGGTCTCTGGTGTGGCAAGAAACATATAATTATGGCTACCCGCATTCCCGCACCACAGTCTGTCACTGTGGGTACCCAGAGGAATCACCAGGCAGCAAAGCCTTTTCAAGCACTACCGAAATCCAACTGCTTAGTGGAAAATCCCTTCGCTCTCTGTCACTTGGCTGTCTTTGCTTCTTTCTCACAAGGATGTCCACTGTGTCATAAACAAGCATCCAGACTGCTGGACATTTCTGTTGAGATTTCTTTACACACACACACACACACACACACACACACACACACACACACACACACACACACACACACACACACACACACACACACACACACACACACACACATATATATCTCCATGCCACCATCCTGGAGTAAATTTCCTGCTACGATTAGAAACGGTCGCAATGCATTTACCACTAACACTCATCAGGTTTTAATGATGCTAAAATGGTCATATTTTGGTTAAGGTGGCAGGGATTCAGAGCGAGGCTGACACATTTAATTCTGTATCAAGAAAAAAGACAGTTTTTAAATTAAGAGCTAGCATAGCTCTAAACATTGGACAACTGCTCCACACTTTAAAAACTTGTTTCTCCGTCATCTACTTGCCACAGATCTGATAACAACCTCCACCCAGGCCAGCTTGCAGTGCTAGATATGACGTCTTTAGTCTCCACTGGGACAATCACATCACAACACAGCCAAAACAGGAGACACAGGCCTGATCATCATCTTGCAACTGAGATATAATTATGATCCAATAAGGCATGCATTAAATTGTTGACAGGCCAATAAAATAACTCAAATGAATGGAGAGAGAACATATGTTGGCTTTTCTCATAACATAACCATCCTGGACTAATTTCATAGTGGACATTTGGACTTACAATAGAACTAGCACACTAATAACACTGATAATGGTTCCTTGATAAGTAAACCATGCAAGTGAAGCAGCATGTGGAATGCAGTTATTATGATTGTTATCAGTTACACCTGCATTTCTAATGGGAAGGTCTATGAAGTCTCAAACACTCAATATTTGTTACCATTAATGTGTAGCAGATGCAAAGATAACAACACATAGACATACACTAAGGTTGAGCAATATGATGGTATATACGATGCGATGGTAGATGTGTTCACTGGTAGAGATTTGGCAATGCGCTTTCTATTGCAGGAGCTATCCTTTGTATCCCGTCTCTGCTATATATTTAGAGGAAGATCAAAAATCAGGGCTCTGAGGACCTGGATTCTCGCATGATCTCACATGATCTTGCAGAACCAGCTGCCTCACAAGGTAACGTAATTTGGGCGGCATGACCGCTTACCACATTCTCACGGGACGTGAGAGCAACACTTGGTGGCGGTAATGCATCTCTAAGCTGGTTTGCCAACTGCTGCAGAAGAAGAGAGCGACGAAAAAACATGGAGGCGACATTATAAATACAGAGCAGGAGGCTTCCCCGTGAAGCCAAAATGAGGGAGAACAACTTGTTAATAAAAGGGTGCAACTTCTGTTACGTGCGTCAGGTTTTGACTGAATTTACAGGACAATTACTGATAGATACTGTTAACATGATACAAAATTACATGTACTGTGATAGAAAGTTTTGGCCATGTCGCCCCCACCTCTAACACACACGCCTCTATCAAAAAAAACAGAAACATTCACAAACACATGAGGTTGTTGAGCCAGAGTGATTCGATTAGCTTCTGTCCAGCAAAGAATGCAGACCAGCCACCCAATGTGATCTGGTCTCCAGTAACAAACTTAGAGCAAACAGAGGGCAAAATCACATCGACAAGATGTGTCAACACAGCACAGTGAGAAATCTCAAACCCATCTGACCTACCGGGGTTGAAAATCAGGACAGTGACAACTAAGAGACAGTAGCTACACAGCAATTATGGTCTTACTTCCCTTACTCTACCAGAGACAGAAAGCGTAAAGCAGAAACTGAGCAAGGACAGATGTGCATGTTATGATAGCATGAAGGAGTAAGTTAAGTCAATCGATTGTGACATCAGCATGGAGTTCAGGCGGGAGACAGAAAGGGAGGAGCATCTATGCTCTGTGTCTGAAACACACAGTCTATGATTTGAAAATTGTCTTTCCTCAGCACTAAGTGACTCTATTTCTATTGTCTTTGGCACAAGAGAAAGGGAAAGAGGAATTATTTTCATGCCTGGGGGCTCAGGGATGAAGCCAGGCTTTCACACACAACACGCCAAGGAAAAACACCTCAGTCACGGGTGAAACCATAGAGCAACAATTACTGTAACAGCACCTCTGCTCAGGGTTCAAGTCAGCAGCAACCGACGATTTACAAATACATTACTCTACAGCATGTGTAGTTTTGTTTAACATATGAATGGAAATTTTGATATTGGGTTTGCATATTGCCTGCTCCTGAGTTCAAACAAGCTCTTAGATCAACAATGAGTCACTTCAACATAAGCACGCCTGTTTCTATAGTGATATCCAGCACCTCCCCAGGTGCTTTGCGACTGAAGTACGACTCGACCTTGTAACTAGGTGTTTCACTTCTGCTGTTCCACCTTATCGGTCCTCAGGTTCATCTGCACAGCAGCAACAGGCATAGAAAACAGTTGCTGTACTCTATCTTTCAGATAAAAAGATAGTAAACACTAAAGTTCACCACTCACATACTTCATAAAAGCATGAGCGTTTACACGCGTCTGCCGTTGCATATCTGCAAGGTGCTTGTGTAACTTTTCAGCACGTGGATTTATGTTAGTCCTCCCAACAGCCGAAAGTGGAAGGCTTGTACACACAGTGAAATTGAGGTCACCATGAAATGTCTCATGTTAATTACAGCTGATACGTGGCAAGTGCTCTCACCGTGTAAAGTCCCACTCATCTGAATTAATGTGCACTGAGTGGTAGTCTAATCTGCCTGTGTATTCTTGCCTGAGAGCAGTTACAACATGCTCTCGCCAGTGTGTTTACAACCAAAGGCCCGTCTGCATGCCATCTTCATAGCCAATGTACTTCCTCCTCTCTGGCCTGCATGTGTATGTGTGATTGTGCGATCTCTGTGTGGGTTGGGTTACACACACACACACACACACACACACACACACACACACACACACACACACACACACACACACACACACACACACACACTGAGTGTCTCTCAATGGGGTGGAAACCTGCTAAACAAGCTGCTATAGAATGAGGTTGTTTTGTTTCTTTATCTGCCGGGTGATCTCACTCACAGCTGATGTGGGAGAGGACAACAGGACCAGCCTGTCCAGGCGCACCGTAGTTTGACCTTCACACCATGGAGAATGGAGAAACAGCAAGCCTATTTCCTTTATTTTCAAAGTTTTGACAGAAACAATTACAAAAGAGGAAGATAGGAAAGGAAGTTGTGTCTGCTACAGACATGCACTTGTTTTGACAAATGGTCTGAATTTTGATGTAAGAGCACTTTGAGGTCAAAAGCGATGCATTATATGAGACGCACTAAAAAAATCTACGTCTCTCAAGAAAAGAGGTGACTAGATCGATCTGCCTCTAATGCTTTATTTTACTGGGATTCCTAATAACATGTACTCCCTCATATGAAAGGATGATTGTACTGATTTCACAGCAATCTCTTACGTGACAAAATATAACTCCAACAGCTGAGAGCTGCAGACCAAATAACAATTACTGGTGAATGTAAACCCTTTAGGACATTCTGGGTGTGGCACAGAAATGTTTACATTCAGGTCTTTGTCATACTCAAAATATCTGGTCATAAAGAAAGAACCAGACACAAAATACACTTACTGACAGCTTTAGAAGGCCTAAATATTGAGCAACGTTTTGGAAAAGATTGGAAACATTGGAAACATCGGAGTAAAGAACATACACTATCTGACTCTTGTATAAATCGTCGTTTGAAGTTTGCCTAATTCAAAGTCAGAAAGCCTCTCACTTGACCTCCGAGTGCACGAAACTTCGTAAAAACAGTTTTAAAACAACTAGTTTGCCATGTACAAAGCGTATCTACAGGAACTTGTTTAACCAGCAGCCACTTTAAGGCAGGTTTACGAGTGCGTAAGTCAAGTGCGTAACCATTCCGGACTTGAGTTACGCACTCGTACACCTGACTTCACAGTGCGTTACGCCGTAACTCCATATTGACGTTACGTACAGGTTTGAGTAACTAGCGTATCTTACCTGCTGGACAATCAGAAACACCGTTTGAGAATGTTAGACCATGCAAGAATCAGTGTAAACTATGAGATAATTGCAATGGGTAACTTAATTAATCACAATCACTCACCTGCCAACAAAATTTTCCAAGACTGAGCTTTTTCCAGCGCTCTGTCCGCCGACCACAGCAATCTGAGGAAGGTCTAAATTGCAACTCTGGCCGATGGAGCTGAAAGCGTCTTGAAGCTTGTTGATGAGGGGAATCAGGTCTTCCATGCCCCGGTTCCCCATGGCTTCGTTAGCTCTGAGAGCTCCTTCAACACAACGCAGACCAGAGGCGAATGCTAGCGGCGCTAACTGTGTAGATAACGTTAGCTTAGCAGCAAGGTGCTCTCGGGTTACTCTGAAGTGTTGACTTCCGCCGCTTCAAACAGCTCAGGCTTGTATTCACTCTTTGAACACTTGAGCGGTGACCGGCAATGCTATTCACACTAATATCATTTCGTGTTCTTTGAAGCGCATTAACTAAATACTCAATCAGTCGAAACGGACGGAAAACTCGCAAAACAAAACTTCCTCTACACAAACGCCATCCGGTCAGGGTAGACGACATCCGATCGAAACCGGTGAGTTTAGACCCGCCTCTTGTCTGTAAAACTACGTGGTTTATTGGCTAATTTTGCTATCCCTCCGCCAAGCTGACATTCTGATTGGATATTTAAAAGGCGTGTTCGTCGCTGTACACAAAGTTCTCATCCCTGATTGGTCAACGCGTTTGACAATTTCAACCGTTTCATGTCACATGTTCAATGCAACATGGCCGCTATCATAGAGTATGGAGCTGATACAAACACGTTAGAAAACAACCCAAACAACATGTCCCTAAAGAAAACGTTATCTTCAGCGTCTCCCCTCATTCTGCGAATTGTTGCTGAATGTCCGGTGACAAAAGCAAGAGCTTGTGATCTTATATTGCCACACTGCGCCGTCAGCACCCCGGTTTTCATGCCTGTCGGTACGCAGGGAACTCTGAAGGGAATCACTGTGGATCAGCTGGAAGGTCTGGGGTGTCAGATTTGTCTTGGAAACACGTACCACCTGGGCATGAGACCGGTACGCAATCTCAGGATTCATTTGACCTTGATAGTGGCTAACTAACTTCTCTTTTGTAAATGTATTTTTCCACTTCAACTTCACTGCCCACAGGGTCCTGATTTGATCGAGAAAGCCAATGGTTTACATGGGTTCATGAACTGGAAGAGAAATCTTTTAACTGTGAGTCAAGCTTTCCCAAATGAATCAATCATGGTGATGAAAGAGGTGAACGAAGGGGGATATGTTTTATATTCGCATCAGTGCAAGGGGCGGGTAGATCTTTGAGCTGAAGTCTTGTGTTTCACTTTCCTCTGCTTACAGGACAGCGGGGGGTTTCAGATGGTGTCTCTTGTTGAACTTTCAGAGGTCACTGAGGAAGGGGTAAAGTTCAAGTCCCCCTATGATGGCAAAGAGATCCTCCTAAGTCCTGAAAAATCCATCAGCATACAGAACAGTCTGGGTACGCGAGGAGTAAAATAATTTCAATCAGTATAAAATAACAAAGACTTTAAAATTCCCCTCAATTTCACAGCGGCTCTAAAACCACCTTCCTGTTGCTCTGTCTACTTCCAGGGTCAGACATCATGATGCAGCTGGATGATGTGGTCAGCAGTACCGTGACAGGACCACGGGTGGAGGAGGCAATGCACAGGTCCATTCGCTGGCTGGACCGCTGCATAGCAGCCAATAAAAATCCAGACAAACAGAACCTTTTTGCCATCATCCAGGGAGGGCTGAATGCAGAGCTGCGTAAGACCTGTCTAGATGGTAAAAGATCCCGCTCTGTGGCGCTTTTTATCACTATATAGCTGGTGTTGACAAGCATGTTGAAGGACTGATCATATTTGCATAGAGTCTAAGAACATGTTTAAACACTTTGAAAATCCAATGGCTTAAATTAAAGGGTGGGTGAGTCATTCTGGAGAAAGAGTGTTGAGGTTTTTGCACACAGCTCTGGCTGTGTAAATTGGAAACAAACAAAATGGCTTGGACCAAGTCACACAAAACTACTCCAGCAACAGGTGGCGTTCATGCTCATCCAGAGACAGAGAAGGGAAGTGGAGATTGGGGGGTACGATAAATCTGGCACACTAATGTGTAACAGCATTGTGAAGAAGGAGACATGACATTATCAACAATCTTTCTCCAGAGTGACTCAACCCACGTTTAATTAGAAAGCTTACACGTCATGTTTTTCCACTCCATGTGTCCATGAATTTGCTTCTACATACAGATCCGATGAGGAAGCATATGTGAACCAAACAGATGCTTGGACGTAATAATCTTGTTCAAAGTGTCAGGATGTGAAGAGGAATACAGTAATACAAGATATTAAGCTAAAGATCATGAATATTGTGCCAAGATTTTGGCAGCAATCTGTATGTTGGCGAGGAAAGCAGACATGCACCTGCACATGTTAATGTTGAGGTCTAGTTGTAAACCAGCCAGTTTGACAGTGAGACACTGATGATAAGAGTTCAAACTTGTGTTTATTTATCGTATTCCCTTCTGGTAGCAATGACTCAACGTGATGTTCCTGGTTTTGCCATCGGCGGCCTGAGTGGAGGAGAGGAGAAGGATGACTTCTGGCGGATGGTCACACTGAGCACTGACCACTTGCCACGAGAAAAGCCTCGATATCTCATGGGTGTGGGGTACGTTTGCCTGTGTGCTGAAATTATCTCCCGAGAGCTGTGCCGTTACATGCTTTATGGTTTTATAAGGTGACATAAGAGCATGTGTGACCCTCATGTGCTGCAGGTATGCTGTGGATCTGGTGGTGTGTGTAGCTCTGGGATGTGATATGTTTGACTGCGTGTTCCCCACCCGCACTGCAGTAAGCTCTCTTCACCTCACACACTAATAATCACTTTTAAATGGTCATTTAGCAGCTAAAAACTGATTTTAGCTTTATTTCTGACAGTCGTGTTTCTTTTACCGCAGAGGTTTGGCTCTGCCTTGGTGCCTTGGGGATCTCTCCAAGTAAAACAAAAGCAGTACGCCAAGGACCTCCAGCCCATAGACCCAGACTGCCAATGTCCCACCTGCAAGAGGTGAGTCAAGAACGAGCAAAAGATCATTGCACAAGCCTGGAGGTTTGGCTCACATGGTGATTCTTGTTCTTTTATTTTGGGTTTTCCAAAGCATTTATCCTCATCAAGACAAATATTGGCATGTATAAAGGACTGTAGTACCCAAGAAGACCACATGTAGACTTGTTTGCCCACTTATTTTTGGTCCAACGGAGGGATGTTTTGGCGATGCAAAACTAGCTCAATCCGTGATTTTTCTTTTGTTTTATGTATTCTGGTGATGTGATTTCTCCGTAATAAAACACCAAAGTAGACTTACAGCTACCGTAAATGGTTTTGAGCAGACATGCAGTTAGGGTGTGTTGTGAGAGGAGGATGCTTAAACTGTATGGATCGCCACATTTCTATCAATGCTACAGTTTGCTGCTGGTGTACGGCACCCTGCTGTTCAGACATTTTGTACCACGTCTATATTATAAAACTGGACATTACTGGAAGGGAGATGCAAATAATATTGTCTGTTGTCTGTTTCAGACATAGTCGGGCTTACCTACATGCTCTGTTCAAGAGTGACACTGCAGCCATGCATCACATCACCATCCATAACATTGCCTACCAGGTCAGTATTGGAAATGTCTCTTAACACTCAACATCATATCACAACTCAAGATTTAAATCAAGACTCTCAACAAAATACATTATCTCAGAGAAAATGTAAGTGATTGGAGTTTTAAAAGTTTTTTGTTGAACTCATTTTAACTTCCATCGTCACTGCTGTCATATTCCAGTTGAAAAGAGAGAGAGAGAATGAATGTCAATCAAACTGCTGCTAAAAGTGCTGTTTCAGTCAAATTCAGGCAATAATATTGTCTGAGGATGAAATGAATGAACAGTAGATATGACCTGCTCAATAATATGTGTTTTTATTAATATTCTTTAAAAAAGAAAAGTGAATATAATTAAAAATCTATATATGGTAGCATAAAAAATATATTTACTTTTTCAATCAAGCGTCTTTAAATCACTACAGTTTTATGATCATTTATTTTTCACTGATTTCCATATTTGACACTTACTGCATGTATTGAGTGTCTTTTATCAGTTCATTAGCATCTGTATCTGCAATCCTGTCATTGAGAGATATCAACTGAAGCCACACATTTACATAATGTGTCTCAAAGTCTAATTGCTCCGACAGAAGTCTGACAAAAGATGTTGAACTTAGCAAATGCATGTGACATGAATCAGACGATGTCCTCGCCTCAGTCACAATCGTTTAATGCGTCAGCACTCTCTGTGCCTCAAAGTGGAAAAAACTTGCCTTGATGCTGGCATTATCAAAACAATGGAGAGTCTCCTTCTGACAGATCTGTCCCAAAACATAATGTTCGCTTTAAAAAAGCATAACTAATGATGTCTGATTATGCAACATATTAATTTCTTTGTTTTTATACGTTTTTTTTTTTTTTTTTTTTCCATTTTCCCATTGGAGCTGCACTAGCAGGGTGGCTCTGGGATGTCCGTGTCAGTGGGCCTGTTGGGTTGTCACTCTACCACTTTGATCCAGACTGAAATGTCATGACGAATATTTAATTGCTGCGAAACATTCACCTTACCCTAAAATGTTGTCATGTTAAATAGCAGCAAGTAGACATTGGTACTGTACACACTGACGATGCTGACCTGCCGCTGACCCGCAGAGAAGATGACTTCCCTCTGGAGATCAATAATCACGTTATTTTTCTACAATTCATCAAACATTTCTTTTTGCAGCTCACCCTGATGCGCTCTGTGCGGCAGAGCATCGTGGAAGGCCGATTCCCTGAGTTTATACAGACGTTCATGAAGCGAATGTTTCCCTCTCGTGACCTGTACCCCGGCTGGGCTGTGGACGCTCTCGCCTCCGTCAACGTTACGCTGGATTAGAACCTGGAAGGCAGCTGTTGTGCTCTAAATGCGGGTCTAAATGTCAAACAGTGACTGAAGGATTTTATATCTTTTAAGTGACTCTTTTTACGGGAGATTGTTTTCCACTCTTTGTTTATATTTGTACATGCATTGCCAGCTTTGTTGGCAATGAGGAAAGTGGCTTTTGATCTGAAGGGATAAAGCCTGATCGTCTTATACAACAACCTGCTTTACTCAGTTTCTGCAAATTGTCCTCAGTGTGCACATTATGATAATGTGAGACTGAATGGGGTTTAAATGAGGTTTGAAACACATGAACTATCTCCTCTGATATGCTCAGACACTTTTTTGTTGTTACCATGGCTACACAGCTCGGCCCACCCACTTGAAATGAAATGTTTTGCCTTCCTGTCAGCCTTTTTTTTTTTTTTTTGTAATTTCTGGTGCCTGAGTGCATTACACAGACATTTAATTTTTGCCAAAGGCACAGTGTTAATAAATACATTCTGGTGTTAGTTGTCGGCTAAGTGTTTGAACACATAAATGAAACTAGCTCGCTACAGATTGTGTGCTTGTGTCCTGATGACCACCAGAGGGCAAGATAGACAAAAAACAGAGCCAAACCAACTGTGAAGCAGAATGATATGCTGTAGAAGTTTCCTAGTAGAGTAAATATCAATTCAGCTGATTTCAGTAAGATCAGGCACACGAGCAAAAATGTAGGAGAGCACAAAACACTGATAACAGAATTATTCACAAAGCAAAGTCAGCATCCATCTAAGCAGTATCAAATCACTCTTATCCATTGTTATTCTTCGTTTTCTCATCAATTCAATAGGCTCTAATCCTTTTTGACCCTCTGAGGAACGGCTTTGTTTGGAGCTTACAGAGGTGCTCGTTTTCAAAAGGCTCCATTGTGGGTGATTAATATTAATCATTGGAAGTTAATTTGAATAACACCTGTTGTCTGTGGCTTTGAGTCAACAGTCCTCTTGAGCACCACATTTGAATTTCATTACAGCGTGTGTTATGACCACAGGCTCTTCTAGATTAAACCTGTGAGCTGGTGAGTGGCAGGAAAACAGATATCTCGTACAACAGTGTAGTCACAATACAAATGGTGGGTTCGGTGCATAATAAGAGTAGTTTACAAGTGCTTATACTCTTAATTATAAGTGTTTGTTAATGAGTTACAAATAGAGCTAACTAAATATTCATAGAGGGATTTATGCTTTGACAACAGTACAGTGATCTTTTGTATTTGTAAGTATAATAGCCCACTTTTAGAGGAACCGCTTTTGAATGTGCTGATTGTGTTGTTTTTAGATGTATTACAGGATTATGGGTGTTTGTCACCAGAGGGATGTTTTTTAAGGATATTTCCTGCTGAGCTCAGTTGACAAGGTGTCACGTAATAAATGTGCTCTCATGTACTATATTTCAGCAAGACTGTTCCAAACATGCCATACGTGCCTCCTTAGACTGATCCAGAAGATTTACAACCCCATAATATTCCTAGAAGCCCACCTAACATAATAAAAAGCTGTAGCGCTCCATGCAGAAATGATAAATGTACGTCAATGTTGTTTAGACTCACGAATGAATTGCGCGCAGATCTCCACAGAAGTCTGATAGATCACGTGTAGCCTATATGTGTGACAGTTTTATTATTTTAGTATCATTTGTGTAATTGTTGCTTTTTTCCTTTTTTTGTTTTGGTTATACCTGAAATAAGTCGTCGCAATGGTCGATCTATGGTGTAAAGGTTGGTTACTCATTTGCAGCCAGTGTGTCCATGCGTAGCTCAGGCAGGGAGGATGCTGGTGTTGAGAGAGACAACCAGTTGCTCTCCAGCTGTCACAGTAAGTGCAGCCTCCCCGACGCACCGACGGATGAACATCCTCGACCTGTTGCCGCGGCGGGAAGAAAAGTAGAGCTGCATTGTGACGGGTGCCCAAACGAAACAAGCTGATTTTTCTGTTTAGCAGGGAAGTGGAAGACGATGCCATGAGGCGTATCAATGTGTTCGTTATTAATCTCCGTTTTGAATAGCAGAAAGAAGAGGAACGGAGTTGATCTTGGGGGGTCCACCTCCTCGGTGTGGAGGTGCGGTTTGCTGTGATATCCGTCTCTGGGCTCTGTGGAGGAGGACCATGGTCGAACTGGAGAAGGAGGTGCTCCCTCTGCCCCCTCGGTACCGGTTCCGAGACCTGTTGCTCGGGGACTGGCAGACCGACGACAGGTAAGGATGCCGCTTGCATCGTTTACGCACGGCGCACTGAATCCGCTGCGCATCTGTGCGCTATGAGAGCATCATATCATCTTATCTAAAAAGTATTCATTTGTTTTGCGTTTGCATTCCCTCCCTGTGATCTCGTATCTCAGGTGTATGAATGTGTTGGAGTATTCCACTGCCTGCTGTGCAGCTGTTGTTATGGATGCTGCAACAGGTTTACCAGTTACCCTGCGAGCGCAGAGGCTGCTGCTGCTAATACTGCTCATACAATATTATCCCACAAAAGCAGTCAATTAATTAAACCATATGGGGAAAAAATGCTCAAAAGAGAACAAGAGAGTAAATATTTACTCAGGGATATTTCATTTATTTTCACGTCATGCAAGTAATGTATCTTACATGCATAAATTTGGAACACCCAAAAATCCTTTGGTGTCATGAAGCAGGAAGGAAATGAAGAGCGAGCACGAAAGGCAAACCGACAGTAGCCTCTTTATGTCACTCCTCATGCCATGAATCCCGAGATTTACAATGAACCGTCTGCCACCTGGACAGGCGATTCAAGTGGGTGCTCTCTGTAAATGGCAATTAACCTTTGCTTACACTCCATTTACAGGGCAGTAGATTTCACCTGCTGTATGATATGCATTGCTTAATTTGGATATTTCATTATGCTGTCTAATGGAAAACCTTAACCTCCATTTCACGCATGGTCTCTCTTGTTGCTGGGTGGAAATTAGGACCAAAACACTTTTGGACTTGAGTGGACGTCTCAAATCGGATAATAGGTTAGGTCTTGTTTTTGAAAGCATGGAAGAGATCAATCCAAGTCCAGCCACTGGCCGGCTTCATTATAGAGACACTGCCACATGCTGCTATAGAAGCCTGTCAATAATGCTATATCATATCAGTGAGGTGATCTATCCAAAAGCATCCAGCGTTGTCCATTTTTAGTGATAAATCCTAATATTAGACTATGTATCTGAATGAAGCCTAAGCAGGCCTGCTTACTCTGGGCGTGCTCTTATGGCTTTCTGTAATTTGTCAGCTCTTGCCCAAGGACTAATGTTTCCAAACCAGAGTGCAGTGTGACCTCAGTCACCTGATTGCAGAGGTTCAGTGACAGCTGCCTATTTCTTGGAAGAAACAAAAGGGCTCTAATATAATCCAGGCTCCTCATACTATAAAAGAGGCCAGGAAAAAAGAAGACATTCAACAACAACTTGGATAATTTCACCCAATGAATGTAACAGAAATAAAACAGGTGTATAGTGACAGTGTGGTTGTGACTGATGTTGCTGCTTTAGAGGCTGCTGAGACAGTTTGAGAGGACTGTGTGCCACAGATGCTGTAATACCCTCTTAACACATGATGTGGATGAGTGTTTTCAGGGATGGTGTTGATCACTTTAAGGGCTCTAGAAGTTACCGAGGTTCAAATTAAACTTGTGTGGGCTGAGCATGTTACATTTGTTTTGTCACAGTGTGGAGCTGTGATGTCCAGTGCACACACGCTGTTTCACATAGTGGGAAGATCTTAATTATGAGCATTTGTATCTTTCAAAGTAGAAATTTAGTCCTTTGTATCTCTGATGTGTGTAACTGTGTTTGCCTCTCTCTGTGAGTGCGTGTGTCTGAGCATCCGAATGCACGCATGCTTTCATCTACAAAGGACACTTGCAAGAGAGAAAGACAGAGTGACAGGGGTCAAGATGTTGATCTTGGCACCCCGGCAGTATTAGCCACTATAAAACAGACTGATTAGAAGGAAAGCATGAGCTGTGATTGATAGTGACAGGAAGCTTAATTATGGTGGAATCATGCAGAGTTTGTCTGCCATGGTGCATTAATCTAGGAGTAGCCTTTAATTAACAGCCCCGAAGAGCCAAACAGTCCCATTGGCCCAGGTGCACTCGTAGCTCCATACAGTATCGCCGCGTCCCTGCACAAAAATACACTCACTAATCAAAATGTCAACATGTGTATGCATAACTTATCTCCCTGACACATATGGTTCCACTCTGCTTTGGGAAAACCTACATTACTGAGCCCTATAATCCCCCTTCTGTCGCTCTCTGTGGGACTTCTCCCTGTGCTCCTCTCAGCTTGCATCCCTCTGTGCGTGATTGTCTGTGTCCATACATCGCCCCCTTTTAACATTCACACCCCCTCCATCTCTCTTCTCTGCATCTTCGTTCTGATTGAAGTGCCATACTTTTACCCCTTTTCAAGAGCTCTCCTGTAACCCAGTGGAATACATTTTGCTGTGCCCTTTGCAATGCTCTCAGATGAAGCAATGTGCAACACAGACATTTTAAAGATGGCAATTGATTTGATCATTTATTTCACACACAGGGTTCTCCTGTCCTGATTGTACTATTACTGATATCTACAGAGCCTCCTTTTTCTCCCTCTGCCAGTAGTCTTTGACAACCCAGCATTGGTTGTATCTATTTTTTGTCCAATTAGAACAAACAGAAATTGAATTTGGCTCAGTTTTCTCAGTACAGACTGAAACAAGTCATCTCTCCAGGGAAGAATTTGAATAGAGGTTCGCTGCTAATAGTTAACTGCCAATTAACAGTGTAGTTTCCATACTCCAAAACTTTAATCAAGGCTGTGTCTGATAATTGATCTGTAAGTGAATGTATGTCCTGCTGTTACAGAAATGTACTAAGGACAGAGACGTAGGAATATTTTAATGACGCTGGTCTGATTACACTGATACCATTTATGTTTTCTGGCAGTGAGTCAGAGGCTTCTGTTTTGAGGAAATGCCAGATGACTAAACAATTAAATACAGGTCTTTTGCAGGCTGATGACAAGGATTTTACCAGTCAAAGGAGCTGTTTTTTGCCTAAGATGATATCGAGACCTAAAATGGATGAGTTCTTTTTGACTGGTTCTTGATATTCAGCAGTCTTTGACTTTGTGTAAATCTTAGAGCAGTCCTGTTAAATTTGGAGGAAGTATGTAAGATAGCTTTCTGTCTGTGTCTACGCTCAGCGCTTTTTATTATGAAACAAACTTTACACATTGTTCAAATTCTCAAAAGAGTGAATTCTGGCTTAATGTACAGCACTTACTGTGTCATAAAAGCCCATAAATGCACATGAGTCCCAGCACAACTCCAGTTGCATGTATTATTTGTCAGATGTAATATGAAATACAACCGTCTCCATTGCTCTACAATAGAAAGTCTCAGTGGGAGCTTTCCTCAGAGTCCAGGATTATCATACAAATGACAGCCGTTTGTTCTCCCTTTGGCTGTCACTTCTTCCACATCTTCCACATCGCTCTGTCTACTCCTGGCCAACCCTCCTCCCCATGCTTCTACTCCTCTTACCTCCCTCTTAATTCTTCCAGTCAAGACTTAATCTTGTAAGGCCAGCGGAGAGCATGATCCATCAATATTGTCAATGCTCATACCAGTTTAATGCTTTGGCTTCACAATGAGGTGGACACTGGTGTCTTTTAATGAGCTTTTCAGAGCTGGTGTAAGTTTCTGCCATATTATTTATAAGACAGTTTAGAAAGCTGATAGCTATCTCTGTCAAGAATTGTAGAATCATAGATGTATTATGTATCATGACAGCAGAGCCAGAGCTGGCATAAAGGGAAGTTATTAGCAATACAAATGGCTGGTATGATGAGAAGAGTCACCCTGTGAAAAGGTGATTTTATCAGATTTGAGGCTGGACGAAAGAGAAGGGGTGATGGGAGCATGCAGACCTCATAACTTCTTTCGTGACTCATGTGCATGTCCTCACAGACACGTGGTTCTGCCAGTAAACAGCTGGAGTGAAGCTAACTTAAAAACACCCAGTAGCTAATGGAAATTAATTGGAGGGCTCTACATGGTCGATGGGAAGCTGAGGGCTTAGAGTGGGGTAGGCTAATAAATCCAAAGCATTTGGCCTGATGAAGATCCCTTTCTATTAATTAGAAAAAGCTTATAAAAACAACATCCTAATTAATGATGGCAAAGAGGAAAGGTTGCCCGTAGGCCTGAGCAGTAGGGATAGGTCCATTTGAGAACAAACAAGGGGGCACGGTGGAAGGAAGGAGGACTCATATGCAGTCTGAGCATGATCCTGCTACAAAGAATATTCGGCACATGATGCCCGCTGAGCATGAGCCGGCGCTCTCTTTGTGAAAAGGTTGTGTGAGAAGATATTACCTGAAGGCAAAGTGAGAAGTTTAGTTTAGTGTAGTCACAGTTTATTGCGTTTAATTATTTGTTCTTTGCACTCCAGCAACCCCTGTATCCTATTGCAAGAAGTAGGTCATAAAAATATTGAAACTACAAGATACATACACATATTATATATATGGTAAAGCTTTCTCATTGATATTACCAATGAGTAATCACCCAAGGATAAAGAGAGAACAGAGTCAGTGCAGGGTGTGTCCCTGGTGGTCATTTGGTCTGATGGTTCTTTTATTTTTAGAGCTTTTTTGCAACCACTGGACTTTAATAAGCTTGGTATTGAATTCCCTAAGCAGCCTTTTGGTTAGAAAAGTGCTGTCAACGCTTAAGAGCCTTCCTGCTGTGGATATAACACAGCCATGGGGCTGACTAGCATGTGTCTGAGCACTTCTGTGTTCTGTTGCTGGAAGACCCCGTGGCATCAGAGTGGGGGCAGGGAGCTGCTGTGCCACACTGTTGCAGGGGATCACAAACACAGTTGTCCGCTGATCGAAGCTCCCCAATTCCCAAAATGTGTTAGCTTAATACACCGCAGGACTTTCAAGCAGCCCCAGAGACACCAGGGACAGGCACTAGAGATGTTTATTCTCACATTTCACTCCTTTTGTGTCGTCTTCAAAGCAATGATTTGAAGATGACGTTGGAACAGATTGATATCTCACGTTGATTTGATCAAATGTTAAATGTCTGTGCGCATCTGAGGCTAATGTAATCCTAAGAGACAGGGAGATAGAATGTCATTGGATGGCTTTTAATAGTGTTGTGCATCAGTTTAAGCCATATTTTGTCTCATGATAAAGGGATGAAAGGCATGTTTTTTCATGAATTGAACAGTTAAGAGGAATTTAAGACACTGTTGTGTTCTGCAGGTAAATGAAAGAGACCATGTGAATGTGTCAGCGTATCCCCTCTAAGCAATAAATAGTGAATTATTATTTCAGGAAAGAATGAGGCAAGGCTGGTTTACGTCAGGAAGCGGGGGGGGGGGGGTGGCTGAGCATTTCCACTGATGATGTATGGAAAGTTTGAATCCATGAGATCCCAGGCGTTGTTCAGGAAATGACTCTGAGCAACTGCTACAGTGCACACTTACTTACTGTCAATATACTGTGGGATACATCACACATTTCTTGTAAATGATTGCTGCTGTTTTTTCCCAGGCTCATGTGGGAGAGAGAGCGGTTGTTGGAGGATAGACATACAAATGCATGTAGGCACAGTAGACAACATATTAGATAAATTGGCCATGACATAGACTGGTTGAATTTTTTGTTATACACATTTAAAAAGACCAGGAGAGAAAGGGGCTCTTTAAAGGTCTCAGTCATCATTAAGTTATTATGAAAGTACTTGCTTGTTCCATTAAAGTGTTAAAATCAATTTTGTTGCAGCAGAGTGTTTTGTTTTTTTTTTTAGTTTGACATTCTTTTCATCTGGCTCTCCAGTCAGCATGAACTGGTGCATTGTCAGTGTTAAAAGAAAAATGTGCCTTTTACCACAAGATAACAGATCTTTCCTTGACGGAGATCTTCTCGTTTTTCATTTCTCGTGTGTGGTGGCTGTGTTTCTGGGTCAGGGACAAGCTGTCCTGTCAACCATTGGTCGGATGAAGTAGAGAACACCTTGCCTCTGTTAAGCTGTTAGTGCGGCCCCGTGGTGATGTGCAATTTATTTCCCTCTTGTCATCCCTCTGAGTTTCTCCTGCCCTCATTTGTAGTCTGTATATGTTATTATTGTGTTATTATTGTCACACAAGGATCCACTATTCACCCATTCATCTTAAGCAGTACAGCATGTTGAAAACAGACTTCATGACAATCAACATGTCCCCATAAAAATGTCCTGCAGAAGCTACATGTTTATTATCAATAGAAATAGCTTCTTAAAAAATAACATTTCCACTGGTGTGCTGATGTCAGTCTCCTTTTTCCTGTTCCTATAGAGTGGTCCACATTTCACAAATAGATGTGGCAGAGAGCTTGTACCTGAATTTGTATTCATATTCGTGTTGGATGTTTCTCTTTTAACTGTGTGCATTCTGATCCAGCCCTTCTCTGTCCTCACAGCGTGTTTTAATATTTATTATGGATTTTTTTTTTTTTCTCAAAGGTTTGCTCCAAATATGAATTTCCCTTTTTGCTCTCTTTCCAGTAATTAAACTGAATAAACTTTGATGTCATTGATCTTAGCGTGAGGTTTACCGGGTATCATTTTTCACTCAGTTACCTTATTTCTGCCTTTTTCTCTCTTTCACTGGTATGAATACTATTCCTGGGTTGTGTGTGTGGAGGTTGTGATGAGCCAATACTGTGCTGCTGTGCACACATATATTTGGGTTTCTTTAGTCTCCTCAGCTGTGTCATTAGATGGCCAGTGCTGTGTCATTATGGAGCATAGGCATGGGTGGAAGCAGCAGGAAAACAAGGTTCAGCACTCTCTCAAAGATCCTCCTCCGCATGTCCCCCTCTGTCTTTCTGTCCGTCTGTCTGTGTCTATTTATCTGTCTGTATATTTGTCTGCTCTCTGTCTCTGTCTCTTTCTCTTTTTCACACTTGAGCTCTCAGAGTGTACATGCAAATGCACAAATGCAAATTGTCTCCCCAGACTCAGGTTTGAAATGCTTTGCCATGCCCCCTTTCTTCATGTTCTCTTGGTTCCAGCTGTTAAAGCTGCTGTTTTCGCTTTTTAAAGCCCATGAGATGGTCTTAGATGTTTGAGTCGACATAATTAGTTTGATCAACCTGTATTTTTAATGAGGAGCAGAGTAGACAGAAAGGCAGGGGGACCTCTTTGGGGTTATTCTCTCATTGTGAATCTTATTTAATATACTAAAATGGCAGTTTCTTAACCCAGCGACGTGTTTTTGTTTTTTTTTTAATTTATTCCCAAATGTTCCAAAGCAGTTTTTCTCAACAATTACCCTATCATTTATATTCCCTGTGCTTTTTTGGAGGTGGCCTTTGGGGGCTGGTGTGTGACTATTGCCCAGAGGTACCATTGTGTTGTGCTTGTGGGTCTTTTGTTTTGAAATAATGCCCTTTATGAGTTTTTAATGTGTTTTTCTCCCCCATCTTCCCTTTAGATTAAAGATCCCGACTTTCAATCTATCTCACACCTCAAGTCTTTATTGGGCTATATTTCCACTTTATCTTTCGCCCTCTGTTGTACACTGAAGTGGAAAAGCTCTCGCTTAGAGAAACACATCAAGGGCAAAATGACCTCTGAAATTATCCTCCTCACAGCTCCTTCTCAGAGAGGTTAAAAAGGCTTTTAGGACTTTGATGAATGAAGAGATGCATGGATAGCTGGATTGAGGAACGCTTGTCAGCTTAAGTAAGACAATAACAAACACTCAATAAGATATTGGAGATTTCACAAAGCATAGAACAACACTGTCATGGTCACACACGGATGTGCAGTGCCTAATGGATTTGGTGGTAAAAGAGAACATTAGCTTGAGCGAAAGCGAGCATTAAAGCTTTTACCATTTTGGTTTGTTATGAGGATGATAACCCGAAACTTGCCACAGTGGAGCTCTTTAGAAGACATGAGCAATGATCTCATTAGAACCAGTAGCACTTAGCTGTGGGAAATGTACATGATAAACATTTAAGTTGTTGTTGAATTTCCAACCGCATGTTTTCTTATCTAAAGGGAAAACAATATGCTCATCATCTGCCTGCCTTCGTGTTTTAGCTGCCCACAACTTTTCCAGACCTTTGTTGACAGGATGCAAAAATATCATCCAGCATGGAGGTCCGATTGTCTTTCTATGGTTACTTACTCTTCTTGAACATCTAGTCTTGAACTAGTCTTGAACATCATTCAAATGCAATCACTCAAATTTTGATTAGGACCCAGAAAGAAAATTGTTGTGATTAGCAGTTACATTAATTTAGCACGCATGCTTCCGTTGCATGCATTTTGTTACTTTCATACTCTGCTCTTTTACATGGATAAGTAATAATATTTACTTTAGGAACAGATGATAATGATTCTCTGCACTTCCACCATGGTATTGACTGTTTGATTGCTCTGTGCATGAAAGAACTCGTGCAGTCATATTGTCAATTAGCTCTGTACAACTCACACGCACGCACACCTGCAGACATATACACACAAAATCTTTCCTTACTTTCCCCACTGTCTATGACTGCAGATACTGCAGGGTGTCCCATCTCTCCAGCAATTCGTACAAAGTCGTTTTCTAATCAAAAGGTGCAATTACACACCCTTGGGCTTTTGCGAGCCTGCGGAGTTTCGCGTATCTGCGTGTTCCTCTGTTTGCCATCATGTGTGCAGAAGCCTTATTGTTAGCAGGCTGCTCAGGGCAAAGGGAGCCGTCAACAAGTTGCAGCGGGCTATCGGCTCCGATGGCTGAACACACTTCACAAGTACGTGTTTGCTCACATCTGCTCATGTGAGAGGGAGGGAAAAGACAACGAATCCCTTGTTGCCATAGCAACAAAGAGGAAAGTTACCCCCACCCCCAAATGTTGATGGGAAAGTGTGGCGTTGGCTCTGGTCTGTGTGTGTCTGAACATTTGGAGTGCTGCTATAGCGTCACTTTGGAACCCTGGGAAGACCCCAACCCCCCCGCCCCCCAACCCCAGCATCTCTTCCTCTTCCCGCAGACAGGAGAATAGATTGCAGTTGTTCTGCTTCCCTTTCATCTGTCTGTGTGTTATGAGGAGACCACCAGCGAGCCGAGCCTGGCATTTTTCATTCTCGACCTGAGTCATCCACTGTTCCCTCCATAGGATGAAAGGATTCTCACCTGAGGTGGTCAGACAGGAAATACAGTCACCTTCAGTCCCGCTGGTTATACGTCTGTCCACATGTAAGAGCTGTCTGAAGAATGTCTCTTTGTCATTTTCACCATATCCCCCCATGAGCGTCCATGTCAGATGTGAATGGTCTAATGATCCTAATGATCCTGTTGCAGGTGTGTATTTTAGGCCCGTGTGTGTACAGTAGGTGTGTGTTTGCGCTTGTGTCCCTCTAACAGGAGGGTGCCAGAATGGAAAGGGAGAAAGAGCAGTAATTATGGCCTCCCATGTTCAGCAGAAACATCAGAGGGAAGTAATTTGTTGCTTTATATTTAATCAGTGGAGATAACGAGACTGACTGCAGCTGTCTGGGCCTATGGGCAGGCGGACAAGCAGGAACATCATTTCCTCCAAAACCCATTAGTCCTTAATGCTGCCAGACACAGTGTCTTATTTCCATACTTTTCAGTGTTCAAATAATCATTATCACCCTTTTTATCTCCAGTTTGCTCAATTCGTCCACCTTCATTCTTCTCCCTTTTATCTCCCAGCCCACCACTTGTTTCCTCTCTTCTGTCTCTTGACTTGACCCGACAAAAGAAGTATTTCTTCTCTTCAATCACCTGGCGCATCTCCTGCATACTCTTCCTCTTTTTTTCTTGCACCCTCCTCATGTCTATATCTCTCTCTGTCTCTGCCCACCTCTCCATCCCTCTCTTAGGGTGCAGGTAGAGTTCTATGTGAATGAGAACACTTTCAAGGAGCGCCTCAAGCTGTTCTTCATCAAAAACCAAAGATCCAGTGAGTTGCCTTTGTTTGGGATCATGCTTTCTAAGTCTGTAATTATTTAGGTGAATTTTTCTGCTGCCTGTTTTCTTACCACTTGAGTTGTTCTTGTTTTTTCAGAAGAAGAGACATGTTTCATTTTAGTGTGTGGTGTGGTGCCTTTCTTGCTTTGCATTTCATCACCAGCTGTTCAATTTGTCCACTCTTTGTGACTGCTTTATATGTTGTGTAGTAATGTTGATGATCTGTGGATTCATTTATAGAAATTTCATACCTTTTATATTTATTTTCTCCCGCATGCATAAAGTCATTATATATATATATATTTATTTTATTTTTTTTTTTCTTTCCATAAAACCTTAACTCGAGGTAGACTACCTCCTGAGAGGTCCGCACATCTTTGACACAAATTTTCCAAAAAGTTTCCACTCGTGCCATATATTTTAAAAACAGCAGGTACAATCAACTCCAACAACAAACAAACCAATGATTATAACAGTCAAGTCACCACTTAAGTCTAATAGTAATCCACCGATTAATAACACTCATTATAATAATCCACAGAATGATGTTTTATCATCTCAAATTAGCTAGCAACGTGCTAATCTTCCATGTTTTCTCTGTTATAACTCCAGAAAGACTTATAAGGAAGCATGTGTAGATATATTCATTTTGTGTGGTATTGTTACATATTTATTAGTGAACCTGGACAAGCTAGTCGTTGTCAGCCAACCATTGCTGCACATGCTTTAATGAAAAGAGGTGATGAATCATGTTTTGGAGAACAATTTCAGGGACTGGTGAACTTTTTGGTAGTAGTGCTCAATGGCTTATAGGATGCTATTTGCTATTCTGTTTTTTGGTTTGTTTTTATGTGTTTTCTAAAACCTTTGTGTTAGGTGCATAGAGCATTACACCACTTCAAAGAATCCTACAGAACTTTATTTATTTATTTATATTTTAAAACATGCATAAGGAATATTAAAAGCATTTTAACCATATCGAAAGTTAAATAAAATGTGTCTTTATAAATTCAGCTCCCGATATTTATTCTTCACTTGATTGCCTTCTTTTTGCATTGCAGGCCTGCGAGTGCGAATGTTTAACTTTGCACTGAAAGTGCTAAGCTGCCTCCTCTACATTGTCAGAGTTCTACTGGACAACCCACAAGAGGGACGACAGGACTGGTGAGAGAAATGGGGATAACAGGTGCCTAATGACGTGAAACAGAGTGCGAGGGCCTGATAGCAGGAGCAAGTGCATCAGATCAATAGATAAGAGTGTGTATAGAGTATGGATGGTGGGGGAAGAAAGGGGGTGGAGATGCATTCAGGGAAGTGATTTGGACTGAGCTGAGTTCAGTTTTGGTAACAGAATCTTGACAAGACGTTACTTTCATTGCTGATTTTGTTTTTCTTTTATTGCCCCGTAGCGTTAGCGGAGTGAACTGTACCAAACAAAACACATCGTCCCGCCCTGAGTTTGATTGGTAAGTGTCTAATGAGGAGTGATGGCTTTGGCCTGCAGACAAGGACCATGAAACCACACACCCTGGAGGACTGGCATCCCCAACACCGGCCCGCTGGTCGGAAATGTTGTATAACGCAATCAATGCAACTTCACGTAACTGATACAATTCACAATGCTGATATTGAGCATTACACATCCACATTCATTTGTCACAATCCAACTGAATGGATTACCTGTCAACATAATATGTATGTAGTGCCTGTGTAGCCTAATCAATGGCGATCTAGTGGAGATAAAGCATGTAATCTACAATAGCAGAGAGAGAGTGTACATGGACCTGAGGCTAAGCCATGTCTCCTGCTCAGGGACCGATTGATCTAATTGGTGGCTGGTGACACTGGCTAAGCTCTGGCTCCACATGAATAAGGAGCCTGACAGAGTGAGCTCAGGAAAGGGATGGGCCGCCTCCTGCTCCAGGCAGCAGACTCGTAGGAGCAAATCAGAGCGCAGGCAGGCAAGCAGCCATGATAAGCCCCAGGGTGTCTTTGGCAAAAAAAAAAATAATGATAATAAGACGAGCCTTTCTCTCACAATAAGGCTGTAAATTTCCATTTGACTGTGTGAATATGACTTTTCTCCTACAGAATGAGCACACTGGCAGCTGTGCACTGCACTGCTGTTTAGTTGTAAAGAGAATAACTCAGTTTTGACACGAGCTGTGTTCGTGGTCCCTGTTGATCATCATTGTGTTCAGCAGATAAGATTTGTAGATTTTGACCATATTTAGTGGTCTCTCTATAATTCTTATCCCTTTTTGACACATCTTTCTCCTCTATTCTTTCCTTTTCTTCCACACTAGGAAACTGATCATCTGGGTGGATAGACCTCTACCGCTGTGGGCACTGCAGGTCAGATAGATCAGTACACTCCTGTGTAAACAAGGCCTCAGTGTGTTTACACACATATCTGCACATCAGGTTTATCAGAATTTCGCTCACACCACATGGCTTCAGGGCTTAGTTACAGGAAATCACAACATTTTACCTGACACGAGTATTTACACTTACAGCATGATTAAACATATATATACACAATCAGACACCAGACCGTCTCTTGCTTCACTTAAACCTGTTGCCTCTGAAGCTCAATCATCAGCACGCCTACAGATTCCACCCACGCTCTTCTCTTCCATCTCTGCGATTCCTAATTTCTCTCTGCCATGGTCTCTCTCTGACTATCTTCACTCCTCTCTGTGTCTGCATCTCTCAGTTTCTCTATAACTCTCTCTCTCTTTGCAGGTGCTTGTGGCTTTCATCAGCTTTTCAGAAAGTATGTTGCTTGTGTATCTCAGCTACAAGGTGAGTTACTCGTGGCCCCCAATGACCAATCAGAAGCCTTTTGTGATGTCTGTGGCAATGATGTTTACATGTGCGCCGTGCGTGTGTGGGCGTGCATTCATGTAATATGCTTGAGGGTAGTGTTTGCACTCCGCTGTGTATTCACCTCACTAAACTGAAGTTTCCCTTTCTCCCCTGATGCCGCTCCTTTGCTCTTGCATTTGGAAAGCACCTCAGCGGGCCTTGAAGCTTCCTCGGCACTGTCCAGTTATTGACGCATCACAAAGACTTTAGGGGAGGCCCCTGTGCTGCTGTCGTGGGGGGCTAAACCATCAACGGGTTGCTCTGCCTTTGATGTACTTGACACTATAAGCCTATAAAGGGCTCCCTCTGCAGATTACTCTGGATGCTAGAGGCCTTAGCATTTAGAGCTGACTGATTCCTGTGGACATACCCTGTGTCTGTCCACCTACACTAGTCAGATTCAGGTCAGCCATATGTAGGTGGCAAGACACATAAAAACAGCCATGGCTGACATCTTAATTGAATGGCAAGTGATGCTGCTTTATCTCTCAGAGGGAACAAGGGAGTTTTATAACCCTTACGCATCCAGATCTATTCTATGGAGCACAAGCCAGTCGATTTGTCACCTTCCACTCTCTGCAATCAGGCCTGTTATGTGGTAATCCCTTAAGGGCACAGTGACAATGGAGATTCCTGACCCCTGTGTGTGGTTTTTGTTTCCAGGGTAACGTTTGGGAACAAGTATTACGTGTCCCCTTCATTCTGGAGATGATCAGCGCTGTTCCCTTCATGATCACTGTGAGTGGAAGGATATGCATTACTGAGCCCTCACGGCACTCAATCACCACAGTCCCATCCATCCTCTTGAACACATCACATGTTTAATACAGTAGTACAGAAAGGATATTACAACATGCTCATGCCCACGCGACGACCTTTCCTTGCGAGAACATGTCACAAAAAGTACCGTGACAGATTGTCAAGCTGACCAAAGCTTTCTCTTCTTGACAGGTGATTTTGCCCTCCTTCAGAAACCTCTTCATCCCTGTATTTCTCAATTGCTGGCTGGCCAAACACGCTTTGGAGAACATGATAGTGAGTGAAGGAGTATCTCACCATCTACTTTTTCCATTACTTTCATCTTAACATCTCTGTTATCTTGCTGGCATGCACTTTAACTTCCACCCTGGGCTTGCTATTGAAGCTTTTCACATTCCCTGCCTTCATCTGTCCTTTGACATCCAGCTAACAAAGCTTGCTTCACATTTTTAATAAACTGTCTCCCTCTCTGCTCCATATATTCTAGCACTTTGCCATTTTCATCTCCTTTTTAGTGCATTTCTATATTTCATTCATTTTTTAAAATTATCTTTTTCCTACTCCACGTTACACTTTAGCAATACAGCACAGGGCCATGGGCATTTCCATACATGAAGTCACACCTGTGTCCATCTCTCTGCAGAATGATCTCCATAGGGCAATCCAGCGGACGCATTCGGCCATGTTTAACCAGGTGGTGATTCTCATCAGCACGCTGGTCTGTCTCATGTTTACTTGGTGGGTACCCTCGCTGCTGACACTGAACTAAGAGGGGGGCAACAAGGAAGAAAAAGATTAAAAAGAGAGGTATTGAACGGAGGTTGGAGAGGAAGTGAAAGGTGTCAAAGTCATGGACAGGGTGAGGAAAGGAGCAGAAAGAGACTGAGATGGACGAGAGACATATAGCAATAGTGTGATACATGCAGAAAGAAATGAGATGG
Organism: Chaetodon trifasciatus; assembly: GCA_037975065.1. Classification (NCBI taxonomy): domain Eukaryota; kingdom Metazoa; phylum Chordata; class Actinopteri; order Chaetodontiformes; family Chaetodontidae; genus Chaetodon; species Chaetodon trifasciatus. Next base: position 450,351 of record JBBMOE010000088.1, read on the forward strand.
GAGAGTAAAAAGTGCAGCTCCCAGATCTAAGAGAGAGGAAAGACAGACAGCAGAAGGTAATTGTTAACTGTGAGAGGGAGACGGTGCTCTGAAATGACAACTGGCGATTGCTTCAGAGCGGTGGAGGATGTGTCAGCTCCCTGCATATCTGCTGTGAAAGCCTGGGCTAACCCAGAAGATCCTGCACACAGCATGAATTTCCTCTGACCATTTCAGGGATTGCATGTACCTGTTGAACACAACAATAGGTGCAACATGCACCTATTTACACTATATCTATATATATGCAGAGGAGTGAAAGACAGCTCTCTGCGTAAAGTGGCCCCCATAGGCACCTAAACTTCACCCTGCATATGAAGTCTCTGAGGGATGCTCACTTACTTTCTCCATTTTTCCCTCCATTCCGACCTCCATCAGTATCTGCGGTATCCAGCACCTCGAACGAGCGGGCAACAACCTGACCCTGTTCGACTCGCTCTACTTCTGCGTGGTCACCTTCTCCACGGTGGGCTTTGGAGATGTCACCCCCCAAATCTGGCCCTCGCAGCTGCTGGTGGTCATCATGATCTTTGTGGCGCTCATTGTGCTTCCCATACAGGTGAGAAACAACAGCAATAACCTCTAATGCACTCACAAATGTTAGATTAAGCAAGAAATGTAATTAGTATTAAAGTCTGAATGTAACAAACAACCAAAATACCACTATGTAACAGAAGCTTTAAGAGTGAGTTTTTAAAAGTGATCCAAACACCTTCATTGATTTGATGGAGTCAGGGAGCTCTGAAGGCAAAAACCAATCTCTACTGTGTCATATTTTATTTTCAATTTAGCTTTTGGAGCCACCAACTGGGCTCTGCCCGACTGTCTTCCAGTTTATATAGAGGTAGAAAAATCTCAGATATACTTAGCACAGACGTGCTTTTGAAGTGATGAGAAGAATCTTAAAATCATTCCCAAAATTGATTCATGGGATAGCTTTGCAATCTGCAAAAGCAATTTTGTTTTCTTTGTTAAGCTCATTTACAGTTAAGTTGTATCTCCCAAGATTAATAATTCTTGTACCCCCCCTCCTGCACAATAATGTGATGAATGACTCATTGCATCCTACGTACATTTACAACACTATTTTTATTCAGAGAACATCGAGAGTGTCTTCTTTACTCACTCAATTCCCCAAATCCCTCTCCTGTCATTTAACTGCTCTACAGAGGGAACTTCAAGAACCATTTACACACACACACACACACACACACACACTGTTTACACAAGGACTAATAAAAACACCCTGACAAAGCATCAGTTGCATTGTACCCTCACGGTTGTTCCTCATTTTCGTGGAAACCTTTTATTCCTGAGGTAGCTTGCATTCTTATGTGTCTCCCAAAAGATAAGTGCCAATAGGAGGAATTTCCTCTGTGTGTGTGCTGAAGATGCAGTAAGAGGAGCACCTCACACAATACTGCTAGACAATTCACAAATGACTTGGTTTATTGACATTCTTTTTTTTTGTTGGAAACTGGATTTCTTTTTGTGATGCTGCCGCTCATCTTTGGGAGCTTTTCTGTTTTTTAATCACATCACATAAGCAGTAGATGTAGGGCTGCATCCTACACACGTCTGATCAACTGGCTCCCACTGTTTTGTTTTTCCCATCAGCTGTGGCTGGGTGGTAGCAAATATCTCCACAAAAACAAAAGACTTGAGCACAAAGATGCTTTCGCTGATCTTACACGAGCCGACTCATGAAGAAGTGGTGATCTGTGCATCGCCAACATGGGTGCCATGTCATCCTGCGCGCTCCCTCTCCCCATCTTTCATCCATAAATACCCCTTGACATTTAGAAACTGGCCTCCCTTTGCCCCAACCCCCACCCTGTGTGTGTGTATGAGTGAGTGAGTGTGTCCGTCTGTCTGACTCTGAGTCCTGCCATGACTGGGCTCCGCAAGGGGCCACAGAGAGCATCAGGATTCAGCTCCTGTCTTTGTCTTATTGCTGCTTCTATTGGTTTTCCTGTACCTGTCCACAACACACCACAGGACGTGGACCTCTTGACAAGTCATTTTGTGTAATTTTGAGCCTTAAAAGGATATTGATTTGAAAATAAATTTAAAAAAGACAACAATTTAGGTAATTTCTCTTGTCTGCAATTCAGTTTCACCAGTTTGGAGACTTGAAACAAATCACAATATTAAAATAGAGGCTTTCTCATTACATCACAAATCTACCACAATCGGTGCCATCGAGAACTGGCTGTACACAAATGATGGCTGAGTAAAACACAATTGTCGCGTGGATGTGTGTGGCCCGATGATGTTTTCCAACATTAACGAGCTGATAGTATCTCCACTCAAAACTGATTAAATTTATCTGGGGAAAGATGATTACAGAGAAAAGCAGCAACACAAGTGAATTTGGCGACGTGGTTGAGGTTTATGTTGAGAAATGTTTTCAGCCATTCATTAGAACTGTTTTCCTTCTTACACAGGGTGAGAATAAAAGAGAAAAAAGAGAATAAAGAAAATATATATATATTTTAAACTGAGCGTTAATGACATTGACAGGTGTACTGAGGACTTACACAGAGTGAATTATCAGTAGCCTAACTGAAGTTGTAACTATAGCTACAGCTGTTTTTATTTGTATTTTGTCCAGAACTTCAAAAAATCAATGCCACATAAGTCTGCTTCAAAATATGATTTGAAAAATACCCCCTGCAACGAAACCACTCTGTGGTTTAATCCGTCACACAAAATATGTCCTTTCACTTTCTGACAGAGAGTCGACAAAGACTAGAAGGGGGGAATTGGTGGCCTGGCTCTGTCCAACGGTCCAATCCAAAAAAGTGGGACACTGTAAAACTCAAATAAAAACAGAATGCAATCATTTGCAAATGAATTATCACATTCAGTTTTTTTGCAAAGTGACGCAACTTTTGTGGAATTGGCTTTGTAAAATTGTTGCTTTTACACCTCAGTTTTTGCTGAAATTAAACAAAATATATGTGACGTGCCAATGAATTAGCTTTATTGGTGGACAGATTCTTTTTTCTTTTTCTTTTTTTTCTTTAGTTTATCTTTTGGACAGAGCCAGGCTAGCTGTGTCCGTTTCTCCAGTATTTGGGCTAAGATAAGCTAACTGGATGTAGCTCCATACCTACTATACAGACATGAGAGCCCATATCTGCTTTTTGGCACTGAAACATTTTCTGAGCTCTCTCCGTCGCAGGAGGACATCATTTATCATGAACATCAGCTATCAGCATCTTTTTGCAGCAGTAATCCAAGCTATGAATAAGCCAATGTGTCCACCCTGCCCTGCCTAGCATATTAAAAAAAGAGCAGTTTAGCTCAGGCCTACTGTTATTTCCATAACCTACCTCCCCCTATTAATCTCTGCTATCATGTTCCATTCAACATCACCCCGTACCAACTCTCCGCTTTTCGTGATTCCCCCAAACACTCTACCTAATCAAACAGAAACACTATACAGTACAAGGCATTGTTTTCATATACCACCTGGCACCTCCCTCTATTCCAGCTAACTAAATCCACTTTCCATCTGTTGAGTGTGATCTGTGCTGTCCTGAATGCAGTTTGAGCAGCTGGCCTTTCTGTGGATGGAGCGGCAGAAGTCCGGGGGGAACTACAGTCGCTACAGGGCGCAGACGGAGAAACACGTGGTGCTGTGTGTCAGCTGTCTCAAGATTGACCTCCTCATGGACTTCCTCAATGAGTTCTTTGCTCACCCACGACTACAGGTCTCTCCAAATGGTTTTAAGTAGGACAACAGAGTGTTGGGGAGGGGGTCTTGTTCTGTTTGTGTGTTCTCTGTAATTCTCTTGAGGAGCCCGGGCAGCTGAGCTTAAAGATACGGATTAATTCAGCAATAGCACGGATCAAGCTGCTGTCTTATTTTTGTGTGTTTGCATCCATATGTTTACAGTATATTCCAGATGAGTGGTGCAACCTGTTCAATGTTACACGAAGCATTTAGGACCCTTTGACTTAAATATTATGCTGCCGATGTTGAATTCTTTGTTAAATTGGGCTCTAACTGCTCTGTCACGTGGTCCTGGTCTTGTAAAAGAGTGTCACATGGACTCAGAAAGCTTGTTTACGAGACAGAGTTTCATGTTAGAGATTTTCTCGCATGAAATCAAGTCCACACAGCGTGCCAAGCTTAAAGTTAGGATTACAGATTGAATGTAATCAGAAATATTTCATATATGCTCCTCTGCTGATAAACACATGATGGGCACGACCCCTCTTCAGCCACAATACAAATTGTTTGTGTCTGTTTGTGTGTATAGGACTACTATGTGGTGATCCTTTGCCCAGCAGAGATGGATGTCCAGGTTAGGAGAGTCCTTCATGTCCCTCTGTGGGCCCAGCGAGTCATCTACCTGCAGGGCTCTGCCCTCAAAGACCAAGACCTAATGAGAGCCAAGTGAGTCACTGTGACCAGAAACATCAACAAAACAGGAGTCGACATCTATCTGATTTCATGGATGTATTTCATTACATATGTACGGTACATCTATCATCCGTCTCTACAAATCCATCAGAAAATAATTCTGCAAAAATCAAGGCCTGAATAAACCCAGAACAGAGCTGAGGCACATTGAAATGAAATGCATGCATAAGCTGGAGCTCATAATTAATACCTAAATCACCTACAGCCTTGAAGTATCTGCTGTAATTACGGCTTGACTCATATTGCTTATTGTTTACCCCCTGGCTTCTGATATTACAGCCACGGCACCTTAGGCTGGCTTTGTCACAGGGAAAGAAAAGGACCAAAAGCCTGTATGTTTAATCTCCCTGTCTCCTCGCCTCCTACTATCTCATCCATAAACGGCGTGGGCTTGAAAGACACATTGGTTTGTTTGTTGTTCTATTGTCCTGCTTTTTCTCTTTTGTCCTCTCCCTCAATAACATGACAACACCCTCTTTCCCGTGTCTCCTCTCCTCAATGCTTCGTCTCTCTCTCTCTCTCTCTCTCTCTCTCTCTCTCTCTCCTATGGCCACTTGCTGTACTAACTGCCTGCAGGATGGACGATGCTGAGGCCTGCTTCATCCTCAGTAACCGGTTTGAAGTGGACCGCATTGCTGCCGTATGTTCCTCACTGCGTCCCTGTATTGCCATGACTGCTGATCATCCATATATAAGACTTAATTGCCTGATAATTTGTCTTTAAATTTAGTTTTTATAAAACCAGCACAGGCACACACAAAGAAGCACACATGCATAAAACAAAAGAAATCAATGAACCGTATCAGTGTGACGTTGTAGAGCAGTGCATGCCATCAATAATCAGAATAATCCGGCAGCACAGACCTTCCTTTATTTGTCATGTTGTCACAGTTTACCTGTAATTTTTTGACCAAACTTAAAGCTGCTTGTTAGCCATGCTAACACGGCATGCTTCTACAGATGGCGATGTTAGTCAGTCCACCGCTTTGATCCAGACTTCAGTGTCTCAACAACTATACGATGGACCACCATGAAGTTTAACACAGACATTCATAGTCCACAGAGGAGGAATTCTCTGTCTTTTGTTGATCCTCTGTTTCATCCAGCACCACTGCATTGTGTTTCGACAGCTATTGAATGGATTGCCACGAAATTTGGTACAGGCATTCATCCCCCTTTCAGGATACACTGCAATCACATTGGTGATCCCTTAATTTTTCCTCTAGTATCATCATCAACTCATAGTTTATGCCAAACTACTAACATTCAGCTGTACTTAGCAAATGTTGGTATGTAAACTCACTAAATTAAAATGGTAAATGGTCAGCATCATTGTGTTAGCACTGTGGCCTCAAAGAGCCTGGCTGTAAAGTCTTGTTTTTCTTTTGACTGAATTTTCATCAACTGTCTCAGGGCCAGTTTTACTCAGTTGAGCCTTCACGTGTTCTATGCAGTCTTGAATACGTTTCTGTAGAAGAATGTCAGAATTGCATTACTCTGAAATGTTGCAACAGCCCTTCAATTGCTCTGTGCAGTCAGAGGTTTAAGAGGATTATTAGAGAGGAGCTACGATCTGATGCAGCTAATGATGGGCTTCTACTGCAATTTCTCTCTCTGTCGCATTTTCCCTCTCTCTCTATCTTGTTTTCACTCCATCCATCTCACTCTCCTCCATCTCCAATTTCCTCAGGATCATCAGACCATCCTCCGAGCCTGGGCAGTGAAAGACTTCGCTCCAAATTGCCCCCTCTACGTCCAGATTCTCAAGCCAGAGAACAAGTTCCACGTCAAATTTGCAGGTGGGCAGGGAGTGCGAAATCAAATACACTCGCTGTGACTTGAGGTGTCAGCTAAAGGTGTGTGTCTCTGTTTTGTTTGGATGCAGCTACTGTTGTTTGATCACATCTGGATGCAGGAAATAATGGGAAGGCAGACCTAAAAAAAATGCATTTTCCAGGCCTAATTTGGCAGGTGATTTTGCTCAGTTTGTGACTGGAATTGTTTTGTCACCCATCAGGATACATAGCAATGTAAAAGAAGGGTTTTTAGGAAAGCATTTTTATTTGCTGCTTCAGGGTTGCATTGCAGTGCCACAGGAAAATGAGCTTTCCTGTCTGCACTTCATTTCCTGTGCAGTTCATCAGCTGTCGAGTCTCATTTTCTACCTGAGTTTGTCTGCTTGATTTGTGAGCCTGAAAACTATCAGCGTGCCTGTGCAGCAGCTCTCCATCCTCCCAGCTCTGAAGAAGTGCTGGACAGATTGGCTTGGCTTGGCTGTAAGCCCTTTGAGGGTTTCTGTGAGTTTTTGCATTGCCTTTTGGAGAGCGTCCCTTCTTCTCCTGCTTAACAGAAGATGCCAGTCAATCATCTGTGAGTGAAAGAAGAGGAACCAAACTCTCTCTCACCCTTTCCTCTCTCTCACACATCTCTCTGCCTACAGCTCTAGAGAACGTCAAACTCATTTCTAGCTTGCCGCCCTCATCCCAGCTGTCTCTATCAATGATTAATGTTTTGCTTTGCTACCTTCTCAAAGAAAATCCCCTCCTTTTGATGAGTTTTGCTGTTGTGCTAACTTGGCAGGCGTGCTCTCCTGCAGGCAATCCTCCTTTGCCCCTGCAGCGCTGTTTAAACACCTTTAAACACAGCCAGACAGAGGCCTTTGTTATTAGTGGGGAAGGAATTGTCAGGTAGAAAGAAAAAAATCATGTTCATCCAAGATAACAACTGTGTTATCAGTTAGCTCTGTGGAGTCTGTGCTGGGAGTCAGAAGCTGTACGTGTGTGAATCGCTTTGATGTTTTATCGTACACTGACATAGTGTTGGACATGTTCAAATATCTTCCTCGCTCATTTTAAAATGAGATGGTGTGTCCTTGAAATAGCCAATAGCCATGCCCATGTTGACGTAACAGCCGTTCAGTGTGGAATAAGAAATTGCCTGCTGGCCTACAGTGAAATGTAAAATTCCCCTTTAAACACTCAAAACATGAGTTTGAACAAAGCGAAGTGCATAATCAGATGACTATAATGTCCTGAAGTCACCATAGGTGGACTCAGAGAGCGAATAACTGCAGTCACATAGGTATTACTGTAAAGTACGGACGCCATGTTTTGACACCACTTGGAAAACACTCACTAAGTGCTAGTGTGGGAGGCATTAATGAGCAAGAGATACAAGATTTAATTTGATCCACAGGAATAGCTTAATAACAGCCTGGCGTATATTAGGAAGGATCTGTCGGCATGGTGCTGCAGCAGGGCAGGAAACCCTGAGGCGTTTGAATAACAAAACAGAATTGGGTGCAGAGTGTCGATTGATTATCTCCCTAGTTTATGCTTTGAACAATAATAGCCGGTCGCCCCCCTGAGCTCGGCTCATTGTAGCCGCATGGTGTTGATAGCAGCTGACGCATTCAAACAATAACGGCGTACTGATTTAATTAGGTCCACCGGTGGACCTGTGGTCAGGTTGTAATTGCACTCTTGCAAAGGGTGCAAATAACCACATCTGCACGCACACACATATCTGCACACACAGGATTACTCCTTTAATGCCAGTCTGCGAGAGAAAACAACACGCAGTCTGGGTACATGGGAGATGGCACAAAAATCCGGATCGTCAGTAACAGAACGAGAAAAGAGAGATAGCGTGTGTGTGTATGCTCAGTGTGTCAAAGCTGGTAATTGGTTTCTCTGCTGGTCTGGGTCCAGGGACCTGAAGGATACAGAGCAGGATGGAGGGCTGTGGTGAACGGTAAGCAAAGAAGACGATGTGAAGTGAAGGGATCATAGAGCTGAGGAGAGGTTTAAGAAGGACATTAGAAATTGTATACTGGATTAAAAGACACCAGTTTGGTGTGTGATGACTGTAAGAGACAGACAGTGAGAGGAATATGTGTGTAACAGGAGTTAATACTGTTGCTCCACAGATTCACCATCAACATGTTCGTCTTTTCCTGTGCAGGCTTTAGATGCCCATCGCTCAGTAAAAGCCTCCGCTTCAAAAGAAGTTCACAGGCTGAATAGCAAGAGGCTGTGTGTTTGTGTGTGAGCTGCATTATGATGCACTGTTCTCAGCCAAAGGAACATTGGTACTTCAGCAGAAGATCCACCATTGACAGTTTTAATTGTCATGTCTCACACCTGCTCAGCTTCAGGCACACACACAGACATGACTAATTTATTAAAGACTGCGCTTACATCTCAGCTGGCCTCCTGCTACTCAGACTGGCAGCTGATTGAGTCTGATAATTCATGTCAGGCTCTGACGTGTGTCACTTATTATTTCCTAATACAGAGCACATTGTGCTTTAAGGACCAAGCTCAACATTGTTGGTAAACAAGACAGCCCTAATATGCCTACGTGCTCATCACTGAAGATAATGCAGTCGAGAATTACACAGCGGGGGGAAAGGACGCTCTCTGAGCCTGAATCATTGATTGATTTACTACAAACATTAATCACTCCATTGTTTTTGCCTTTCAAAGAGGAGGCTGTGTGGCCACAGGTAAATGAGAGGACTGTGGATTAATAAGGCTGTCACTGTATCACTGGCTTATTGCTGGGTCTTCCCATCATCCCCAAAGACTGAGTGGTGGGCCACAGCAATGACATAAAATTGATCCCATGGGAGTAGACAAGGATTGTGTTGAAGCAGGGGAAAGAGGATGGTGGAGGATCTCTGACACTGCTGTCTGTTGGACTCATTTGTGTTAGACGAACATCACGCCACAAGACATTTTCCTACATAAAATAGACATTTTTGATAGTGTGTTTTTCTTGTGTCTTTTGGTGCTAAGCAGCAGCCATTAACAGCGAAATGTATAATGCATTGCGAGCGTTTGCCAGAGCCACAGAGAGCACAACAACAGCTTTTTTATTGAGAATATTTGTCAGTAGAAAGTAGTTCCAGTGAAAAACTGTTAACATTTTGGATCATACTGAGTAACCAGGATTTAGTTTCCAGAAAGATGTGTTGCTATTTACTTTTTTAGACACTGTTTTTCAGTTTTTTGAGTTTGTGATGGCACATTTACTCCATTAACTGATGGTCGATTAGCAGAAAATTAACCAACAACAGTTTTCCTAGATTTATATCAGTATAAATTTTAATATTTTGGGCTTCTGGTTTGTTTGGTTGAACAAAAACTATTTGCAGACGGATTGGAAATGTGATGGAATTTTTTTTTTGCGTTTCACACTTTATAAACCAAATCATTAATCACAAAATGACACATCAGTCACTGATGAGATGAGATTTTATCCACTAGCATTAAAATTCAGAGAGTTATATCTCCAAACCTCAGCAGGTATAACTGCAAACAGCATGACTAAATATTGCTCGTGGTAAAGTGAGATAATTTGTGATTTTTATTTGATCTAGTTGAGCATACCCTTTAAAGGATTTAATTATATTTAAACCCTGACCTCTTATGTCACTTACACCTGGATTAATGGGATGTAACATCAACCTTCTAAGCTACTCACCCACTCACACACGCACACACACAAACACACACGCACACTCTGACCGAGGCCAGGGGAGTCTTTTCCAACAGCACATTTGTATTCACTGCAGTGTTCTTTGGTTCAGAGGTGAACGCTTTATGGAGCACAACTTGAGTGTTTGTGCTTTGCCAAGGCATGTGTGCGCCTCAGTCACTTTGTAGCTCTTGTTTCCTCTGTCTGCAGATCATGTGGTGTGTGAAGAAGAGTTTAAGTATGCCATGCTGGCTTTAAACTGCGTGTGCCCCGGTACCTCAACGCTCATCACTCTTTTGATCCACTCCTCCAGAGGACAGTGAGTTCACTTGCTTTCTGTCTACCTGTCCCGCTTTCTGTTTGATTTTTTAAAATCTAAAACATTGAATATATTGTCTTTGTACTGTTTTTAATTGAGTATATGTCAAAGCAAATTATCAGATAGTTTTATTTATGTTTTACACAGAGAGTTCTACAGTAGATGTAATGAATAAGTGGGCTGCTTCATGTCTCATCACTGTCACTCACTCTTTGGGTTTTTTTTTTTTTCCTCTCAGAACGGCACCTCAAGAGCCCTTCAAGCAACGTGTGGGAGCTTTTCAAGCCCTCAACAGGTAGGATGCATCAGATCTGTATTCACACCCAGGAATTCTGTGGCACATTTGTGCTCAGCGTTCACCCAAATCATCTGTCAACGTCCTTACTTTGCATGCTGTGCTGTGAGTCTGCGTGGAGATTTTGTAAAAGAATAAAAAATAGCTTGTTATTTAGAAGTTGTGCTTAGAACATTCATTTATGCTGATCATTAAAGCTAACTTGTGATGCTGAAAATGGCAGTATGTTTTATGGGTTTGAATTCAAATACCCAGAACAATACAGAAATCTGTGCAATAGAGGCAAAACCTTAAACATGAATAAGTCTTAGTTTTCTTTGGTGGTTCATTCACAACTTTATATTTGGTTTTTTGTTCAGAGGTTTTCAGTTTGTCACTGAAGGAGTGAGCAGAACCAGAATGTTATCTGGGCAAATTGTTCAGCGCACAAGATAGCAGTTACTTAATTGCTTCTTTTTATCATCATGATTTAATGTAAATAAAATTGTGTCCAAATGTCCTCCAAAAGTAGTACTTTTTCTTCCTACAACAGGGTATCAACACAAAAAACAAACCTGCTGTCAGTGCTAAAACAATAAGTCAATGTCAACTCAAAGACAAGAACAAGCTTTATTTCATTAATGTTTGTATATAATAGACCAATTTTTCAATAATGGATACGCAAGTGTGTGACAAATACATGTATTTATATGTCAAAGAAATATGATTCAAATACTCTGCGACTTGTGTCTGATGTGTTCAATGTTCATGTGTTTCATAAGTATGCTCCTATATCTGGTGCCATTTGGATTATTGCCTGTGACAATGCTACTTGCACTTAGTTCCTGTAAACTGCAAATTTGCCATAACACTTGTTTATATAATGCAGTCTTTGTCGCAGGCCACCCACACTCACGCTGCCCCCACAACCTTGCTTTCTTTTATCACCTCTTTAGCCTTCGCGGTTGAAGCCATATCCCCCTGAGAAGAATGTTGTCCACTTAGCTGTGTGAATGTGTACATCTGGGACCTTGTTCAGACAGACTAGGTGTCCTTGTGTACGTCTGTGTGCTGATTGAAGTATTGATCAGTAGCTCTGACAGAGATGTAAGATGTTACCTCTGCAACCTTGAGTGGAAAATCATCTGATGAAGCCCTGGTGCTGAGCTGGGTGCTATGTGGCATGTGTTTTAAAGGTCAGTCTTTCCCCACATGGCCAATCAATCCTCTTCTCTGTCTCAGGGAGGGCGGTGCATGTTCAGCGGACCAATGGCACCGAACCTACCGACGCTGCTCTGCCAATGAGGTGCATCACATCCGCCTGGAGGAAAGTAAATTCTTCGGGGAATACCAGGGCAAGAGTTTCACCTTTGCCTCCTTTCATGCTCACAAAAAGTAAGTCATAATGTGAAAAAGCCAAGAAATGAGAGCATGTGTCAACCTGCACAGTTCAGAGCTGACCTCGTCCCTGTGGCTGCAGGTATGGAGTATGTCTGATCGGAGTGCGCAGATTGGACACCACCAACATCCTGCTGAACCCTGGTCCCTGCCACATCATGGGGGCCTCTGACACGTGCTTTTACATCAACATCTCCAAAGAGGAGAACTCAGCTTTTGTCAGGGGCCAGAGGGAGCCATCATGGGGCGGCACGGGAGGAAATGCCAGGGGAGTGCACCAAACCATATACCATGGACTCACCCGCCTGCCAGTCCACAGTATCATCGCCAGCATGGGTCAGTCAGATGGGCACGGCACAGAGACTTTGTAACATTTACACACTGACCTTCTGTTCGCAGTTTCTATGGTCAAACATGCAAACCTGTCATTAAACTGTCTTAGACAGCAGCACAGTCACAGCAGTCAGCGTTATGCAGTTCTCACATTTGAAACCTATCTGGGTGATTAAAAATATTCATAGCTTTTCCAGTTGTCATGTATCTGATTATAAGTCACACTTGATAAGAGCAACTGCCAAATGAACTGAAATGTCAGATATTGTGGTTTTACCAACGCACCACCTGGTGGACAACAATGCAACTGTCCAGCTTCCAGGTTTTCAAAGCTCTCACTACAGTGTGCATAATCAGGAATCTGTGCAAACACATGACATGTAGTGTTTGAACAGTTTGATCTCTGCTTGGATAATCACTGTGGCTGCATGGGTATGTTTTAGGCACAGTGGCCATCGACCTGCAGGACTCCAGCGACAGCAGCCCAGAAGGCCAGGAGCAGGGGAGCACTGGGCTGGGCAGCGGAAGAGGAAGCAGGAGCAGCTCCAGGACGGAGATGGGTGGCACGAACACTTTGGCCCTGCCTGCCATGGGAGACTCAGCCGAGGAGAGGCGGCACAGCATCGCTCCCGTTCTGGAGCTGGTGGATGGTGTCAACAACCCCACCTTTGACCTGCTGGGAGACCAGTCAGAGGATGAGGGAGGGGAAGAGGGCAAGGAGGACAGTGACAAAGATGAGAGCGCCCATTGGTGGGGTCGACACTGCGAGTAAGCAATGGAAGATGCTGTTTGAATTTCCCTTCGTGGGTATGTTGAAGTGTGAACTTCTTCAGAGGTAATTGTTGGCTTGTGCTACAGGTGGGTGAAGGGATATCCGCTGAACTCACCATACATTGGCAGCTCGCCCACGCTGTGCCACCTTCTTCAAGAAAAGATGCCTTTCTGCTGCCTGCGCATGGACAAGGTAAGGGATTTAAACGGCTTGCTATCTTTTATTTTTTCACTTTGCACGTCATGCTCCATGGCCACTCTGCTTCTCTCCTAGGCTTGTCACCACACTCTTTTTGAGGATGCACGCTCGTATGGCTTCAAAAACAAATTGATCATCGTGTCTGCAGAGAGTGCTGGAAACGGTCTGTACAACTTCATTGTGCCTCTACGGGCCTACTACCGACCCAGGAAGGAGCTCAACCCCATCGTACTGCTGCTGGAGAGCATGTAAAGACATATCTATGTTATTTGGTGTAATACGGTGGCCATGCTTGTGAACACAGCTTTAAACTGAAATAGGTTACATGTTAGTGTTGCTGCAAAATTGTTGCTGTGAGCACAACAGCTAACCGACAAATCTAGGTTGCACACAGCGGTAAAATGGGTTCCTCTTTAAATAACCAGCAGAGGAGAAAAACGGAGCTATTTAAGGTCACAGTAAACATGATTTGTGAAATGCTGAATGCTTTCAGGACAGTGCGCTCCACAATCCTGTGTCATGTTCTGTGGCTGGTACACAAACGCAGTCAGGCCAAATGAGAGTGGAATCCAATAAAAAGGCAATAAATGTTGAGTCACTCCAGTGTAGTGTTGTTATTTTCAGCTTTCTCTGCAGGCAGTCTGGCTGTGTTGTATTTCTCAGGCTGAGTGAGGGGGGTTCTATCTCTGTGGGGACGTTAGCTCTTCATCATGGTACGTACAAATCTCTGCTGGTGGAAATCTTAAAGTCTTTGTCTTTTGATTGGTTCAGACCTGAAGCAGACTTCCTGGAGGCAATCTGTTGGTTCCCCATGGTGTTCTATACTGTGGGCTCCATTGACAAGTAAGACAGACTGAAGCCCCCGGCTGATTTCATTTTTTATCGTCCTCTTTCTCATCTTTCACTCTTCCCTTAATCTCTGTTCATTTATGTGCTTTTGTGCCTCTCAAATGGCTTAGTATACTTTTTGATTTATTCTTGCTGCTCATCTCTCCACAGTTTGGACAGTTTGCTGCGATGTGGAGTGACTTTCGCCAACACCATGGTGGTGGTTGACAAGGAGAGCTCCATGATTGCAGAGGAGGACTACATGGCTGATGCAAAGACCATCGTCAATGTCCAGACCCTCTTTAGGTCTTCTTTGCTCAAACTTGCTCTGCAGTCACACACTATTTTAAACCAGCTCCCAAAAACAAGAAAAAAAGCAATAAAATGGGGGATATGTTACTTAAAATAAGCAAAATTAGCATTATAGTTCTGAAATTCTAGTTTTGAGCATTAAGTTACTCATTACCAGTAATACAATCTCATTGAGAACTTACAACATTTTATTAAAGTAATTAAGGACAAAAAGGCTTAAAACAAGTGAAATGTTTGAACATAAAAACTGCCAGGAGGAAGATATAAGATAAGACTTGATCCCACGCTGGGAAAATGCACTTGTGATAGCATCAAGAATAAAAAGAGGTAGAAAAAAGAACAAGTAGAACAAATGGGCAATAAAAAGCATTCAAAATAAAATCAACTATAGAGGCTTTGTACATTATATTAAAAAAGAATAAAAAATATTGCATTGTGAAGCAATATTCACAGAGGATTTTGAGGAAAAATATGAATAATAAAATATTATGTCAAATTTGTGCTATTGCGCAGTAAAAATATATAACCACAGTAAGAATATGTAATATTGATAAGTTGCATAGATGTAATGGATATTAGCTTGTGTTGACATAAATACGCTACGTTAAATGATGCTGCAGTTAAACAGTCTGACAGCCGTTGGAATGAACGACCTGTGGTAGCGTTCCCTCTCACAGAGTGGAGGCAGCAGTCTGTAGCTGAAGGAGCTGCTTAAGGCCCCCACTGTCTCATGAAGGGGTTGAGAGGGGTTGTCCACAATAGATGCCAGCTTGGCTAACGTCCTCCTCTCATCCACCTCCCTGGTGCTGTCCAGAGGGCAGTTCAGGATAGAGCCAGCCCTCATGACCAGCTTGTTCAGTCTTTTTCTGCCCCTGTTCGAGCTCCCACAGCCCCAGCAGACCACTGCGTAGAAGACTGCAGATGCCACCACAGTGTTATAAGAGCTGCTACAACTAGCTGCCACTCTTGCGGTGCCATCTTGATAAATCCTTTCAGATATAAAAAACAGCATATATTACTGATATAAGATACTACTTAGATTTTTTTTTTAACCTTTTATTCGCTCTCTGTCTGTGTGCTTCTTCTCCCCAGACTGTTCCCAGCGCTTAGCATCATCACAGAGCTCACCCACCCAGCCAACATGCGCTTTATGCAGTTCAAAGTCAAAGACCACTACTCTCTGGCCCTGTCCAAACTGGAAAAGGTGAAAACTCCATACCCTCACACCCCCGCATTCGTTCTCTTTCATTTCCCTCAACCCAGACTTCAGAGGTCACAATGAAAAAACAAAGACAGCAGATTGTTTAGCATTATGAAAACCATCCTTTAGTCTTCTCTGCGGTTGCAGAAACACATGCACTGAATCACTGCTAATGTTGCTTTGTCTTGATGGAAGACTGGAAGCTGAAAACTGTGTCTGTCACAACCGCTGTGAAGTTTTGCTGTGAACATTATAGCCTTGTGGCTTTTTCGCCCCATTGCTGCTTTCCTTTTTTTAATTGCTGTTGTTGTTAGTGTTGCTCTCCCTGTGTCTTAATGAATTCCCCCTTTGGGCATCAATAACATTTATCAACAAATTTGTAAAAAGATTAACATTAGTATGAGATAGCTGTTTTAGAAATTTCTAGCAGTGTTGTCTCACAGCAGGAAGGATCTGTGGTGGATTTCCAGCCTTTTCTTTTCTCTGGGCGATGCATGTTTGCATGTGTTTCCTTGAGATTTCCTGGTTTAATCCCACCTTACACATGCACTGGGAACTGCAAATTGGCTGTGAGAAGTAATGTTAGTTTGAGCAATTTAGCCCTGAATATGCTTCCTTCAGCCCAGTTTAAGATGGACTGTATGCTTGACTAAATAAATGAGATTCTGAAAAGGAAAATATGCATGTTTTATAGGTTTTCTAGGTTTTACAAGTCTGATGACGCTCGCATAGTGTCTGGGTTTGAGAAATGTGCATCGCATCAACTCATCTGTACAAAGACCAGTGTAATCAGGAAAGTGTGTGTGTGTGTGTGTGTGTGTGTGTGTGTGTGTCTGTGTGTGTGTGTGTGTGTGTGTGTGTGTGTGTGTGTGTGTGTGTGTTTGATCGTTTGATCTGCAGAAGGAAAGGGAGAAAGGGTCCAATCTGGTGTTTATGTTCCGCCTGCCCTTCGCAGCAGGGAAGGTGTTCAGTGTCAGCATGCTGGACACTCTCCTCTACCAGGTATCTCAAACACAGACTCTGACCGAACAACAAAAATGGGGCAGAATGCCCAATCTGATCTATTTCTGTTGACTTGTTTGCTGTGTTCTGCCAGTCATTTGTGAAGGACTACATGATCTCCATCACCAGACTGCTGCTGGGTTTAGACTCCATGCCTGGCTCAGGTTTCCTCTGTGCTGTAAGTAGTTAAACAGTAGCTGAATTCAGCCTGTTTAGACTATGAAGTGCCTCTGAGGCTGATTGTGGTGTTGTTTGTTTTCTAGATGAAAATCACAGAGGATGACTTGTGGATCCGCACCTACGGCAGGCTCTATCAGAAGCTGTGCTCCTCCAATGGAGACATTCCCATCGGCATCTACCGGACGGAGGCACATAAGCTTCCAGTCTCTGAGGTCAGCTGCTGCTGCTGCTGCTGCTGTTGCTAGTAGTTTTGTGGTCAAAGCGACTGGTTAAAGTCAGCGGACTGGCTGGAACAATTGAGCAAGCCATACTTTAAAGCCTTGCTAACACCCCCCAGAGGCCACAACGTTTATTACATCCCACAATACAAGAGTTCAAAGACCAAAATAATGATGAGTTGGGTATTTTTAAATCCTGCATGTAGTAGAGCTAAAAGATATGAAGAGAGGAAAGTATTCATTCAATCCCCCAAGAATTACATGTCCTGGATTATTATACATAAAGAGGCCTTTTTAAAAATCTAGATACTTTCTAAAAAAAATGATGATATTAAAACTCTCACTGTCTGGCTTTCAGTTACTACAGTGTCACTATTTCTGTCGTGTGAAGCGTTTCATTTAACCGGTCATTTGAATAGAGGCATCTCTCCAAATGCAAAGTCAGTGTGGTCATGTTTTAAGACTTATAGAGATACAGCCGGATCTTAGTGACATGTGTATTCATCATGTGACACAGATGTCAAGATAACAAAAAAAAAAAAAACAAAGACATCTACATATTAGACATGATGCTGTGACAATTTTTCCCAATGTGGAACTGATATTAAGAAAAACTAGGGCCATGACGATTATGTTGTTTACCCAAAAGATACTTCATGTGTTGGACTATTCATCATATGCAACAGTGGATCTCCATCATTAATTTCTAGTGTGATAAGAAAGTATTAATTCCTCTTTGTTTTGAGAAATCAGAGAATGGTGAAGAGCTGATTTAATAAAAATCAGTGTGATATCAGCATGACAAAGCTGCATAAGGAAATTAAAAGTTTGTGTACGTGAGTGTGTGAATATGCGTTTATGTTTGTGCTTCACAGTCCCAGGTGTCCATCACGGTGGAAGACTACGAGGACACCAGAGAGCCCAGAGAGCCCCTGTTGTCCCGGACCAGTGCTCATCGTAACTCCACCTCCTCGGAGCCCGTCTCCACCTCTTCCCACTCCTCAGACCACCCCCTGCTCAGGAGGAAGAGCATGCAGTGGGCCCGACGGCTGAGCAGGAAGGGGGGTCGGGGCTCCAATGCGGCCAAGGGGGGTCCGGGAAGCGCGGCAGAGAGGATCAGCCAGCAGAGACTGACGCTGTTCCGGCGCTCGGAGAGGCAAGAACTCAACGCCCTGGTGCGAACGAGGATGAAACACTTGGGTCTTTCTCCGACTGGATTCAGTAAGTCTGTCTCAGCTCGTGTACGAAAGCGTTCTGCTCCTGATGTCAAGTGTAGGTTTACAAGTGGTTGAATGTAACTGAGTACATTTACTCAGTACAGTTTGGAGATAGATGTACTTTACCATCATTTTACTTCAGCATTTTAAGCTACTTTATACTTCTTACTACTACTACTGCTATACTATTATACTACTAAATATCATACTTTCTACTCCACTACATTTATTAGGCAGCTACAGTTACTTTACAAATTGAGATTTACATAAATAAACATATGGTGGTTTGTTAAAGGGTAAACCAGTGGTGTCAAGGGCTGCAACTAATTGTTACTTTCACTGATGATTATTTTCTCAATTTATTGATGAGTTCTGTGTATAAAATGTCAGAAAATTGTGAAAAATGTTCATCAGTGTTTCGTAAAGTCAAAGATGACATCCTCAAATGTTTTGTCCACAACCCAAAGATACTGGGTTTACTGTCATAGAGGGAGAAAATATCCATATTTGAGAAGCAGATAACTGGACTTTTTCTCTTGAAAAAAATTCTCAAAACAATTAATTGATTATCAAAATAGTTGCTGACCACATTTCAGATGTCTATGAGGTTAAATTATTCCATATTTAACAAAAGATTAGGAGAAATTCAAAAAATAAAAACTTGTGTAGGAGAACATTGTTTTTTCTTCTCTCTTACCCCAATAATCATCTCATGACCCCTCAAATTTATCTTGGGACCCTTTGAAGGGGCTTGACCCCAATTTGTTGACTACTGGACTGAGCGACCTAACTGCATATGAAAGCATATATAACTAGAAGGCATATATGATGTGCAAACCTGCAAGCACAAGCCTCAATATGTGTGTATTATGTGTGTTCACGTTTCCATTGCCACACCTTAGTTTTTTTTTATTCTACAGCTGGCTATGCTTGGTCACTATTGAACTTTACTACCATCTGCTGGATTTCCACTAGATTTTAAGATACATGGCATTTAATGCACCATAGCCAAATTCCCAGTCTCACAACAGGAATGAAAAATAATTTGTGTATTCACTCCAAAATTTCTTTGGCCTGTGGTTCTCCTTTCCACCAAGTTTCATGAAAGCCAGTTAGTTTTTCCATAGTCCTGCTTGCAAACAAAGAAACAAATCAACCAACCAGACCGAAAGCGTTGGCAGAGGTATTAACATGTACTGAAACTACATTTTTCTGCATTATGACAACTTTAATGTTAGATATTTTAAGTACTGTATTTTTATTTAATTAGGACTTGAATGCAGGACCTTCACCTGCAATAAAGTATTTTTACATTACTGTAATCTTAGTTCAGTACTTCTTCCACCCTTGTTGTTTACATTCTGTTTGTGTGTATTCCGCTTGTGTCCATTTTTATCTAAGTTTGTCTTCCTGTTTTGTGACTCATGGTAGCATAGCCTCTGCTCTGTTTGCACGGATGTTGCACAGCCTGCTGTATATCCTGTGTATGTTTTATTTCCTGCCTCACTCACCTCTTTTCTTCCTGCGTCAGATGGGATGACAGACCAGGGGAACAGATTGTCTTATATCCTCATCAATCCTTCTCCAGACACCAGACTGGAGCTACATGATGTTGTGTGAGTGCACACTGCTGAATATAATTAATAGCATTATAAAATGAACACAGCGTGAACACTCCAAATGTTACAGAATTGGATTTGTCTGTGGCCCATCTGCAGGTACCTTATCAGACCAGACCCCCTCTCTCTGGTACCCAATCAGGGCAGCAACAGGAAGTGCAGTGCCGGGCTCTCAGAAAGCCACAGGTTCGATATGCAGGACAGCACCCATCTGTGAGAGACAGAAAAGACAAATATACTGTCAAAACACTGCCAGAGAGAGGAGACGCAACAACACACCCGCGAGAGAAAAGCAGGAATCAAGAAATGGTGAGAGAGGAAGGAATGCAGCCAGATGGCACACGGCCGTCGTATTTTCTCCACATTTGGTCTCGGTGAACTCAGAGGTGCCGCACATGCATGGACCTTTTCTATCACGATGGGAATGTTTTATTTATGCACCTTCCTATTTTCAAAGCGGAGAACTGTGGACACAAGTGCATTTAATGAAAAACTGTATGTATTTCTATCCGTGTATGTGCATGTTATGTACTGCATCGTGTATGTGCAGCGTGTATGTTGTGTGTACTGTATGTATGTGCAAGTGTGTGAATGGATGTGTGTGTGTGCTTATGGATCAAGAGCAAGACACTGCCAATTTCATCTGGACAGCCGAAGGAAATTTGCTGCCAAATGAAAGTCAAAAGATGTTTTTTTTTCTTTTTTTTAGTATGTGTGTGTGTGTATGTGTGTCCTTCTCTATGTTGGCGGTGTGTTTTCTCACACTAAATGTTTGAAGTATTTGAAAGTGACACTACAGTGCACACACCAGTGATGTTTCCCTTTTTTTGTCTTCATAAAGCCTTTTGGAAACTTTACACCTGTTGCTTACACAGTCAAATGCACACACGTTCGTTTTATGCTCACCAGCAGCGGAGGAATCCAAAGAGCTGTCTCAATAATGGGCATACTATAGGTAGGCAGCCAGCATGCATCATCAGTGCAGGGCATTCGTTCACGTTGACGTCTGAAATATCTTCTTGCCTTCAGTTATATGAGTTCTCTTAGAATAACCCGGAAAGTCCCGCTCTCTCTCTCTGCTTCTGTCAGTCAGTGTGAGCCGTCCTGCCACCAGCTTGCTTTTGCTGACGTGCATGTTAGAGATGCAGGGGATGGACAAAATAACAGGAACAGATACTACAGTATAATGCCATCCAGTATAAAAGCCCTGCAATAAATACGGCCGTTGTGAAGCTTATAATGTAATGTTTTTGAGACAGTGTCAGAGAGGTGTTCGCTCAGCTCTCACTTTTGAAGCCAGTATTTGCTGTATTTATTGCACACTGCAATAAATATCCACTTTTCAAGTCACTCGTTTGCTCATTAAGAATTAAACTCTATAGTATAATTAGCTTGCCAGCCAGGAGAAATCTCATTACTCTGAAAACAAATGAAAAATGTGCCAGTGGCGTGGGATCATTCTGCTTGTTTTTTCAGCCTAGTCCACTTTATTTCACAGATTTTCAGTTGTTTAAAGAAACTTGAGATTTGATTCTGTTATATTGAAGTAAATTACTTGTTAGGTCGGACATGTATGCTGTTTGTTTACCAAGGATTTGCAAGCCTCTGTAAATTCTGAATGTGCTGTTTCACATAGAAATGGTGCAGCCATGTTGTGGGAATGCTACCCAGCATCCCTGCCAACACCACTCCTGTAGCTTTAGTGCCAATATAACAGATGAAAAATATGTACATATTAAAGTCAGTCATTATAGCTTGTCAGTGCTTTATTGCTGTTTTGGTGTCAGTTTGTGCCGCTGCAACCAGAATCTCATTTCTCTCATTAATAATTTTAGTCATATGTTCAAACACTTTTATTTCTAATGAATCACTCAGTTGTTGGACACAGTGTGTGGTTTGTTTAGTTTACCAAGCGCACATTCCTGAGCTTGTTTTTGCTTCAATATATCAACACTGTATATGACTCACACTACATGGCTCTAATTCAACTGCTGTAATGTTCCAAAGCACAAAGACCACAAAGTACTACAACATGTTGTGCATTAGTTAGTTTATGCATCCGTATGACTCTTCATGTTCACACTGTTGGGTAAGTTTGTGTGGACAAAATTGAAAGTGTGTTTTTAAGTAGCGCTCTGGTCACCAGGAAGTTCTTTACTGTGTGTGTATTGCTTTGCCTTTTGAGCTTTCCAAAGCCAACATGTTCGACATTCCTCTTAATCTAGTGTATATAAACATTATGACATCTTCATCACTCATTCAAGCCCTACACGTGCTTTACTTGTCATAACAACTTGCTCAGATTTTGAGGAAGCAGAAGCTGGACACTAAACACTGCTACATGAGAACATGGGTGTGGCCAAGCTAAAGACCAAACACCCAACAAAGGCTTAATATAAGAGCTCAGACAGAGGACTGTGCAAACTGAGGCAGATGAAATGGCAGCACAACATAGTCAACATACTCATCACTGGAGCCAACAGAGGCTTAGGCCTGGAAATGGTTAAGCAAATGATGGAGGCCCACCATCCAGTGAAAAAACTGTTTGCCTGTTGCAGGGACCCAGATGGACCAAAGGCTGAGGTGAGTCTTTACCTCCTGTGTGCCTCAATGTATTTTTACTCCCTAAATTTTGGACTGAAAAAAAGATTTTCAAACCTCAAAGTCGCAGTGATTGATAGGACTGAGAGGAAGCATGAACGCTGAATTGATAAAAGTGAATCCAAGTGATGGACAGCGTGTGGGATTCTTTGCTTCCTCTGGATTCAAACTTTTCTTCTTTGTGTACTGACAGGCCTTGAGCACGTCGTTGACATCATCCGTCTGGGTATGAGCTCTCTGTTCCTCTGTTATAGTCTATTAAACTCCCTGTCCTGCTGCCATGTCCACACTGGCCTTGACCCTACGAATAGCACCGTGCTGTGATCTTTATCTGACTGTCTGACTATTGACTGCCACTGGTGCTCCACTGTCTGTCTCCCTCTGTCAGATGCCACTGACCTTAGTAACATAAAGCAGTGCGGCCAGCAGGTGGGCTCTGTGGTGGGGACAGAGGGTCTCAACCTGCTGATTAACAACGCAGGGTTCCTGGACAAAAGCATCCTGCAGGAGGCCACTCCCGAGAGCATGCAGAATTCTTTCAACACCAACGTCATGGGCTCTATGTTCATCATTAAAGTAAGGAAATGGGAAAGTGTCATGTTTAAAAGCTTCAATGCTGCATTTTTTTCAGTTAAAAGGAAGGAAATCAGGTGATGCCATCTGCACATTAAAGTTTTGTTTCCTCTCGCTGACTTTCTGGCATGTTCATCATCAGGAGTTCCTGCCTCACCTTCATGCAGCAGTGAAGGCCAGTAAGACACCAGGGATGTCCAGCAGGAAAGCAGCAGTCATCTGTATCTCCTCATCACTGGGTTCAGTGGACTCTGTCAAAGCGTCATACTCCTACTTCCCTGCCATCTCCTACCGCATCAGCAAGGTAAGCGACAACCTGCTAACAGGGTGACCTGCTACTCAAAGGCTTCACCTCGCATTTGTCAAGCAACACTGTTAACCCATCGCCTCACCAATCGCCCCGTCCCCTCATTTTCCTCCCTCGTTTCTCCCCTCAGGTCGGTCTGAACATGCTGGCAGCGTGTGCTGCAGAGGAGCTGAAGACGGATGAGATCCTGTTTTCTTTGCTGCACCCTGGCTGGGTGCGCACCGACATGGGTGGAGAGGAGGTGAGTCAGCAGTTTTCACTGACCTCGCCAGTCCAGTCATAAAGCAGACAATAAAACAATTGCAGAGGAACCAAAGTCGGCTCTGAAATGATGAGTTTACGTCAGCACATTATTAACATCATGTACGATTTCACACACAGTCGTTTTGAGATTTTTTTACAAGTCGCCTTCGTTCACATTGCAGTCTTCACACTCCTAATACGCATCTGATACCACTTTGAGCAAGTAATCCACCTGTAGTAATGCAGATACTCAGAATAATGCCAAAGCAGGATTAGCAAATTTAGACAGGTACCTGTTACAAAGTGCATCATGAAACTCATTTTTGCAAATCATCATTATACAGCACAGAATCACGTTCATAAAATTTTCTTTTACAGATTCAAAAGCAGTTCACTAGGATGTAGCAGAACTACTCCCACAGCTGCACACATCTGCCTGACTTGCTCATTCTGCTTTGTGAAGTAACCGTTGGGGGATGCTTACGCAGAAGTATAAACAGAAAAGTTTGGCCACTTTGATTAAATTTGCTGCAGCCTGCTGGTGTCATCACACAGCCTCAGCGTTTCATTGGCGGGATAACTGCGTTAGAATATTGATCCTTGTAAAATGGAGAGCATGCCTTGTTTTATTCAAGCATTTAACTTCTTTAAAGTTAGTTTCAAGCCTTTAAAGTTTGTAATTTCTTTTATTCACCAGGACCCTGAACAGCCATCTCTTCTCATATATTCTTGTATTGATGCATCATTTTGAAGAATTTTGCAGCACGATTGCAGACGTCCTCCATGCTTCCACTTGCAAACACAGGGTGGCAATTTCTGATGAGACTGTTCAGACTGAGGCCACAAATCAGATGTGGATCACATATGAAAGTGATGCAGGTCAGGCCTGATAATCATGGAAGCCGAAAAAGGTTGTGCTCGCAATTATGAAGTCATGATTTAATTATTTCATTATCTCAAGATAGCAAAGCTCAGTTTCTCATGATCAAGGGTTAATTTATCTTGTTATCTCAAACACACAAAAGGCCATTCCTCCTGTTCTTACTCATAAAGGTTATTAGAGATCAGGAGTGCCAGGCCAGCATGCATAGACGGTAGTAACTGATTTAATTTAAAAACGTCACATCAAGAAGTTCCCATTGTTGATCACCGAGTCAGATTTCAATCTTACTTATTTCTATACTTCATTATCCCATTCAAACACCCATCACTGTGTGTAGCCTACCACACAGTAACACATCTGCTTTAAATTAACCACAGAACGTAAGCCATAATGTAAATCACCATCTTCTTTCTATCTTCACTCTCATCTATCTTATGAAGCGGTTTTCTTGAGATAAGATAATCTCAGTATCTGGAGAAGTTGGCCTTCTCCACATAAGGGGATAAATTAACCTGTTACCACATGACAATGAGCTTTATTATCTTGTGATCATTCAATAATTATGATAATTATTTGTCCTTATCATTAATTACTGATAACAGCGTTGAATAAATAATTGCAAGCACAACTGTTCTTGGCTTTAGTAGGAAAAGACAGATTGTTATTTTTATTGTTTTATACTGATACTGAAAAGTTCTAGGTCACGTTTGAGGGGGAAAAAAAGGCAGATCTGAACCACTTTGAGTGTGACTGAAGCTGTAGAGTCTATAACAGGTCTGTAGGTGGGATGGATTAGCTGTCTTTTTCTTAACTCAGTGAGGAGAACTGATCCTTCCTGTTAACTCTGTGTTATTTCCGGCCACCAGGGGGAGATTGACGCTCCGGAGAGTGTGCAGGGGATGCTTGGTGTCAAGGCTTCCCTGAGGAGTGGTGCCTTCCTGGATTATAAAGGCAAAAACATCCCCTGGTAGCTTCAAACACCCACGCTGTGCTTCAGAAACTGCAGTCAATCACTTATTGAACCCTCGTTAAATAAACCAATACCTGTCAAATACTTTGCTTGTATCGTGCTCTTTTTACACACAAACATGCACTGACACCATCTGTGTAAATAATTGAATCACAGTGGGTGTTTTCTTACATTTGAAACATGTTTATGCGTCCTCTGTGAGTTCAAATCACCACGAGGCACTGTTCCACACAGCCACCTTGGCGGGGCAGATCTTAAGCGGGTTGGGGTTGTTGCCGTTGATGTTGGCTCCAGGGCAGAAGAAGGGGTACATCTTCTCAGTGAAGAAGTCGGTGAAGGTGTAGATGGGCGTCATGCTGACAGGGTTGGAGAAGGTCACCTCTCCAGAGTCGTAGTCCAGCTGCACCCTGACTCGGGTCAGCTCTCCCTCCAGGTGCAGCGGGGTGCTGGGCCTCGTCATGGCCGAGTACTCGCCTTCGTAGTGCGAGATCATCCAGAAGCCGCCCTCGGGACAGCCCGAGATGCGGCCTTTCCTGTCGATGGACTCCTTGACCACGCCGAGCATCCAGTCCGCTTTGTCGCCCACCTCCACCTCCCATGCATGGCGGCCCGAAGTGAAGCCCTCTGAGCCCAGCACGAACACAAAGTGGCCGAAACGTTCGGGATTGGCCGGGAGCTGCTGGAGGGATCCCCTGTTGGTGACACTGGTCAGGTCTGGGGAGAGGGACAACCACGAGTAAGCAGTGTTGGGGTCCAGGGTGATGGGTGCTGAAAGGGAAAGAGAAAAACCAGATGGTGATTTAGTAACGTACACAAAAGTTAATTCCTTTCAAAACTCAAGGCAAAACTCTGAAATGTTTCAGAAAAGCCTCCACTGACACCTCCATGAAGCACATACTGACCACATCTGGTCTTCCTCAGGGTCAAACTATTGATTGAATAACAGTGATAATGAGTGCTTACTGTACTGAACCAGGTCCACCATCTTCTCCCACACATGGTATTTGAGGGAACTGACGTGCTTGGCCACATCTATGAGAGCACCTGACACTTTTCCTGGATCCCTCTGCGGGATCTGTGCTCTGTGAGAAGAAAACCACACACAGGAATCAACATATACTGAACAACCAGTGAGCTGAATGTGGTAGAAACAGAAGCAGAAGATTAAAAAAGTTACCTTTTCTTTGTGTTGGCATAATTCTGAAATCGAAAGAGAGAGCATTACGAACTGTGTGCACGGTGGGATGAATTCAGAGAAAAAGGAAGACTCTTACCTTAAGGAAGAGAGCATCACTGGAAGCAATCTCATTCTCTATGGCAATGACAGCGTGAGAGAAGGTGAGGATGCCGCTGGTGATGCTCTCCGACTTCTTCCTCACCAGCTCTTTCTTCTCCTCGTCCTCCCGCTGCAGGGCAGCCAGTCGAGCCGCCTCTTCCTTCTGCAGAAACTCCCGCAGCTCCTCGAACTCCTCTTTGATCTGCTTTTCTGTGGCCTGAGTCTGGTTCTAGCACACGTGGACATAAGTGGAATAAGGATTGCAAAATAATGTGTCTGATAGCGAGTTGTAGTCTTTTCAGCCTCTGTTTAGCTGCATCTCCTCCTTTGGGACTGCCACAATTCAATAAGGGATCATTACCTCTAAGTCTGTATGTTTAAGGTTAATTATCCCATCAAAACACTGGCTCAGAACAGGAGCTGGTGCAGTGCACAGCGGCATCAGATGGGTTAAATGCAGAGAAGTTGTCTATACACTGTGCTGTGTAGGACTGTGTTTGCGACTTTGAAGCTGAAACCAGGAGCCTTTCTAACACCTTGGCTGACATGTTTACACACCAACAGCTTCAGTCATGTCAGCGGTCATGCTGGTCCTGTAGTGTCTCAGGGATCTCCGTGTTTATTGATACCTTGATGTGCACAGTTGTGTCATCACACTCCTGCTTGGCTTCATACAGGCAGCGCAGGTTCTTCTTGAGAGGAATCAGCTCTGCCTTCAGCTCTGCCTAAAGGGTGAGTGTTGCACAAGTGTCAGACAGCATTCATCCTGCAATGATGGCTGAAAAAGATCCTCAGATTGTTCTGACGGTGGGCCTAAAATGTGAAATAGTTCTGATGTTTCTGACTTTGCACAGCTGTTTTAGTGTAGTTCCACTAATTATTAAAAAGTTGTTAAAAACCACAATGAAACGCAGTTAAACAAGAGCGCATTACCCTGAGGTCCTGGGCTCCCTCTTCCAAGGGACACACACGGTGTCCCTGATGTTTCTTGGAGGTGTGACACACACAGCAGAGGACTTCCAAGTCATCCAGACAGAAGAGCTTGAGAACTTCCCCGTGCGTGATGCACTTCACCTCCACCGTCCCCGCTTGCTCCTCTGCCCCGCCGGCCCCCGCTCCGGCTGCGCCCGTCCTGCCCTCCTGCTCCCTCAGGAAGGTGTCGGCCACGTTCTTCAGCGCCAGGCTGACTGTGGGCTCCGTCAGGGAGCACTTCCTCCTGCAGATGGGACACTCGCGCCTGGCCTTCTTCTTGTTCCAGAACTGCTGCAGACAGGCTCGGCAGAAGCTGTGGCTGCACTTGAGCACCACGGGGTCTTTGAAGATCTCACAGCAGACAGCACAAGACAGCTCCTCTGCCAGCATGGAGCCCGACCGCGAGGAAGCGGCCCGCGGTCGAAGGGCAGAGGCTACCTTGGGACTCTGGAAGAAGGAAAGTTTTCCAGGCTGAGAGGAAGCACGTGGGCGCAGCGCCATGGCAGGTTCCTGTTGGTGGGAGACTGCTTTTATGTGTGGCTGCTTGCTGCAGAAAGCGCACCGTTAGAAAGAATTGCTCCTCTCTGAAAGCAGCGAGTCCACCGAGCAATCTGGACACAGCTTATGAGTGAGCACGCTTATAGGTCAACAGGGACCTGAAGAACAGGTTTACTTCACTTCTAGTAAATAAAGGACATGACACCACCCCTCATCTGCACGCCACACCAGGCTTCTGCGAAACAGGGCTGACTCCCGCTGAGTCAAAAGGCGAGTTTTTATTTTTCACAGAAAAAAAAAGTAGAAAGTGCTCGGGCAGCCTCTGCTCTATTTTTGAGTGAAAAGAAAAGCACATGCGGGAGCAACCGCAGCAGGACGCTGGTGATGATACAGTAAACAGCTCTCATAACAGCTGCAAAGATATAAAGCGTTGAACATGAGGCCTGTCGGTGACCCCGCTCAGCTTGACCAGCGCTATCAAGTTCACCACAGTGTGTCTTATTACAGCACCTCTGACGGCCTGCTGACACCCAAAGTGATTTCCCTGTCTGCTTAAATGTCGTGTATATTTCAGGAGGACACAGGAGCGAGAAGAAACACAAACACACAAGTACCCAGGGCTGGAAAACACTCAGCAGGTCACAGCATTGCCTCGTTTTTAACCCCAGAAAGCAGCTGAGAGTGAGACGGCCTGATCTTAAGAAACCCCCCAAAGCGGTGTGATGTCTGAATGTAATCTCCAAACTGCAGAGCACTGTGTTGCATTTAGGAAAGACCAAACAGAAGGAAAACGGCCATGTCAATGTTATTATTGCATTATAATTGGACATTGACAACAGTGTAATACAAAGCCATCAAAATAACGTGTTCTTCTCAGTGTTACAGTGTTCTAGCATCAGTTTCATGACATAACCCATTTAGATATTCATTAACTCTGAAGAGTGAAACAAAACTACAAAATAGCTTCATACATTTGGATATACTGAAAAGGTTAACACCAAAAAGTTTTTCTTCTTTTAAGACATGTGTTTACCGACGCTGAGTAGTTGGTGCAGCATTGCCTGTTTTTTTCACTCTCACAACACAAGTCACCGCGACGCGTGATGGAAGTCGTTTGGTATCGATTCTTCATTTTTCAGCACCGTGCACCCGAATGCATACTTCTAGCAAAAAAAGTACAAAATATAATTGCATGAAATGAGAAGAAATGAAGGCATTTTGTTCTTCACAGATTCCGTTCTTTTTTTTTTTTACACACAACTACTTCATCTCATGACCTCCTCTTCTGTAATACTGCCCTCTGTAATGCTGCAAAGCAGTGACGTAGTTCAAAGTCTTCATGTTCCACAAACCTTGTTTTAAAATAGACATCACATCACTTTATATGAAAACACTAGCTATAAAAAAATAAGTCAACACGATCCACAAACCTGGAAACCAATCTGCTTCTCATGCTCCTATAATGACCAGGGCTGCAACAAATGGTTATTTTCACTATCGATTAACTATTCAGTCTATAAAATGTCAAAAAAAATTGTGAAAATTGCTAATTAAAATTTCCCAGAGCCCAAAGCGATGTCTTCAAATTGATTCTGCTGTCCAACCAACAGTCCAAAACCCAAAGGCTCTTCTATTTACTATCATGAAAGACAAAAAAAACAGAACATCTTCACATTTAAGAAGCTGGAACCAGCAAATATTTGACATTTTTGCTTGAGAAATGACTAAAACGATTAATCGATCATCAAAATAGTTGCCGATTAATTGTCTTTCGATCAACTAATCGACCAATCGTTGCAGCTCTATGACCTCTAATAAAAAAAGAAATGAACACTGATTTTCTGTAACCCTGTCTGGTGTGTGAAAGTAACACTGGAATGAGCTGCAGTGTGTCGACAGCCAACAAACACTGCTGATGGTTAAGTCAGCGAGCTACACTTTGACCCTTTTGCAACAACGTTTCTTTCTTTCAAAATAAAAGATCATAAAACCAGCAGAATCCATTATGAAGATAAAAACAGAACAGCACATGCTTGTAAAACTGATCCATGTCAGTAACATCGAGTGGTTCAGGGAGGCCGATGCCTTGGACTGTGCAATACCTGTGCCGCTTACCAGGTGAGGTACAGTGCAATCTGTTCACTTGTTGTTGGTTCACAGCGCAGTGCAACACAGTGCAATGTGGGGGGTAAGTATCAAATATCTACTCTGTTAGCCGTCTCCTTTCACTTCTCCCACATTAGAGATTGTGCTGTACTTGCTGCACTGCCAGCAACTACAACAATGACATGCAGGGTCACGTGACGTGGTCAGAGGGAATGCTCGTCGGCGTGCTTGTAGTTTCTGGAAAAAGCCGGAAGACAAATAAAAGCACTTGGGAAGGCATCACAAGTCTTCTTCTCCCATTAACTGGCGTTACGCTCTTGGTCTAGGCGGAGTCTCCCAACAGGGTACACTTGAAATGAAAAATAGTAGGAGTACACGCTGGAATAAAAACAAACTCATGACGGTAGTGTTGTGTTTCCTAGTAGTGCTGAATGTCATCGGTGTGACGCGCACACACACACACAAGCTGTTCTGCTCCTTTGGTGTCTGTGGTTACACCCGTCCGACCTTAGCATCGCCGATGGCGCCCCAGACGTCGAAGACAAATTCATCAGGGAAGGCGAAGTCTCCCAGGGTTTCATCTAAAGCCTCGGCAAACTCATCAGGGTTCTTTTTGTCCTTTCCCAGCTCCACCATTGTTGCCGCTGCAGAGACGGAGAGAGGTCAGGGGACACTTAATGAACAGCAGGTGACACGAACTGATTCTGACAGCTGCAGAGGAAGCGCACATACCCAGCTCGCTGTCTCTGATGCCCATGTAGCTCTCAAGCAGGTCATCCACCTTCTCAATGGCCTTTTCCTCGAACGCAGAGGGCTGCAGTGAAGAAAAGCCCACACACAGACTCAGGCTTGTGCAGAATTATGTTAGGACCTGTTAATTGTCCTCGGGTGGAAACACACTCACCAGTTCTTCCACAGTGGCAGGGCCTTTAGAGCGCAGCCGCAGAGTTCCTCTGCCGGTCCCCAGCTGAACCCCTGATGCCGACCTGGACCCTCCAGACCGCTGGCTGATCATATCTGCACGCAGCAATTACACAGAGATCCCTAAGCTCTTTGCACAGACCTAAAAATCTGATGTCCTTCTGTTTTTACGCTTCTTACCCCACAACACCACCTTTTTAGGCAAACTCATCTTGCTCTCACAGCACATTTCTGATTATTAGAGCTTCAGCTGTGAGTCAGTACAGTTTGTTTGCATCTGTGGGATCCTTTTCAGGCTGTTTCACATTCTGACTAAAGAAAATAAACCCAAAGGGTACCTACATGGTTCAATATGCCACAATATGCTTAACATGCAGCGAGGCCGCTTATTTCATGAAGTCAGACTTGTGTCTATGAATTTAATTAATAAGATTTTAGATTATCAGTTATAACACAGTGAGCTGCACTGAGAACCAAAATATGGGAGTACGGCAACCTCCATTTTTCCTCCTCCCACACTCACCGAAGGCCTTCAGAGGCTCCACCAGCTTGATAGTGAACTCCTTCCCTTTGGGCAGCTCCTTCAGCATCTTGGCCACCTCATAGTGTCGACACCCGATCAGGCGATGGCCGTTAATCGACTCGATCATATCACCCACATTGATGACCTGGATCTGGTGGATGACGCTGCCCTCACGGATTCTCTGCAACCAGCAGAAGCCATATATTTAATCAAATACACCACCCAACTTGTCAATCCCTCCCGACTACATGTAACCTGTTCAGTGTTCTGTGCAGCACTTATTTCCTAACATAGTCCAGGGTCATCCTCTCACCTTGATGAAAGCATAGCCAGCTCCATTATCAGTGATGGTCAACCCTAGCGCATCCTCTCCTTTGTACACCTCTATTTCCTTTCGCTGTCCTTTAATGTGGGCAAAAATAAAGTCCTCTAGCCCAATCTGACCTCCCAACAGTTTATCCATGTCCACCTTGTGAGTGTTCAGTGTGCAAAACATAACCTGTGGAGGGACACAACAAATAAAATTTAGCATAATGCTTCCTCCCGTGGTGAACTGAAGCAAACCCATTTATCCTCACTCCCATCACAATCAGCAGAGCAGCTCACCTCAGATGGAGGTATCCCAAAGGCCTCACCAATCTTGGCATAGAGCTCCCGCACATTACTGAAGCCCTCGATGCGGCCCGTGGGGCTGCCATGAGCGAGCTGAGTGTGGAAGATGAGGCGAGGTCGCATGCTGCTTGGTGGAGGCGGCAGGCCTTCAGAGGTGGCACCTTCTCCCAGGCCGACAACGCCTCCATCCAGGTCATCCATACCTGCCACATTGAGACCTGAGCGGATAGGCTCCGCTTCCTCGTTCTCGACTAACGGGGACGCCTTCTTCCTTCTTCCCAAACCCAGAGGCATGGTAGTTGTGCAGGAAGAGCAGAGGCAGGGGAGGGGAGGAGGATGCTCTGGGAGTTATGCTGTGATCCAGGCCAGCATACACCTGTTCAGCCAGAACAGCTGCAGGTGTGTCGGATGTTGATGTCACAGTAACAGGATGGTCCTCCAGACCAGCTTGACAGCTGTCTTAACCAGGTGCTGTACGGATTTAGAAATCCACACATCAGAGCAGCTTACATATCTGGATGTGTCAAGTTCATCCGCCTGCAGTGGGTGGCCATCAACTGCAAAACAGAGACAGAAACAATTTCCATTACTTTACCAAAGACTGGACATCTCAATTATACCAGCAGCTTTAATGCGCATCTCCTCTAAGTATGTAATGCTGGTAACATTAAAGTCATGTTTTCATTAGCACTGCCAGCTCTTCTTTCATGTTTTCCATTAGCTTAGACAGATAGGACTTCAAACAGAGCTAACATTAGCTGCTAGCTGTGAGCCACATTTTCTAAACATCTTTCTCTTCTGGCGACACAAACGCTGTCAACTCTCAGGTGGCTAGCGACTTAGCATGTAGCTGCTGGAAACGGACACCAGCCAAATCAGTGACTGTTAATTCCTGACGGCGTTAAGTCACAGCGTGAGTGTTTCTGAAGTGGTCTGAACAGCTGAGGTTAGTTAGCTAGCTGAACCATGAAGGCAAAATGCGAGCAGAAGGGAGTAAACATGGCAGGCCAGTCATTCTTACCGGAGCAGGAGTTTTAGCCAACTGTCGTTAGCTCTTCCTGCTAGCTTAGCCTGCTAACGGTGCTGCTGTGAGTTGTTAAAACAAAAACAAGAAAACTACACTTGCAGAGAAAGTCCAATATGTCTTGCTCCTCTGCTCCTGACAGGTTGACTAGGGCTGGGCAGATTGTGAGATGAGTACAGTATCTGTGTGTCGGTATGCTGCTGTGGATTTAGCTTTCTGCCAGCCCAGCAGGGGTGTAACTATGATGCCTTCAGGTTTCCTCGTAAAACACACTCCCGGTGGAACTGTTCTAACGTCTTTGCTTAGTACTTCAGCAAAGGAATGGAGACAGGAAAATATGAGTCATGGCTGTGCTGTTTTACGTTTTGTTTTTGTTTTTTTTATTAGAGGCCCACACAGCCCATGTTTTGTTTCACAATCACAAGTATTATCGTTACATCAGAGGCAAAAACTGGGCAATAAGATTAATGATGCCTGTTCTGACCGTATTTTTAGTTTTAGTTTTAGTTTTAAACTTGTTCGTAAAGTGTTAGCATGTAGCTATGCCTGCATTAAAGCTTTATAGAGTTTAAGTCTGCCATATGAGCGTTGACTGTCGTGACTATACAACGCCATCAGGAACTCTCGAAGCATTAACTACGCCTCTGTCTACTGTAATAGTCATATTTTGAAGGTTAGACCGGAAGTCCTCGTATGCTATTATGTCGAACTTGACGTTACCAACGTGAGGCCAAGAAAATAATGATTTTTTTGCTGTAAATTCCTTATTGACATTTTAAAGTGCTTGCACTGTAAGGCTCGTACTGTAAGAAGGTAATCGGTGGAAACGTAGCCATCATAACTGTCCTTTAAAGCTACTTCCTTCATCAAATACATTTTTATTTAGTTTTGACAGTGTGTAGTTACTATCACGAGTTTTTCTGCCCTCTGGCGGCCACAGTTTGTCATTACAGTAGCACCAGTATCAAACCAGACACAATAGCATAGCAATGCTTCCAGTTAGAGCCTTCAAAAGAAATACAATAAAAACGGATGTAGTTACGGACCGTGACCACCAGAGGACAGTGTATAAACACAACCATTACTGAAGCTCAATTGTGTCTGAAAAGGGTACCAGCGGTAGCTAACTGTTGTTAAGTGACCTTCTGACTTTTTTGTTGCTGATGAGATGTCATCAAGTTATATCTTGTCCAGGGGAATGGATGTTTAGCCCTACGACTCAAATGTAAACACACTAGAGGCGCAAACTGCACTTATCTTTAGAGTCTAAGTAACGTTAGCCAAGCTAGCTACAAGGCAAGTTTCATAGGGACTATTTCCTCAGTACAAAGTAGGTCCTTTGAAAACTGCTCTGTGGATGTGTACTGCACAGAATAACGAAGGCAGAGTTTAATATTTTTAATACTGTGCCACAAAAAGTTTCAAAGTCAGATATTTTAAATGGAGTCAAATTTAACCCCAATTTAATTCGTTTTTATATTGATGTTAGCCAGATTACGTGCCGCAGTACCTCATTGAGACCACCGGAGGGCAGTGAACGCTCGTGTTTTAAAATACACTTAACTTTGTGTCAAGACAGACACCACAATACCACACTTGCACTTCCGGTAAGAGGTTTCAAAATATACTAATATAAGCTGAGTTTGGAATATTTTGTCCACGGCCTAATATGTAAACGGAGGTGAGCATGTTTGCTCGATCAAGGGAATAATCACTTTAGATGAATGGCCTTTGTTTCAGATTAGGAGTGTATTGCATAAGTGAATGCTCCTTCAATGATTCAGACATTTGAAGAAGGTTGGGGACAATTCTTTGATTGCTAAAATGTCCTAAATAACTAAAACATGTAGGCTATAATTGATCAGACATTG
The DNA here is from genome assembly GCA_037975065.1 of Chaetodon trifasciatus. Taxonomy (NCBI): domain Eukaryota; kingdom Metazoa; phylum Chordata; class Actinopteri; order Chaetodontiformes; family Chaetodontidae; genus Chaetodon; species Chaetodon trifasciatus. The sequence goes on from JBBMOE010000088.1 coordinate 485,557, forward strand.
CCAGTTTTATTTGCCAGTCTCTTTAATGTGGAAATGGAAATCATCACAGCATAGGAAATGTCTATTAAAAAATTTCCTTCACATTATTAATTCATAAAAGCTTTGTTGTTAAAAATGAAAATATCTTGAATCCAAACCTGAGGAATTTCAAAACAATATAAACGGGAGCAAAACCAAAAATAATGCTAACGCCTTTTTCCTTGAAACCAACAACTTTTTTTTTTTTTTTAAACAAAAAAATAGACATTACAGAGATTACACATCTCTACGTTCATGTTAAACCACATGTTTGTGTCAATAAGAAACATAAAACTCCAGCAGGAGCAGGATTAAATCAACACCAAAAATACTTAAAATGTGAAAATAAACCAACTGATTTACTACCTTTCGTCATCACTACAGTCAAAGGTGCACAGAGCTGAATATGGCTCAGAGTTCAATGGTTGTTTTAAGATTCCCACTGAAGTGTGAAACAACATATTTCCAGATATTGTACATCTTGGAGTCAGTGCCGTCAGGTATGAGCGATACATGAAGTAAGACAGCATAAGCAAACAAAAATATGTTCTGCAGGACTTTAAGTCATAAACTTAACTCAAGCTCTGCAATGTTTAGCCTGGTAGCACACAGACGCACCAGGTTTACACCACGCTGGGTAAAAAGGCCAGAAATGAACTCTTTAAGTCAGACAGACAGAGTAACATCAGAAGAGGAGGAACTGAAAAACAAACTGAAGCTGCGCAAACTCAAAGAGCACGAATGAAGTAAACAGCTTAAGATTTTGGTAGTTAGTCAGTCACACATGACAGGACACACATGCTGTCGACATACTCGAACACACACACATTTTATAATTACAGAGGGACAATTGTTTGGCACAAGAAGTCTTCCCACAAGTATTTTACACAAGTAATACGCTGTGTACTCGCAGATAAACAAGACACTGTCAAAGTAAACATTATGTGCCAGAGATAGACCAATCGGATTTATTTATCTCCTGATACCTAAACTCAAATATCAGAGTACTGTCAGTACTCTCTCTCTCTACTCTCTTTCCTAAATATACAATCGGAGTAATGCTGCCTCGCACTGGAATCCTTCTTATATACGTTTACATGATGGTAACTTCCTTACATTAACATTGTTTTTACTATTTGTTATTTATTTTTATGAGTTTATGAGAGTTTGGCCCTGAAAACTGGCAGCCTGCTGTGATTATGAGCGCAGAAACACTGAGCTGACGTCGACAAAGAACATGTATTTAATGCTGATTGGTCACATCTGGGTGAGCCGCTTCAAGAAGTCAGGACTGGTGCTGAAACCAGTGGATCAGATCAGAGCATCCTCACTTCACACTGCGTTTAAGCCTCACCCAAAATGACGTCCTGCTGCGTCGTGTAGTTATAGCTATGTTCAAGCATGCGTCACTGCACCTGAGGTATCGTTAATTAGCTTGCTGCTACGTTAAACCTGCTGCTCTGAAACCAAACTTACTACATTATATGTTCAAGTGCTGCAATGTGACTAACTTTAACACTTCAGTTTCTCCTTCCTGCAGCCAAACCAAAACCTAAATTATTACTTGACACCTTTCAGGATTATCTATATACACACTACTTACTTTCTATTATTTACTCTTCCTCCTTGAATCGGACCTTGTGGTACACACTTACTTAACACTGTTACTCAACCTCAGCTGAAAGCACAAACAAAATGTAAAGTCAGCTGTTCTGTCGGTTTCCACGTCTTGAGACACTCGTTAAACTGACAAGATAAGAAGCTGGAGCCAAATCAGCCCTGAGCCTCAATCGAGAGTGTCACTGGAAGCTTGATAGATGTCTCTGGGATAACTTTGAGCACTTCACGTCACGGTGGAAGGACCTGTTTGAGCGCGTCTCGCGTGCTTTGGCCCAGTTTGTCGGGAAATTTGACAGTGAAGTCCAAGATCATGTCGCCTCTCTTCTCGGGGCACTTGGACAGAGGAAGCCCTTCTCCAACAATGCGCTTCTTCATTCCGGGTTTGACAACGTCTCTGGAGGTCACAGTGATGGTCCGGCCGTCCAGAGTCGGGGCATTGACTGTGCATCCACACAGTGCCTGCAGAGAGACAACGGAAAACAAGGTTTGATTATCTGCATCAGCATTTATTTCACTGAGCATCAAAAGTAAAATTTTCTGACTTCAGCTTTCACTTACGTCTCTGAGGGATATCTTTGCGGGGTAAATTATATCCGAGCCCTCTCTTCTGAACACCGGGTGGGGTTTATCTTTAACTACAAACACCACATCTGCAGGAATGTTGCTGGGGGTTTCGTCTCCTTCCTTAGGAAAGGTGATTTTGGTCCCCTCCTTCCAGCCCCGCTTGATGTCGACTGTTAAAATCTTGTCTTCGTTGCGCATGGTGCAGCCGTCCGGGTTCAGCCTCTTGCGGGAAATCTTCATCTTTTTGGTGCAGCCTGAGAAGACCTCCTCGAGGCTCACCTTCAGCTCGTGCACCACAGGCGGGTCCTTCTTTTTCTCATGCGCTCTGCGAGGGCCTCCAGGATGGGATTTGAAGGACCGGTGAAACCCACCCATGCCACCCATTCTGCCCATGTTAAATGCCCCAAAGGGGTCAATGTCCATATCATCCTCCCCATTCTGGGAGAAGAAATGATCGAAAGGGCTGCGGCCGCCGAAGAACTCTGCAAACATTGCATGAGGGTCTCCATGAAAGGTGTAGTTGTAGCTTGGACCGCTGTGTCCTCCACCTCCACCACCAGCCGAACCCTTTAGTCCTGAAGCAGAAGAGCACAAACAAACATCAGAGCAAAGCAGGAAACAGAGCTGAAATCGCACATAAGCATGGCCGCCATTATTGGCCAGCTGTAGGTTATCACATATCAGTGTCTGCGTATACGTTAATCTCTAGTAACCAAATTTCCTAATTATTAACCAGTATCTGCTTCAAAAATCCAAAATTGGTGCAAATGAAGCAATGAAACTAAATTCTGTAAGTACACATATTTAAATAACAGGTTGACAGCAGAGAAAAGGGAAGAAATCATCATTTTCAATCCGTTTGTCATCAGTCAAGTTGAAATACCAAAAAGTAGCTGGTTTCATGTTAGAAATTAACTAACAAATACTAAGTTTACTGTGTTCATCTATATTTAACTTCACCAGTGAGTTATTGATACAAAAAACTGCAATGAATCAGCTGATTATGGAAATATTCATTCGTTGCAAGACTAGTAATAAACATGGTGCTTGTCCAAGTATGGACATGTTTTACTCTTTCTTAAGGCCTGATAGTCAGATCTCTGTGCATGAACCACGAGTGTAAACAGCAACATTAAAGCCTGAAGGCACAAATCTGAGCCTTCATCAGCTTTTTAAGCCAGAATTATCATTCCAGTGACTGACAGGACGGGACACGCAAGATCCTGCTGTTTCCAGCAAGTTCTCCAGCTAAACCTATTGTGCGCGCGCGCACACCCACATCCACACGCACACACTTCCTCATTATGTGGTCGCTGCTGTAGAAAGATGCATCACTGTATTAATTATAATATAACAGGACCACAAAATGCACATCTGCTGCAGACTAAAGCATCATAAGTTATATGAAAGTGGTACAAACTATAAAACCACACTCAGCTTGTGGCCAGAGAAGTTCAGGTACCTTCTTCTCCAAAGCGGTCATAAATGTCCCGTTTCTTGGCATCGCTGAGGACATCATAAGCTTCGGCGATCTCCTTGAATTTATCTTCTGCCCCAGCAGACTTGTTTTTGTCAGGATGGAAGCGCAGGGCCTGTTTTCTGTACGCCTTTTTTATCTCATCTTCGGAGGCACCTTTGGCTATTCCCAGCACTTTGTAGTAATCTTTACCCATTACAATGACCGGTCAGTCCTTCTTCCACTTCATAAACACATCGTCAGCGCTGACGGTTCAGTTTATCCTCGGTGTCAACAACACGTCCGGTGCGTCCAGCGCGTGGGCCAGTTCACGAGCGCCGCCGCGCCGCCGCCGCAGCTAACGTCCCACCGCTGCGGTCAATAGCTGAGCTAGCTAACTGTCAAGGTTAGCTTCCCTCACTTGTCACCGTCCGTCACAACTTTCTACTCTTCACCGAGACGAGGAGTAATGACGCCGCTTGACCACCAGACATAAAACACCGTATTCACACAGGAGTGGCCGTGAGTTGCAGCCGAGCTGTGACCCGAGCGAAGAAACTTCTGGAAGAGGCTGGTGCTGCTGATGTGTGTCATCACTGCCGAACCGAGAGGGTTCCCTCCAATCAACTTCCGGTTTGGTTTGAACGGCAGTAGACGTCAAGAAGTGACCGGATCTGTCACACTGAGCTGCAGCTCCTCTGAATGAAATTTGTCTTGCTTGAATTTCTTTAGGAAATTTTATTGCACCTTTTAGCAGTATTTTAATTTTAGTGGACGCTTTAGCTCGTGCTGCTTTTCACCATTGCTGCCTTCACGTAATTTAACTCTTGTTTCGTGTAGCTCACATTACATGTACACAGCGACAAGAACAAGTATAATGGAAAAAATACAGACTCAGGGCAACAAAACTAAAACAAAGTGAGCAAAAATAAATATACAGCTTATGGACAAGCAAGTAGGTATGGAAATAGATATATGCAACGACAATGAACAACAACCAATCAGTATGTACTGTATTCTGAAGACTGTGAACTTAATACACAGGGCTGTAGTATTGTTGGTACTGCAGTCCTTGAGTTTGGCTGTTCACTGGTTGTACTGTTTGTAAAGTGCTCTGCAGCGCCCACCAGAGGAGACAAGGTGAAATTAGTTATGTCCAAAACCAGAGTGTGAGGGTTCTGCAATGGTTTGTCCAGCCTGTTTCCAGACTCAGGAGGTGCACAAGTGCTGGAGTGTGGAAAAGTTGGCATCAGTTTTCTTTTCTTTATATCAGAACTAAACTCCAAAATTTACATGACACATTGTCAACAAAAAAAAACTGACAGTTAATACCCTTTTTTAGGACTGAAATGAAATGAGTTTTTATCCATTTTGCATGCCAACAAATACAAAAAAATATTCACAAAGCCAATTAAGAGATTAGAATGAGAATAATATGAAAATATATTTGAGATATTTATTCTCATTTATAGTTTGGGATTAGGTTTAGCACAGGGATTAAAAAAAGATTTTAGAATGCAAACAGAAAAAAACGCTGCTTGCTGCTGGCTTGGACGACTCCGGCTGGTTAAAAATAGACCATAGAATACAGATATGCAGTTGGCTACGTGCGATGATGAGTTGACCCTGTGTGACGAAAGGCATCTTTGATCTTCTCCCAATCAGCATTTTCTGTACCCTCCTCCCATCACAAACCCCCAGAAGTATTTTAGAAACGATGTAGTTCATTCAGCACACAAGCCTTGAACCACATGGGCCCTGAAATAAACATGCTTGTCTTTGTTGTGGAGGTCAGAAAGAGAAGAGAATACCAGCCACACAGGTGGTCTGGGGGAGGGGAGGTGCGTTGGCATGTGGAGGTCTTTCATCCCGTGGATCAGGCTTTTAATGGGGCCCATCACTGCATAACCAAGCGAGGAGCAGAGCATACAGGAGATGTGTCTTACAGGTCTAATGAGAGCACATTGGCATTTGTCACTGGCCAGGGCTGCATGTGGCTTCCCAAGGTTACCAGGCTGGTGCAGAGCAAATCAGGCGACTTATATTTAGCCTTGCAAATGGCGCACTGTGGATTATGTCTTGGGGCTCTCCGGTTTCGTCTTCAGTGCGTTTTGTAGCATGAAGGGGGGCTGTGGATCATGAAGTGGCTGCTATTCAGGTGAGGAGCAGGCTCGCTTCACGTTCTCAGGCCAGCTCTCCTTCCACTTCTGCTCACGTTCTTTCCTGCCCGCTCACACATCATCTGGGGAGAACAAAAAGTGTTTACGGTCTCACATATTTCCGTCACTCTTCTTCTGGAGGTGGAGAGCTATTCGGAGAGTCCAAAAGACACCAAAGACGACACCCTTGAGTTGGACTGACAGCCGTGTGGTGGGTGAGCAGGGGGTTGCTTCCCATACTCGCAGAGGACAACCAGCGTCACTGGACATATCACAGATTATTTCACCAGGCCACTGAGGTTGGGGATCAAACAGTATCATGGATGTACTCGCCTTAGAGGCAAAGAATGTCGGTGGACCTGAAAATGAGAAAAAGGCTGCGCCGAGGCCAAAACCGAAACCTCCCAAAAAGGCCAAAAGGATCGTATACTTTGAGGTGGAGATTGTGGACTTAAAGACTAAAGAGAAACTGCTACTGCTGGACAAGGTGAGAGCGTGTGTGTTGAATGGAGGGTTTCTGATTACTCTCACCTTTTATATTGACCATAATGGTTTTAGAAGATTGATAAGACTTGCTTTAACTACTGCATGATGTATTCTGATCACAGATATTTAAATCCTGTCTAAAAGACACAAAGACTGCTGGAGAACTTGTAGCATGCCATAGATTTTATGATCAATTACTACAGTTTATCACTGGATTCCTTTGAAAGGTTCATGACTTAAAGATGTCTGTCCACTCTGAAAGTAGCACAAGCAGACACAGTAATTACTTTGCAGTGAAGTCAGAGGAAACATGTTTGTTCTATCTCAAGAAGTACAGGGTCACTGCTGTGAGCAGACAGGTAATTTTTGCAGATAATCATCCACTTCACAGGCACTCCGGTCAAGCGCAGCCATTATCGGTTACGTTTCTGTTGAGCATGGGCTGCAGTTAGGAGGTGAGAATTCCCTCTTCATCTGCCAGGAATTTTCTGTTCAAGCTACAGTACATGCCTGTGCTGCACTGGGCCAACAGGCAGCCAGATACACATGATTAGCAGCTTGTGAAAATGTGTAGCGTTGTGTCCGAAAGCAGGAGGAATCACGTTGCAGATCAAAATGGCAAACTGAGCAATGAAAACGTTTCTGTAGTAAAGCCAGTAATCCAGATCACTTCTACTTTTGTATTTTTATTACTCAGTGTCTTGCCGTTGCCTTGTAAAAGCCTAAATGTCAGTCTGCACACTAATGTTGCTGATAAAAATACTGTGAAGTATGGTTTATATTTATATTTTGGTTGCAGGTGGAGCCAACTGCCACTGTTTTGGATATTAAAGCTTTGTTTCACAAATCATGTGAGTAAGTTTAAGGAACTGCTGTTCTTTTTCTCCCTGTCTTAATGTTTAACACATGATCTCTGGAGCATGCCAAGAGTAAAGTTCCTCTCCGTTTTTACAGACCCAAAGTGGTATCCAGCCAGACAGTCCCTGCGTTTGGATTCAAGTGCGTCTGCTTTCTACAATAAATTCTACATTCGTGCAGCTCAGATGATTGATAGGCGTTGTGATGAAGTTATGTGTTGTTGTCTGGTCTTATCTGGGCTGATGGGTGTGAACTGCCATGTTTCTCAGAGTCAAAGTGTCTCAAGGATGAGGACGTTCTGCAGACGCTTCCTGTGGGAACCACAGCCAGCTTTTACTTCACTGACCTCGGACCCCAGCTCACATGGGCAACCGTGAGTCCACATGTGCACAGAGACGCAACATCTGGGGCCAAACAGTAGTGCTGCATGTTTTCACCAATTAATGACATGGCATGCCCGCTTTTCATCACTGTGCGCTATCCAACATGTTTTTAGATTGATTCCCGTACTAAAAATCAACTTACCAAGATTTGAGCGTGTTTAGCCAGTTTTAAGTGAAAAAAACTGCCTGCTGTCTATGTTAAGGAGGCTCCAGCATGCAAGATCTGATCCTTAATTGATTCAGTTCACACGGTCCTTTGCAAGTCCAAGTCAGCCATAATGAACTGTCACACATGCATGCAGTGTTTTTCACAATCTGACTGTTGGGGAAAGAAGCGAGCTTTGATTTGCAGTTAATGGACTAAAACATGCCAAACCTCTGCTATGGTCTTTTAAGATTCTTGTACTTTAAATATAAACAGACAGCCTCTCACCCACTCAATAACTCTGGAATATAAATATCAACCCACAGTGACAGATAGAGGTGATTTGCTGCGGTTCGTTTTTCTCTCACCTCCTGCACCGCCTGTCCTCTGTCCTAGGACATATAATCTCACGGCCCCATTTCTCCCAAAGGTGTTTATCCCCCTGACCTCTCGCTTGCCTTTCACTGTGCCACTTAACTCACCCTTGCCCACCCACTCTCTACATTCCCTGTCCTTACCAACCCTGACACAACCCCCAGCACCCTGCCAGGCTTCAGACTAATGCCACAGTGGGTGGAGGAACATGAGTTGCCCCAGCAGAGATCACCAGTAGCTATTGGTCGGGCATGCTGAGCCAGGGCTCTGCTCAAGGAGCTGATTCAGGCATTGATTTCAGTGCCAGCTGTGCTGCCTTGCTTGATCATATCATTTGTGAAAAGCTGCTATTACAAGCTGTCTTAGTGTCTCATTTGCTCAATGGGCACATGTTGAATACTATTATTGTTCCACTGAATGGTTGTCAGTGCTGAGGAGAAGTAGGTTGACTGTTTCTGCTTTAAGGTGGCTTTGACAAGTGGGTTGTAAGAGAAGCCTGAGCCATGCTGGTGTCAGTTGCATGTTTTTGGTTTCCTTTCAGACTGACAAAGTGTTGATCTAACACAGGGAAAATATTCCAGTTTCAATGGTTAGTGTGTTTTCTGTTGGAGGAGTGAATCGTCAGCGTTGTCAGTGCTGTCCATTCATTCATAGCTGCTGCTGCAATCAAGAAAAACAGCATTTAAAGCATGTCTGCCTGTCCTTTGCTCACTTCAGGTGTTCCTGGCAGAGTGTGCTGGCCCACTGGTCATCTACTTAATGTTCTACTTACGCCTTCCCTTCATCTACTCTCCGAAATATGACTTCAGCAGCAGCAAGCACTGGGTCGTACAGTGAGTATCAGCTTGTATCACACAATCCCAGGCTTTGCACAGACGACCCCTCAACATGACAAACACTTGTGAAGCATATTGCTATGGGGATGCTGAGTCAGGGCCAAGTGTAATGAACTACGGCGGGACAATGTATTAAATCACAGCTAAATATGTGTGTGCGTGTGTCCTCTTGCAGCTTGGCCTGCATGTGTCACTCCTTCCACTACATCAAGAGGATTCTGGAGACGATGTTTGTCCATCGTATCTCCCATGGGACCATGCCTCTCAGAAACATATTTAAGGTGCGTGAACTACATAATGTTGGCCTTTGAGTGTGATACGCAGTATATTGTTATTTTGCACCGTGTTCGTAATCTCAGAAATCTGAACCAAATATATGTGGATCCTTGTTTCAACACTTTAATTTATTATAGTCCCTGCTTCTATTCCAGAACTGTGGCTATTACTGGTGCACTGCAGCTTGGATGGCGTATTACATCAACCACCCTCTCTACACCCCACCCTGTAAGAGCACACTGCAATTCTCATGTTAACTCATCGGTTGAAGTTGGCCTCCATCTTAATCCATTTTTCTGACGCATTGACAGATTATGGGCAGCAGCAGGTGAATACAGGACTTTACATTTTCTTGGTAAGTTTGAGATCTGTTTAAGTTGTATATTTCTGGCTCAGTACAAACATCTTCCAGATATTAAACCCAAGAATTTAGTGTTATATAGATGATCTTCTTTGTATGTCTTTATTCCCACAGTTCTGTCAAGTAGGGAATTTTTCCATACACATGGCTCTACGTAACCTCAAGATACCTGGTGAGCATTTTTTAACAATGCTTATAGTGTTCATTTGCATTTTTACAGCAGCAGCTAACAGTATGGGTCAGTAAAATGTTTTGTTTATGTTAACCCATCATCTCAGGTGCCAAAACCAGGAAGATTCCTTACCCAACGAAAAATCCCTTCACGTGGATTTTTTGGCTGGTCTCTTGTCCAAACTACACGTATGAGGTAAGCAGATACATGCATGGATTTAGTAAAAAAAAATGAGCATAATCATTTTTGAAATGTGTTCCTATGAAGGTGGCGTAGAAGAAATGTTTGGCTTCACAGTCAGCAATGCAGTCAGTCACTTAAAAGTTCAGTGAAATGATTTGTATGCTTGTCACATTAAAGGATATGAAACAGGGTTTTCATACCTTTCGTTCATGCTGGCCTTTTAAGACATGTCTTCATAATGTGCTTCTATTGGAAGTGATGGGGACAAAATCCACAGTCGTGCACAAAAGCAGATTCCAAAGTTTATATGAAGTTAAAATGTGGCTTCAGCAGTCTGACTTAGCCTTTTTAAAACAATTAAAAAGGTAGAAATCCACTTGATTTGACCAACTCATAGCCTCATATTAGCCTCAGATAAACTCATAGCCTCATTTTGGCACAGAACAAGGCTTGTAAATTTTGTCCCCCATCGCTTAGGTACATTGGAAGCACACCAGGATCTGATCTTTTACTGGCAAGTATTAAAAAGGAGGAATGATTACAGATCGCTGGAACTGTTTCAGTATCCACATGAGCACCTGGCTATTGTCTTAAGATACACTTGAAACATGTACTTGTTTTGTTAATGTTCTACTTCTTCATGTAAGAGTCTGTATGTGTATGTCATTCAAGGGATTTTTGTTCTACTTGTTATTCGCTGTGTTTTGCATAAATTCCACAATACGGCACTGATCTACTGAAGGCAACTGCTAATAGTACCTGCAGGTGGTCATTGCTATACAAAATGCGCTATTGCTGCCATCTACTGGTTACATCCAACACGTGTACAATAAATCAATACCTTGTGTGTGTGTGTGTGGGTGCATGTGTGTGTGCGTGCGTGTGTGTGTTTTTGTGTGCAAACTTCTTGTTCACAGCTGGGCTCCTGGATCGGCTTCACACTGATGACCCAGTGTGTGCCCGTGGCTTTCTTCACTCTCGTGGCCTTCATCCAGATGACTGTATGGGCCAAAGGCAAACACCGCAGCTACTTAAAGGAGTTCAGAGATTATCCGACCCTCCGCTCTTCCATACTCCCCTTCATCCTGTAGAGCCTGGCAGAGAAAACAACAGTTGCTACACACATCACACATCCAACCTCTCGCTGATCGGGCCCTTTTAAAGGGCCTGTCCATCCACTGGATGTCAGAAAGTGTGTGCTGAAGTTAACCGCATGGATGGATTTTGGTCATATGGACTCCATCTTTCTTACATGTCACTCCACAACAAGGAGTTAGAGTCACTCTTGAGTGTTGGACTGGCGAATGCAGCCTTCAGAGTTAAATGCAACAAAGTCTTAATTTAATGTTGTATGTCAGTGCTGTTTGGTGTTTAAAAAGTTCACGTTGTTTTCATAGTTTTTGGGAACCTGATCAGTTTAAGTTTCCCACAGAGAAACTAAGAAGTTAATCTGCATTGTCAAACTAGTGTGCAGCCTGGAGCTGACAATGTTGTGGCCTCGTGCAGTATTGTATTGATCCCACTGATCCAAGTGACCTTTACACTATGGTAGTGCGAGTTCTGTCTGGATTAGAAATTGTATGGATTCCTGTGTTTTCCATGGGTGAGGGAAAATCTCTTCCCTTTGTCTGTACATGGATCAAGTGTGTTTGTGGTGTAGGAAAAACAATTGAGAGGAAGGCACGTCTTACAAAAATAGACTTATTCCTTAAACAAGATGTTAATACAGTGCTCAATCAAAAAAGCCCAAGTTTCAGTCATCAAATCACCATCAGTGTGTTATGTATCTACTGTAAAGTTTCTGTGCATTGTCACATTTTTGCCCACTCAATTATTTCTGCATTAATCTGAAGAGATGCGCAGATACAAACAGACTGAAATTCGGTCTAATGGTGCTTTCCAAAATTGGATGAGGAGTTTATTCTCCCATTTTCACTAAAATGTGCATTTCACATAACACTGCATCGACTGAACCTTCGGATTAAACTAGCTTTAATTTAATTAGATTTTTTAAAACGTTCAGCTGTAATTTATGCGCGAGGAGAACATTCAGAGTTGAATAGGATTTTTATCTTAAGAGGAAAGCTTATGTACAATATTTGATTTAGACTAAATAGGGCCGTCACTTGTCCTCACATAAGGCAACGCTGACCTGTTGAGACAATTGTTTTATTAATACGACGAGTGTAATAAACTATCACAAAGCAAGTGACTGAACAGAGAGACTCGAGCTTTATTTGTAACTCTGGAAGAAATGTCAACGTTAGATAAACGTACAGATAAAAAGGGGAGGAGATACATTGGAGATACAGACAACATCATGGAATGTTGGATCAAAACACAAAGAAACACAGGACAAATCATAACTGGGTGATAACATAAAATATTGCATTTGATCAACATATCTGCTCTGTAAACAGGTGCTGAGCAGCTGTATTGAATTTAAAACAACATATTCAGTATTACAATAACATTTCACAAAGTTTATTACTATTTTGCTCATGTACTGTATGAAAGCAAACTCCATCAGGCTGCACATTCCTGCTCACCTCTATCTGTAATTGTTCCCCAAAATGCAACTGCATTAAAGTTGGACCACAGTCAGTTCTATATAAGGTAGAAAAAGAAAGAAAATGCAACATATTGCCTTGCCAGCAGGTAGTAGTATATCAGTTTGGTTATATCTCAGTGTTACAGAGACGCTGAAGACATAATCCAACATCAGCAGCTATTGGTGGCTTAGTAAGTCACGACTCATACTCTGGCGACATGCAGATATGTAATGTAGATAGTTTGACTCCCCCAGCACTTAAGATGACATTTAATTCAACTCATCATATGAGAAAAGGAAAAATCACAGCAGATTTCTGTTTATCTGTGTGACTTTCGGTTTCTGGACAAACAGAAGGTACCATAATAGATACAGCAGGGAGGATCCGTTGATGGTACTCTGATGTTTTCTTGTGGACCCAAAGCTGTGACAGCACTTTGCTCACAGCACAACGCAGTCACGTCTCTGTGGGTGCATTAGCCCGTAGGTGGTCCACTTGGTGCAAGGCTCAGTCCCCTTCAATGGCGGCGTTATCCATCTTTTAAGGTCATTGCTCCTCCGCAGACTGAATGTAGCGGTCTACAGCCTTGGCAATGCGTTCAAACAGCCACACGGGTGAAATGAAAACCATTTGAAAACTATAATGAGAGGTAGGATGACTGTCTTTCAGTTTCTGGTCATTCTCACAGTGAAAGTTAATTCCACCGCAGCCTTCCCCCTCCACCCACCCTCTACATATTCTGTATATGAAGGTGGGTGGCAGGGTCCAGATGGGAGAGGGCACTGCATGCACGTTTGGGTCAGTGCAGCATTGTCTGTCAGTCATGTGAAAGACAACTTCAGAGGTCTTCGAATTCCAGGAAGTGGGTCCTCTGAAGCACCTTCACATGGCGCTCATAGATTTTAAGTGCAGGCCCGAGTCGGATAGACAAACCAGTCAACACGTCGCTGCGCTGCATTAGGAGGAGGGACTTTCCATCAATTTCCTAATGGGGAGAGAAAATATGTTGCTCAGTCAGTGTCGCCTATAGGGTTCTGAAGGGATGTTTTGAATGCTTTCTAACTTTTAACGTATCTAATGTCATGTCATTTTAACTGTCCACACTGTATTGAAACCCTAAAATTGAGAAAAAAGGCTAAGACTTTTCTTTACCACGCTGATACTGACCCCAGCAGACACTACTTTTGGATCATACAACACACTTTATGTTAACTGCCTCTAAAAATGCACTGGACAATGGGACACGTGTGGTTTTCAGTGTACACGTAGCGCCCTCTGTGGCAGTTGTGTGGTGGTGCGCTGACCTGTGTGCGAAAAGCCACAGCCTGCTCTGGAAAGCCTGCAGCTGAGAAGTAACTGGCCACATCTGCCACAGTCCACTGCAACAAGTTCTGGCTCATCTTCTCCTTCTTCACAGAGCTGGAGGCAGATCAGATGAAAAAGAATCAGAGACACGGCCACAGAGTGACCTTCTTCAGCAGGTAATGCCTCGCTTCTATGCAAGCCTTTAAGGGACCTTCTGGGCAGTTCATGAAAATTCAAAAATGTGAGTTTCTGCCTAAGAAATATGTAGATTTATTATTCAAGAAAATAAATGAAAAATAAAAGTCAAGAGAGATTTATGAAACTATTGTAGAGACGGAGAGGGACATGATCTGTTTAATACTCACACTTCATCACATTTACCACCATTCAGAAGACTGTCTTCGGCTGCTGTGAAGGAGGATATATCGATCTTATTCTTAAATGTACCTGTGAAGAAAACGGATGTAAAATTAATACAAATGTTCTGTGAATGTTACTACAATAAAATACTGATTTCATAGATATCACGACAGGCTCTGGGACGCTGCATGTTTGATGATCACTAAAACACAACACGGAGTCGATTTCACTGGTTTCTATTTAAAGTGTGAGTTTGACAACATGTAGGAGAAACACTACGGTGTTCTGCCTTGTCCTTGAATTTCTTGTCTGAAGACCACATGCAGCAAAAGCACATGTACCTTTTGGCCTCAAATCATTTAGAAAACTGAAGTGAGGTACTTCAAGTTCGGTATTATACATAAAAGTGGTAATTAAAGGGAAGCTCAGTTCATATGACTCACTATGGCAGCAAAGACAAGGGTTCACATGAGAACCACGGTTCTAACTTTTTCCAGCTCTGCATCAACATGCAAAAGCCAATGAAAATGTAGTTAACAGTAATCATTTTTTCTGTAGTTTTAAATGTGCAGAATCACATCCCTCACCCTCAGCGGTGTGATTTCGAACAAACAGCAACAGAGTTGTGAAGAACTGGAAGTGATGCTTTTTCCACGGTACTAATATGCCACACTGACGCCTCTACTGTCACGGTACAGTATGTTTTCTATTAGAGTTTGTTCACGCTTCAGTACAGTGAATAAGTGTTGATACAGCACCATTACTGTACAGTATCAGTCCACTTTCTCAGGAAGCTGGCAGGACTGTCTTCATGCATGTTATGCATGAGAAGGCCCCCATTTTTACACAGTGTTGCTTCCTCTATACAAACCATATCCAGGCCCTGCATGAGTACAGTATAAAGTGGCATGGTACTTGTACAGTGGTAAAAATACTTCAGTATTGTTTATTTCAGTTATGTCTTGTTAGTTATTTACTCTGAGGTCTCTTGGTAATGACTCACTAAGCAGAGAAAATCTATAACCACTTCTCTTGCATTAAAAGCCAGAAACTCACATTTCAGAAAAAAAAACCTCTGCAAGCGTCTCACTGCAAACACAACACATTGTGCTGGTTGGGATACACAAGCAGGCAAGAGGAGGCTAAACTGGGAGTCAAAGCGTGTGTGTCTGAGGTGGTGGATGGGAACCTTTCCCTTGGTAACCTTCCATCAAGTCGAAATGTTGCCCTGCTAATCGGCAAAGTCGTACATAACAAAATATGAACGCACCATACTGCTCGTAACAACTGTAAGTCTGCAGATTTCCACCACTACAAGCCACTGCTGTTAAAAGAGCAGTAGCTTAATAGACCAGTAAGTTTTGAGTGACAGCTTTTAAGACTCAAAGTGAGCACCACCTGGATGGAAGGTGGCAGGACGAGTTTGTGAAACATTCAAAAAATCTTGAGCAAGCCTCAAGGCAAGTACAAGTCGAAATGGCCAAAGAACAGCCAGAAGAGTATTGGAAACATAAGCTGTCATTAGTTAATGTCCTTAACATGCAAAACAGATGTAGGCGACACAGTAGACATTATGTTACTCACAACTTTCAGATGGCAAAGATAGTGCTTGTGGTCTGCCATCAGATACATTCTTGGTCTCATCCTGTCGGCCACACACAGCGGAACAAAACAAGTAAAACATGAAAATCGTAAGTGTGAAGCTAAGAGATCAAAGACATACAGATGCTGTTTTGTTGAGACAAAAGGAGTACTGGGAAATTACCTGTCCTGCTGCATAGTCTGGTACCAACTGGTCAGACGAAAGGCCGCCATCCTCTGCCTTGCCTCCATCTTCTTTCATCACATTGTTCTTTAAAGCACCCGGACTGGTAGTTACAGGGTGGATTGCTGGCTTCGTGGCTGCTGTGAACACAGTGAATCACTTGGATTACATGGTCATACAATCCATATTATCACACATGACTTTATTCTCTGTAAATTCTAGTGCTGTGTCAAAAATGAATGCGGCTGAGTTATTGTATGTGTGTTTTTGCCGCTGTTTCTGAAACATGAAAAACTGGTACAAACAAACCAATGGATGACTGCAGCGAGACATTTTTAAGGCATGGAAATTCAATGTTTTATTTTTTTATTTTCCTGTGTCTAGCTTACATTAACTAAGCATTTCGACTGTCAACAACCATGTCACCCATCCAGCTCCCATACCATTTCATATCCAATGCAAAACCAGGCATAGAGCTTGCACATAAAACAATATTCAAGCGCTCCATAATGCTGGGTGCGCATATTAGCGTGTGTCTAGCAGTGTGAATACCTTTGTCTCTCTGCATTCCTGGGTGCTGGCGCTCCACTGGGCATACAGCAGAATGATAGGCCCAGTCATTGTGTGCGAGGGCCCTGGGGCTGGAGGGGGGCAAGGAGCTGGGCCTCTCACCAGCCTTCTGGAAAGAGACACAGTCCAGACCCGAGCCAGGGCCGCAGCCGAGGCCGGGGCCAGGCCGAGTGCCAGATGGAGAGCAGGGGGCAGAGACAGCCCGCACGGTGGCACAGTGAACGGCGGCATCTTCATATGTGCGGCCAGGAGAGGGTCCATCCTGTCCATCCCGGCTCTCATCAGCCCCCTCCTCATCGGCATTACTGTCTGTGTCCATTGCCATAGAGGTGTCAGCCTACAAAAGGGAGCAGAGGTGCAACATGTAATTTCCACCCCACTGAATTTTGGAGCTGTAATCTCTAACAATGAATACATAATACAACACCTAAAAAAAATCTAAGGTGGGTGCAGAATTAAACAATACATCAGGCGTGCCTTCATATCTGCTTTGATGAAAGGGGACAATAAGGTTGGTACAAAATATTATAAAAATTCAAAATAAAATTCAGTGCCAGAAAAGCCACCATCAACAATTAAGTTCATTATTGGACAACAAGTTAAAGAGCGGGTAAACCCTCCCAGATTATCAGGGATTGCTGTCATGACTGAGTACTAATTGCAGGCTGAGCGTGTCACATGAAAACACGCTCATACAGATGTCGCAATTTGACCGCTGTGGTGGTAAATTACTGCCTCTGAATGCCTTCGTCCCTTTCCGCGGTGCAGTGTTCACTCCGCAGACAGACTGTGAGCCCCTCCACCGCAAAACGTGTTTCCACTTGAATATAATGTCATCTGGTTGCATCTAACTTGTTTTAACATACGCACTCGTCTCTTTCGGTGGGGGGTTTTAGTCAATGGCGCCCTGAGTAAAAAAATTACCTTGTGTGCGACTGCGTGTCCAAGACCCAGCAGTCGAGCACAAGAGCGCACTAAAGCCCGCCCCGCTCCTGTGCAAAGAGACGCTTGTATGGCATTCACCCATCGCACTGCATTTCTCACAACTTTCACCGAGACACGGTCACAAAAACACCCCGGCCCCGCGGATCTCAATCCAGCATGATTTTCATCTCGGCTCACATGAAACAGCCGATGTGCTCGGTGCGTCCCGGTCTGTAGAGGCCTTCTTGATTGATCATACGAACACACGGGAGTGTAGAAAGGGCCGATGGGAGGCGTTTTGGGTTTTTCTCAAATTTCCTCCAAAGTGCGCATGGAGTTGGGAGCCGCGGTAAAGACCTCGCCATTGTGTCTGTGGTCTTTAAAGGAGCGCTTCCCGGGGCCGAGCCACGTTAGAGCCGAGCGGAGATAAAAACCGAGCGTTAACTCGACGTGCAGACCAACGCAGCACACCGATCAGCGCGAGCACCAGCCGCCCCGATTACCAGTCTACTTTGACTTTGCACCGGGTCAACGATGTACAGTAGAAGCGACCGAAAAGAAAAGAGTAACGCAAATGAGTCCGTTATCGGACACGTCACTGTATGAATTTGACCCTCGTATTCAGGTAAAACCTGGATAACAAGCCCCGAGAAGCACTCTATTCAAAGTAATCAGACGTATTCGTTTTTGTAGCGACACACACGCCTTTCAGAGAACAAAGTCAATTTGATCTCAGCTTAACCCAAATCGGATAGAGCATCCGCCAGCTAGCGCTGGACGAACAGTTTGCGGTGGCTTTACGTTAGTTAGGTCTCGCAGTGTAACCGGCTTCTACATATTTCATTACTTTGCAGTGATGTGGCTCCTCTTAAAATACTGTCAACAAACAGTTGCCAGACACAGAGAAGTGATGGCATTACTGTATGGGACGAGTGAGGCCGTAACAACGGCCGACACCAAGCATTAGACGTGACCGGGCTTGGCTGCGTGTCCGACAATGGATCTAGGGGTTCGACTTTATGCACTGCGTCGGCAGTCGTGCATCACTCGAAAAATAGACGCAGTGTGCATAAATGGACCCATTATACCTTTATTGTAAGTACTTTAGCATCGATTATGATCGATTTGGTTGCTGTTACACGGGACAAAACATAGTGATGGGCATATCTTAAAGTCAGACGGAAGGGGGTGAAATCTCGTCACGGGCAAACAAAATATGCGTCTGGACATGGCTCTTGTGACATTTAGTCTTTTGCCTGGGATGGTTGTCCACGTTATTCCCCAGGAAAAAACAACAACAAAAAAACAATCAACAACCCAACAATGTCCCAACGTCCCCCATCAGGCTCCTACATCCGCGGTGTTTGAGACTTTTTTTTTCCTTTACCCACTCCCACATTTAAAAGCCAGTGAGACTGAAAGCCCGTATTTCCAACCCCGGGTTTCAAAATAAAACCTACATTGACACGCGCGTGTTTTGACGTTATTATTTTGAAAAATGATTTGTTCAGCTTCCGGGCTACGTATACGCATCTTTTGCTAGCTTGACAGAGCCCCCCTCCCCTTCGCTCAACGCCGAGTTTGGGGCTTGAAAAGCGCTTTCTGCTGCTGGTAATGGTGGCTCGGCTTGTTACGGACGGGCAGGACGGTGCAACTTTTCCTGTTTTCTTATATCTGCCTTTGTATCGCCCGTTTAAAGTGCTTTTCAGCCGGCGACGTGTAAAATCTGCCATACTCCGACTACACGCGCACCTTCTGTTTTTTTTCTGTCTCCACCTCGGTAGCGCTCGAGCGAGGTCCAACCGCCGCTCCCCGTCTGCGGCAGTTTTGGGTGCACTTGCAAATCACTCCCCTCACCACTCCCCGAGTACAGACAAAAAGACGTGTTTTTTTGTTGCAAACCACTCATTAACGTTACCCGCTCCTTGCCTTTATCTCCACCTGTTAATTTGGTGAGATGTGACATGACAATGAGATGTGAGCTCGTTAAACATGCCGCCTTGCATCAACCTCAACATACCTCCAAATCCTCCTCGTCCTGGTCCACAGGACCGAAAGCGCTGTCCCCGTTGCTCAAGTCAGAATGACTGGCTTCTTCCACCGCGCTCCTTCTCGCAGCCGTCGTTAACGTTACATCGTCTTTTTTTCTGCTTCTCCGCTGAACCTTGGCGGCGTTTCTGTACGATATAGAGCCCTTGTAGTTAACTTTCAGCACGGTTTGTTCCTGAATCAGTTTCTCCAGTTCTGCGCAGGTTCGGTCGGGCTCGGACCCGTGTCGTCTCCGGACCATTCGGCAAATCCTCTCCAAGTCCGGCCGGGCTTTTCGCGACCGCAGCGAGTCGATAGTGTCCAGGATCCACTCGCGGTACTTGGATTCAGACATTTTTTTTTTGCTCGGTTGGTTCGCCTTCTCTTTGCTTTTTTTCTTACCTTAGTGCGTCAACCTTGTACGTTACACACGGTGTTTTTCGTGAGCCGCGGTCCGAGCCCAACTGAGAAGCGGAAACCTCGCTGTACGCCTCCTGCGTTTGCGTGTGCGCTTAAGGTGGACCGACGGAGTTGCAGAGAAAAGTTTCAACCGAGAGGAGTTTTAAGGTGGAATTTGAAGTCCTGGACGGGAACGAGCGCGCGCACTCGGCCCCATGTGCAACATAATGGGCGCAAAAGGTGACGTTTTATTTCAGGAGATAGGCAATGTGCTACCAACAACTGTTATGGTTCAGCCTTTGATGAAGTCACTGAACCCAGGTCACGTGGCCCATCCTCTTTGACTTGTCGTTACAACAGAGAGCTGTGTTCACACGATCACACGAGGAAAAAGGCAGCACATTAATAAATCAGTATAGAAAATAAAAATACTGCTTTATTGAACCCAATGAAGATTTGATTGATTGAAACTTTTCCCAAAATTGTAACTGATTGAGAAGGTTGAGAATTGAAAAAGGTAAACCCACCTAAAACCTGCTGTGTCTCCCAAATAAATGGACTTTTAATTCATGGACTAACATTATACAGATATCCTACAAGAAAATCATTTTCTGTTAAGGGTTTGTTTACCTCAGTCATTTGTAAACACAGTAAACAGCTCTCTACTGTCAATTATGACAATGAATTCACAAAATGACTTTTCAATTGTGTTTGTAAATATAGCTGTAATTTGTCGTCCAAAAAAATGTCTAGCTGGATCTCTTGACGTATTTGTCTTAATGTTTTTGTAATGTATGTTTCTTGAACTGATTCATTTGTACCCCTTTTAATGTGTCTCATTATTGTCCAATCATCAGTTGACTTCATAACCTTTCATTCTTTAATCGACTTCCATTCTTTGATGGATTTATTCATTATGAGGTCTTTTACTTTATCTTAATTGCTTTCCCACCATCTGGACGGCTCCCTTGGCCCTCCACATATTACTGATGCAGACAGATGAAATCCTAAAAGGAGGTGCACTGAGGACAGGAATACATTTGGAGAGGGGTGCCGAAAGCTGGCTGGTAATTGATCCTGTAGTGTGACAGGATGAACACAACACTGCATTATTCAATTGCACCTGCCTGCCTCTTAAAACACTCACTGCCGAGTGCGTTCCTCCGATCCAGCCAATGAGACCAGCCTGAAACCTGGGAACACCTTCCTTGAGATTTGCATGTCATAAAAAACATTATTTTTACTGTGACATTGTGCAAGGTGAAGAGAACTTACATATCACCCAGACATGTTAGTCTTAACAAGTAAAAGTTTATTGGAATGATACATTTTGCAAAATATTACTTTATGTATATTTTTTTTAACATACTCATTGTGTTCTAAGGGTATCTGTCAAGTTCTCCAGAGGGTAAGATAGTTAAGACTGTCAAAGGCAAGGATATACAGTATTGTTTCCCAAAAGGTACAATAGACTACACAATCACTGTACCCAGGTCATGAGGAAAAGATTAATGTATTGTTTTTGCTTTTTTGCTTTTTTTTTTGAAAATACAATTAGAAAATATGAACGCAAAACATCTCAGATGTAAAAAGTGTCATGACTGAATGAAGTGCGTGTGTGTGTATGTGTGTGTGTGTGGAAACTTGATGAGAATAGAAGGCAAACACAGGAGAAAAACTCAGAATTAGCACAGAGCAGTTGATAGCGTTTAGTTGATAGAAGAGAATTAAAGACAGCTGACAAGAAGTTTTGCGTGGGAAACAAAATCAGTCTTAAAAAAAGCATCGCGGTGGCCTCAGTGTCTGAGTGGATCAAGCGGCGTTGCCTTCTACCCACCAACTCTGATTTAGTTATTTGTCAGAACAGAAAAACCAAAGATATTACATGTGCTCTCTTCAAAGCAGTACATAGTATTTTAGAAGTTTCAAATAATTAGCACAAATCAATTAAATAGGAGATTTGAAAGGGTGCAGCATGTGCTTCACTATTCGCAAAAGACCGGACAAGTTGGTTGGTGATCCGCTGCGTTGTTCAACGTGATACTCTAAGAAATGAAAGGTTAAACTGCGATGAGACTGTCGGCTGTGGAAACGACGATTTCTCAAACGTGTCTCATGTCCAGGAGATGTCCTGCCGTTGGGTCGCTTTGCCACATGCAAGAAAAACCAAGCTCACCAGAGAAACGTGTATTATACAAAACACACATCATGTTTCCAGACAGCACTGAAACATCTCCATCAGACAAGTCAAGACATTCAAAAGGTATCATGTGTTTGAGCTCAATTACATTAAGAGACTGGCAAAAGAATTACTCAAGCCTACTGAAATCATTTAGTCGAAAAACATTCTCAAAAATGTCATGTTACAAGACTTTATGACAGATCGATGCACATCAAACAATTCACAGAAGCTTTTCAGTGAGATGGACAAAGTCTAGCACCTAGGGCCTTGGGAGGGAGGGGGTGGGGGCAAAAGAACAAAACAAAACAAACAAACATCCTTCATCAAACCAAAACAATGTGTTCAGTCAACAAACCAGCAATAAGATTTGGTCTGCGATTGTCTTGCATCCACAGAAATAAACTTGGCAAAAGGGGACAGCTTCAGGACAGCTTCCTTAGTTTAATTTGTTACATAGAAAGCTGGAAAATGGAAACAAAACACTCCAATCTCAACAGTCCTGAAGATTTGGTCGGACTGCAAATCTATCTGAAGGTGTTACATGTTAGGTATATACAAGAGAAAGGGGAAGAGGGGAAAAAAAATACCAAGGTGAGACACACAAGTTCAGTGACAATTATCAGCAAACCGTTGCCCTAGAACTGAATAATGAAAAAAGCCCGTAAGAACTTTCCGACACCTTTAACTGGGTCTTGTTCCATCTTCAAAACAGAGCCGCCGAGAGTCCGTTTCAATAGTTCAGCATGTTATCCACGATCTCAGGTACCTCAGCACAAATAAAGCGTAATGCTCTGCCATCTCTCTTTAAAAGTGATATAGTACAAAAATAACATGCACACTTTGTTGAAACATTTTGCTACTTTTTTTGAGTATTAAAATCCACCACCGTCATAGTAACATACAGAAAAACTTTGCAATGTTGTCGGTTTGCAAATTTGGCAGAATTTATATTTGTTTATTTATGAAATCTTAATTCAGTTTCACAGCTATGAGATAATGTTGAAAAAGATGGATATTGTCTATCATTATATATATATGTATGTGTGTATATATATATATATATAAATAAACAATAGAGTCAGGAGTGTGACCACAATGTTACTTGCTGCTAAATCACAGCTTTTTAAACCCACCCTTGAGCACTAAATAACACATAAGCACAGAGATCGACATAAAAGGACAAAATGATCACCAATAGGATTCTTAAAATGCTCTAATAAATTCAGCTAAGAGAAAGACAGACTTAAATGTAGACCTCATGTTTACATCTCTCCCAGGTCCCCACAAGGACGGAGACCGAGATGAAGTTTACTGCGATAAATCATTTTCACTCTGATCAAAGAGGTCACCACTGCTTCAACGGCGAGCAGCGAGTGCATCGTCTACCCAATAATCATGCCACATTGAGCAGACAAAGGCAGGTGCAGAGAGTTTTCAAGCTTTAAACCAAATGGGCACGAGGGATGCCACCATGGCCAAAGCTCTGCACCAATGCTTTCGACACAGTTTTCCAACCAGTTGGCATTGTGATAGGCACATCTGTTGGACTTGGTATTGCTTGGACAGATTCAGGATGAGAGATGGAGGAGGGGGGAGGGGGACAAGGGTGACAACATACAACAATCACTCTTTGAGAAGCTTGTAGAGAGCCCGTTCAAAAAGGAGCCTAGCAGATTCAGTACCTTAACAGAAAATCAATGCCTCAACCTGCAAAGACTGAAAACATGTCATTACGCCATCAGAAAGATACAAGTATAGCCGGGCAGCCACAACATATGCCTGTTCTCCTCGAGCCCCTGCCACGAACACAAGAGGGATAAATAAAATGAATAGGGAACAGTTGAGAAACAATCAGAAAAGGCAACACTGCTGGTTCTGTTGGATCTTTCTCCACTTTGCCTACCTTTCCACTGGGGGGGTTTTACATTGTTGTCGTCATTACAAATAAGCAAGTTAGCAGTCCAACCTAGCGCTTCCTTTCTTCGGACCCCCTTTCACTTTCTAGATACCTGTCTCTCTCTCTTTTCGCTACTAATGGTTGGAATCTAGAACTCAGCAAACTCCTTTGCACACTTCTCTGTGAAGGAGACTCTGATTTCCTCTTCGTCGTAGTCATCAAAGTTGCTTGTGTCACCAGGGCCTTTGCACTTAGGAATAAAGGGAGCTTCCACCTAGAACACACAGGACAGTCAAATCATCAGAATGATGCAGTGTGGTCTGATAGAAAGCATCAAAGCCATAGTGTGCACCATAATTTACTGAACAGCACTGGAGGGTGAAAACAAGACAATTAAAAACACATTTATATTCATTTACAGTAAACAGTAAAATAGAAATGGGAGTAAAAAACATTAGATGACCAAGAACTCATGCATGAATACTTGCAACACTAGCGTATTAATCAATCTGTGGTCACACTGCACGGCTAATTTTGTGATCATGTGTCATCATTTGCTTTCCCTCGAGTCAACTTATCTATTTTCAATTCAATTCAATAACTTCCCGTATTTTCCAGAATGAATTTCAACGACTGCGTGAAAAAACATATGAACTTGCGGCATTCATCTGCACTACGTGTGTGCAGAGGGAACAATATTAACACCAAAGCTAAGAACGGAGACGTTTTTCCTGCTAAAAGAAGAAAAGACCAAAAGAAAGACAAAAAGAATTACATTTGTGTGTTTTAAATGACATGTTCTTAGTGTTTCTAGTCCGTATTGTTATCAACATTTAACCTTTGTCTGCACGCTGCCGCCACTCCTTACATGCCTGACTGCCCTGCTGAGGGGGCTCACCTCCTCCTGATGAGTCCAAGGTTGGGAAGGGGTCACTTCAACATGTTCTTTTTATATTTTGTGAAACCCTTTGAAAACTGCAACCATGATTCAGGTTTTCCACTAATAAACATGGGTTCCTTAGAGATGTGGACCGTAAAATGGGGTACTGTCTGTAAAAGGAAGGACTTAGTTCACCGGCTTTTATGTTAAGAAAAAACTAGAGGGAAAAACATGTGTTCTGTGTGTTTCAGATATTTTTCCATTGGCCTCCAACCTAATATCATCTGTGCAGAGGAAGCACAGATGGTGTGAAATTGCCCGTGGCCGTAAATGTAGACTTAAAGACACTTCTCCTGTCCGACATCTCATTAAAGACGTTTTCCTTGGCCGGCATCACTTTTCTTCTGCCCTTCCGGTCTCGATGTGGGCTCTATTTGTACAACTACTGCATGAAGGGCTGTCCTCTCACCTTCCTCTGGTATATGGCAATCCAGTCAGTGGTGGCAAACCACTTGTGGCCCTTGATATCATTGACTCCATTCCTGAGGTTGCCAAAGCGCTTGGTCAGGTCCACCTGCAGCAAATTTCTCAACAGATCCTTCAAGTCTGAGCTGAAGTGGGAGGGAAAGCGAACCTGCAAACAGTAAAAGCAGTGTGAGTGTGTGCTCTCAAGACCAGCATTTTACACGCTGTGCTATGTTTTTCTTTAATAGACTGCAGGACTCTGGCATCAGTGCGAGCCTGTGAGTGGTGCCTGGTGCTATGAGTGGTACAATCTAAAATGACATTGCGCCCACTAATGTTGAAATTGGATGTGATTTGCCTGGTTGTGACACGTCTGCTTGTTTGCACTATTTGACTTTCTTTTGACCCCTCTGTCCACAAAATGGCTTACCACTGGCAGTTTTTGCTTTTCTCACCACTGTTAACTAACAACCATGCACGAAAGCCAGAGATGACAGTCATTTGGGAGATGCTATACCTGCCCTGCCTAATGTTAAAGATCCAAACATGCTTCAAGATGTATAGAAAATACTGCACTTTGAATAATAATTTGAACTTCCACAAATATATGTTCAGTTATCTTGTTTTTAATTTCCACACTTTAACTGATGGACACAAGATGTCTCCAACTTCACTGACAATCACTTCTGTGTTTGTGCACTGGAGGCTTTAGGTTTCCACACCACTTTTGAAATTTGAATATTGGACCAGAATTGGCTTTCACACTAGCTGCAATGTCAAAAATCATGCTTGTAGGCCCGCCTTGTAAAACTGGATAGTCAATGACAAAACTCTTCACACACACACGCACGCACGCACGCACGCACGCACGCACGCACGCACGCACGCACGCACGCACGCACGCACGCACGCACACACACACACACACACACACACACACACACACACACACACCTAGAGTCAAACTCTGCACACAAACATTTTGCACAGTGAAGCTCAAACATTCAACTGCAGAACAAAAAGACCAAACTATTTTTGAGTGATGGGGGACTTTAACTATGCTGCCATGTTAGGTTCATGTCATGTGAGATCACCAGTAAATAAAAAGATTCAGATTCAAACTTATTCAACGTTACTTTTGATATTGATGAATTTTGACTCAAATGCCCCAATTTGATTGGCCAATGACAAAGATTCTGATAACAAGTTGTGTATCCTTAATGGAAATTTTCTTTCCTAAAAAAAAAAACATTTTTAAAACATATTTACAAAGAACAAGCCTAAAAGGAACATGAAAGATTAAAACTTTATTATGACAAAGTCAGAACAAAAATAAATGTTAAGCTCAAGATTTATGAAGACAAAGTGAGGTATTTTCATGTCATGTGCGATTAATTAAGAGAAATATAATGAAGCCATAATTTCACCAGAGACTGGTTTCCAGTGCAAAGGGCAGGGAAGCCGATGAGTTAAGAGCAGTACATTTCTCCTGACATTGGTGACGCAATGGTGCAAAGAGGCATTACACTAAGGTCAGTTAATTAGACACCTCACTAGTCGATAAATGGGGTGTGGATTTCAAGGTTCAAGGCATTTCAGAGCGTTATTCACAGCAACACACATTTCTGTGGTCCTTAGTAAGCAAAAATTCCCTTATGGACAATTATACTTAACTTTTAATCTTTACAGCTGCAAAGATTTCACAATAACACCACATTCCTCTTCATATATTTAAGACTGTGACAATCCATCAATGCTTGAGTGTTTTCACACCAAAGGAAAAAAAATGCTTTGATGAATTATGGACTTTTTGAAATTGTTTTTAATTTTCAAACTATAGCTTGCAAACCACCACCTCTGTAGAGAAACGGTCTAGAATTGAGCACTGCGTTGTGCTGGGACAACCAAACTGCCATCAAATTTTTTGAAAAGGGGGATTATTTTGGCAGGCGTCTGTAAACTCACCTTCCCTGATACAATCTTCTCGTAAATCTGAATAGGCTGATCTGCAAAGAAGGGGGGGTAACCAGCAGCCATCTCATATATCAGAACTCCCAGAGCCCACCAGTCCACTGCTTTATTGTAACCCTGGAAAACACAAAGGAAATAAAGGGCGCTCAGATGTGTCCTCAAACAAAAACTCTCACACATTAGAGCGCTGACAATAGACAGCCAGCTGTACCACAGCCCTAAAGCTGACAATTAAATGGTTTCCTAAAGCCTCGCTTCCACTGGAAGGAATGGCCCAGCTCAACTCTAATTACTTTTGGTACTTTTCTTGATTTTGTTTTCCAGCGCAGATAATAAACTCTCCGTGTAGGTGATATTCTTAGCTGATTGTCATACCAGTGCTGCATGAAACTGATGTGACATCATCAGGCAGAATATATGAATTAACACAATGCAAATATGAAGGAACGGTCTTCTATTCTTCGCATGTGGCCTTTTTTTGAGGCAAAAGCCTGCTGAAAAAAAACAAGACAGTTTGGGATGTCCTACATCAGCATACAGACAACCAGACGACTCTGGTTGCTCCGTGTCAAGTGACAATCCTCTCTGACCAATCAGTGCTCTGCAGTGTTCTCACTCCACCTTTTAGTACTGGCTCAGCTCGCCTGGAACGTCGACCACGTTGAAAAAAAGTACCAGGTCCTATCCACAAGCAAAACCAGAATGGTCGAGTCGAGCCATACCATGCAGTGGAAGCCGTACTGTGCATGAGGTCCTGTGTGGAGCTGAGACCTCCCCTGGTCTTGTGACATACAGAGCCGTGCAGTTTACTATGGGCCAGGCTGAGCACTTGCCTTACTGAGGATGATCTCTGGTGCCAGGTACTCTGGGGTCCCGCAAAGCGTCCAGGTCCGGCCCTTCACCCTTTTCGCAAATCCAAAATCTGTTACCTGGGAAACAGAGTGCACAGCTCTGAGCACTGACCACACAGTGCAGGAGCACAGAGACCAGTCAAACATAATTGCTGCCGATGGCTAAGAAAACAAATCCTTGCCTGTATGTAACCCTGCTGGTCGATGAGCAGGTTCTCTGGCTTAAGATCTCGGTAGATGAGATCCAGCGAGTGAAGGTATTCAAAGGTCAGTACAATCTGGGCTGCGTAGAAGCGGGCGTGCGGTTCACTACAAAACAGATGACACACAGTGTTTACAGTCAACCAGTGGTGTGTGGAAAGATTTAGGAGTTAACTAAAAGTCAACTTACCTGAATCTACCAATTCTCCTTAAGTGTGAGAACATCTCGCCCCCGGGTACATACTCCATTATCATATACAGATTACTGTTGTCCTGTGGAGAGATGAGAAGTCTTACTCTGACATGCAAAAACACATATACAAAAATTAGGTGAACGTGCATAGACGATAAACAGACAAACGTTTGAATGCATACCTTAAAAGAGTGCTCCAGTCGCACCAGAAAGGGAAAGCTGACAGCTTGCAGGATACGTTTCTCATTCAATGTGTGTTCTATCTGCTTCAGCTTCACTACCTAGGGTTTGGGTTAAATAGGTTAGTACAACCAAACTAGCATTTGAACATGAACTCCTCCAACCCCACATGTAAATTCAGCAAAATCACACATAGTCTGACCCTTCCAGTGACAGTAAACTGTAGGAAATTTTAACTTCTACAACAAAGTAATCTGAACGTCATTATTGAGAGACTGATTCACCCTCAGATGATGCACTTGTAGCACTGAAAAAGCACTGGATTCTGTCAAAGTCACTTTTCTTTTCTCCATGAGCTGCTACCCAGCGAGGCGTCACAGATTACAGATAACTGTGACATTACACAGGGGACGACTTCACAATTTGTAAGATCAGGAGGTTAAATAAATGTACAACTTTTATACAAAATTAGTTTCCGCTTTGTCATCAACTCCAGGCTGCATGCTTGTTTGTACGTATGGATTATTCTTATCTCTCCATTTTAAAGTTTAAATAGGAAAGTGCGCATATAAATACTCACTAAAGGTTGCCAAAATCTTGGCATACAAAAGAGACATTATCACTGTGTCAGAAATAAAAACTTGAGTGCCCAACTCAAGCATCCACTTATATTTACCAAATAGTATTTCTCTTTAATATCACGCCTAAAAGTACCGTACCTTCTGTTTGTCAAGTATTTTCATGGCAAAATGCTGACCCGTCTCTTTGTGTTTAACCAGCATGACCCGACCAAATGAACCAGTGCCTAAGGTCTTCAAACGGTCAAAGTGGTCCAATGCCGCAGTTTGCTGAGGGGTACAAGAGTGTATCAGTAAGAGAAAAGGGTACAACTTGGCAGCACCATACCATAAAAAGCCCCACTGTATTAACATGAATGTTTTCATTCCGTTTATTGAGTCTATATTAGCTGTGCTCTCATGGTTGCAAAAAAGTGTTTTTCACATTAGCCCAGCAGAGGGGGCACTGCCCCTCTTAAATAAATATGACTTAATCTGTTCATGAGCAGGACTGCATCAATAAATCTGACCACGAGAGCGAACAAGCACGTGAAAACAGCAGTTACATCCATTCAGGATTTACTGTACGATGCATCATCACACTAAGGAGTCTCAACACAAACACGTACTAAATATTAATGACAATCAGAAAACAACAATGACAGAACTCTACAACGATGAAACCGATGTTGATTTATCAGAAAGGGAGAAGCAATTCTCTCTCGCTCTCTCACCTGTGCTGGATTCTCCCATTTCTTCAGGAAATCTTCTTTGGCTTTGGCAAGAAACTCCTTCACTGTAATTAGGAACAAAGTGCATATTCATTAGAGAGAGCTCATCTGTTTTAAAAACCACCAAGTCCAGACTTATGGGATTTTGTGTAATAGGTCACCTCATGTAATCACCAAGACCCAGAGAACAGCACAGTTTTGGTGTTTTACACTAAAATGTGGAGGCCACAGTGAGATATTCCTGAGCATGAACTGAGCACTGATATAACTGATACACGTCATGTGTTCATGAGCATAAATGCTGTCCTGCATTCGTCTGTCTTCACAGCTTGGAATCACTCCTTTCTTTGACGTTGAATGATGAAGTGATGAAAAATGAGTAACATCTGGCTGAATTTGTGAATTTAACTAACATTTATCGAGACACTAATACCGCTCATGCTAATAATGCAAAAGTTGACCCATAGAGTAGAACAAATCACTACAAGTTAATTTAAAGTAATACAAGAAAGCATTGATCAATGTATTTCCCCCTCTTACAATACCACATCTGGACCTAGATTTAATAAACCTGTATTTGTAAAATCCATCAACTGGTGTGTCAATTCCCTTTATAAAAACTTCAATGAATGAAGAAATAACTCAAAACAACTCATGACAAGTTCATTGAAAGTACCAATCGGGAGAGGGATATACAAAAAAAAAAGAGGAAGAACAGCGAGGTCAACAATCACTTTATGAATTAATGAATTGAGTATGACACAAACTGTGTGCAGGCTATTCCCAAACACAGTCTGTGTAAGACAGATACTAGAGAAAGAGGCCACCACAAGGCCGAAAACAACCGAGGAAGCTACAGGGTTCTATGGCAGAGACAGGGAACATTATGCGTACAACAACAGTTAACCGGGTGCTTCATAAGTCACAGCTTTATGAGAGAGTGAGAAAGCCACTCATGTGACATCTCAGCTAGTGTTTGCCAGAAGGCATGTGGGAGACTCTGAAACCAAGTGGAAAATGTTCTATGGTCTAATTAAACAATATTTGACCCTTTTAACCATCATACTAAATGCTGTGTTCCACAAACCAAACACTGGACATGATCTCTAGTGTGATTTATGGCAGTGCCAGCATCATGACATCGGGATGCTTCTCTGCAGCCTCATCCACAAACATAAAGCCAAAGCTACACAAGAAGGACTTAAACAACCTGGAGTGGCCACACCAGAGTTAAAGCCTCAATCCTATCTGGAATTTCTGACATGACTTCAGTATGGCTGTTCAATCATAGCGCCCATGCAGCTTAACATTACCTGAGCAGTTTTGCAAATACACATTGGGCCTGTAGATGCTGGAGGCAGCCACTGCCCCACACCAAAAACCCCATGCTTGTGTATTATAGCCAAAGTTGGATTTGCACAGAGTGGCCCATTTCTGAGATATTCTGAAAACAGTATTCTTACACATGCTGTCATTACTGTCTGAGATTTCACACTGTTCACCACCATTGTGGAATAATAAATAGATCAGGAATAACAAATTGATCTGTGCCAAGAGAGCAGGATAGCATGAGGCTACAATGCCTCCAGGTTAAGAGGAAACCTACATCTGGTCTCCCAACACACATGCAACACTGCATACACGCACATACATGCGATTATAGACCAACAGTGATTTGCTTGTGGACAGATTTTGACAGCTTGGCGTACAGTGCCATATGCAGCAGTTCATTTTTCTTGCCCTCATCTTTATGGGACTAATCACAGAGCTCTGTGGGAACATGTAGATAACCCGTCCTTCCTCATTCCTCTTTACCATCTGTGTGCTAGTTTTGAGGACACTAGCTGCCCTAGCTGATGAGGGAGCACAGCTCTTTTTACTGTTAGCGTCGGGCACAAGATGGCCGAGGTTGTACTACTGTGGAATAGTTATTTTTTAACTGTGCTTAATTACTACAGTGAATACCAAGCAAGAGAATAAAAACACCTTCATTCTTCAAATTACATGCATAATATTTTGCATGCAAGATTTCACAAATATAGGACTGAGTTTAAATTAGAAATAATGAATAATGACATTAATATTGAATAAATAACATTTATGTTAATTTATGAACTGAAAAAACAGCAGACACATAAACATGTTAGGCCTTTCAGGATAATGTGAAACATCTATCTGCAGGATTAACTGATGCAAAGCAAAAGCCTATGGTACAGTTTAAAGCCAGTACGTTGTCAATAGTGGCCAACTTTGATACTGATAGTTAATCTAATGGGTTTTTGGATAAGCTCAAACTAGAAAACTATGAGAAATATAATGACAATGTTAGAAACAAATAACTCTCTACACAGAATTTTCTGATGCTCAAATGTTCTCATTTGAGCATCTCTCACCCACAGACACAAAAACTCCACAAAAGCTTCATCCTGATCTCGCCAATGTGATTTCCTGCTAATTCTCCAAAGACCAACAGCTCCAACAATAGGATGGGAGAAAGCCAGCAAGAACGGCGAAGACCAAAGTTCGCATAAACATGTCGAGAGCACTGTTGCTCCCACAAGAGAGCAATAGAAGCTGACTGGTCAACAGGGAGAAAACATTTCCCGTGAAAGTTGCTCAACTCCCACTTCCAAGCAGAAAGTCACAAATGGGGATATTCCAGTAATAACTGGGAGCTAGTCAGAGGAAAGATGTGGGCATTCCTGTAAAAGTCATTGGATGGTTAATGGTCAAATCAACCGCCGTCTTTGTTAGATTTTAGGAGGCTTGGCTGCCACGGCGACTATGGTAACTGCAGGTGATCAAGAAAGGCTCAACACCCGAACTTTCCTGTCACCCCAAATTCCTTACCATCTGGGATGACTATGGGTACCTCTGGTGCTGCACCATCTGCTGAGCGCGAGGATGACTCCCTCTTCCCTGCATGCCTTCTGGAGCTCTTCCTGTCACACATTAGCCCTGCAAAGTCTCCCCAGTTCTTCTTCCTTGGCCTCTTCCTCACAGTCACTGACTCATGACCTATCCTCCCCCTCTGAGAGCACTCTGGTCAGATCAGCAGCCCCACTCATCCACTAAAGCCAGTGCGGTGCCCTTGCCGACAGGGTGTCTTCAGTCTTTCCTGTGACTGTCACTTCGCTGGGGGCCAAGTTCTGAAAGTAGCATCCACATCCAGTGTACAGTCAAATTTAGCATGGACAGCAGCAGTGGACCCGTTACACTCACACAGATCAATTGGACCCTTGCTTTGGTTTGTATCAATATTTATTCTGTGCACAAAGTACTCTCTGCTGTTCCCTCCCATGTCAGGCACACACACATATACACACACCGAGGTTATATATTGATCTAAACAGGGGCATAATCACCAGGGGGAGGGGCGTAAAACACAAGCTGGTATATTTATCCAACCCAGAGAGGAAGTCCTATGGAAAACTAGGCCTAAGTGAAGACCCTTGAGATGAACTAGACACATCTAGATGCAACTCAAACTTTCCCTAATTAGCAGAACCAATCAGATGTCACATCTGCAATGAAGAACTTTCAGAGATGATCTGGGTGTTTTCAAAAACATTAAAGTGCCCCTCTCAGGAGACGCTAGCAAAGCAGGAACACATAAACCACAGTGAAACTTTTTCCTCCCTGCCCAAATGCACCAGAGAGCCTGTGTAGTGCCAGCGCTGAATTGATCCTCCAAAAATCAATCCTACATCTCTCCCCTGGGCTTCGCTGGCCCACTCTGACGCAGGAACAGAGGGGTTATATTAGGGCGAGCTGACCGACATTTAACTGTGAAGCGCGCCAAATCAGGTCCCTGTCTACACAAGGACTTGTTCAGATGCACACATTGCCATGTGGTGCATAAACAAAATCAGTCTGGGGGTAAACAGAGATGCACAGAAACTAGGAAGGTGTTTTCATTTGTGTACAAGGGGAGAAATCAATTGCAGTCATCGGCTCAATACTGACGGTTGATATTTCACTGTTCGCAGTGACTAACAAAACCACCAATGGGAAGTTAGTTTACATCCTACAGTCAGAACTGATTTGGCCTGTTAAATTACTAACCAAGTCAGCAGCAGAGTTGCAGACAACGTCTCACTTTCATGTTCCCTTCACTTCATTTCAAATGCGTGCTGAGGACAGGTAAAGTGCATGCATCCATCTCACTGTGTAACTGTTGTTGAACATTACAGATGATCAGTATCACCATGACCTCTTGGCTGATAAATTAAACACACTTTGTATTTACTTGCATTTACTTTGCATTTTTATGTATAGCTTACAGTGTATTTTACACTGAGGTATGTGCCTACTAGATTGAAATTTTAGCTTTACACACCGAGTTGGTTCCTCTTCAACTCTGTGTCAGTGTGTTTCAATGCTGGGAGGCTAAAAGCTAAGTAGCTACATATAAAGTGGCTATCTGGGACTTCGATGCACTACAAAAACGTTTTCTTGAGTTTCAGTGCCAGAATAGGTACAGGTGGTCTCCTGGGAGAGCTCATCTCTATAGCATGGCATTATAGTATGCTACAGCTGTATTTATTGCAGAGAAAAAGTGATTGCATTATCACTGCCTGCAAATGTGGCTGCAGTTTTACGAGACCAACAGACACAAGGGTTACCGCTACGCCCGCTGTTGCTGTGAGAATCCAAAGGAAATTACTGTTCCTTTTCCGATCACTGAACTCCATCCTCTGTTTTGCTTTGGTTGCTGTTGGATTTTGCATCTCGGGATTGTTCCCTGGCAGTATGCCAGCTTGCCAACTTGCCAGTTCAGTGCTGTAAGCTTATCTGAGGTTGCTGATTGGCATTTCAACAGTAAGGTTCACTGGTAATCAGTGCAGGCTTATAACAAAGCCCCTTTAACTGGAGACAGGAAGTGATGAGCGATCCGAACACAAACCTATCCCTGTTACACAAACCAGCTGCGTGCAGAGCTGGGGCAGGACATGAACCACACAGATATTTATAGATAGAGGGAGCTGCACTTTGACAGGGTGCCACATCATTATATGACCAAATTCAAAATGCACAACATTCAATACAACAATCCCTTGCTCAGATGTTTAATTAGTGTGTGAAGTACAGAAAAATATTTTCCAAGTGATTAAGTACTCAAAAAATCAGGTAGACTTCCAAGAGCCCTCCCAGTGCGAAGGACAATGACACAACAGTTTTGTAACAACAGTACGCATGTGTGTTTGGACAGGTTTGCTACGCTGCGTAATAGTTTTAAGGCTGATGGTGTTATGCCGTGCAGCATGGTGCCTGACACACACTTCCAGAGTAACCGAGAAATGCCTTCCTTTGAATTGTAACTAGAAAACAATAGACAACACATCATAGACAAACAACAGGCAGCTGTCTGTGTATATTTGTATACATGGATATATGCACACATACGTCTTGGTTGCTAGCCATAGATACCAGTAGAACCAAAATCTGCTAATATATATATATATGTATATATAT
>JBBMOE010000088.1:521332-612811 GCA_037975065.1 Chaetodon trifasciatus
CACACACACACACACACACACACACACACACACACACACACACACACAAGTGCCCTTGTTCTAAATGCTGCTCATCACATGATATTCAAGAGACTCCTCAACTCCCAAGTTTCTGCCTGGAGAGGATCACCCTCATGCATCACATGACCCCATCCTGGTGTCTTTTTCCTTCTCTGATAACAACTAACTCCCCTCTACTCACTTACTGTCAAACCCAGTCTGTGGGACTCAATGCTCAGGTCTGCACTGCATTACACGGTGCATCACTTACATAAACAACCTGAAATATGTGCACCCCAACTCTTGCTTCAAATCCCTGCATTTCTTTGAACATGCTCTTATTTTCCCCCAATACACTGGGGACTATATATATATATATTTTCCCCCTGAAATAATCATCAAAAAGTGCACAAGAAAAATCCTTATTAGGATTTAGGATTTTGTGTTATTGCAGCCTTTCATAATCTTATGAAAGGAGGGGGAAAAGACATCTGAAACACATGACCCACAAAGAAACCTATGATTGTTGTATAAGGTTGGTTGTCATCCTCACTGGTACCTCTGAATTTAACCTGGGGCTTTTCATCACGAGCTTTCCCACAGAATCAGCGGGGAGAATGAATAATATCCTCTGGTGTTCAGCTGAGATGAACATAATTTCACAGTAAAACGGCTTGGCTGAAGTTGTGGATGTGAATGGCCATGGCTATTCGAGGTTGATAATTAAGTAAAGTTAGCATATTACATTCATTCACTTCCCCATATGACAATTGGGTGTTGAAAGCAATGGAATACGGTGTCACTGTCTTTGGGCCTTGGTGCCTTATACAGGTGTTATGTTGTACTTTATATTTCGCTGCCATTATGGGAAACAGGAAACAACAGACGTTACAGCAAAACGTTCAAACGACAGGCGGTGATAAAGCTAGCTGCTACAGCTGCGGGTTAAAGGGTACTCACCGCTCTCCATCTCATTGCCCTTCTTTGCGGTGGGCGTGTTGCCCATGATGGCAGGCTGATGGTGGAGTCCCTGGGCTCGGACTGAGTCTTCCTTTAAAAGTCGTTGAGTGATGCTACACCGCTAACGCAGTCGCTGGGCTCAATGAAGCTGACAGCTAACTACTAGCTAACAGCTATCATTATTGACTAAGGAGTGTTAATATATTTCAGCAAATACCTTTCCTTATTATGTTTGGAGAAGTCCAACCAAGCGAGTATATCCAAGTGTGCAGTTAACGCTACTGCTTTACGTTAGCTAGGCTAGCACGCAAGCTAACTAGCGGAGATAGCCAATGGATGATAGCTTTGCAGTGTTAGCTCGTCAATTTCCCAAGCGAGCCTCGGAAAATCAAGATGTCACTCGACTGCCGTTTATTTCCAGAGACGGCGTGGTTTGTCCAAAATCCAGTCCAGAGCATTAGATAGATCGTCGAAAGTTGTTTCCGTCTATCTAACGAGCAAGCTAGCGTTAGCTTTTAGCGTCTCTAGCAGTCGTATCCTGGCCTGAACTAACCAGGTGATATCTCTGTGTAGGCAGGCCTTTTCAGCTGAAACCTGGATAAAGAAACTGGTGTCCAGGTTATTCGTTTTCTTCACTGTTAGTTATTTCAAGTGGCTACCTCTCCTTTTGATTCCAAACCAGCCATCCAGTGTAATGGATTCCAGGGACCGACCATCTGATAGTCGATTCCTAAGATCAACAGACCCCTTCCATTAATCTTCGGACCGCAAGGGAAACTCCAGTCATCCATCCACTGGGTCCCGCCTCTTACAGGCTCTGATTGGCTTCATACAGAGCCACTCAGTTGACAGCTTTCGCATTACAAGTGCTGATTGGATTAGCATCAATACAGCCAATCATTGTATTGATGCGATTCGTCTGTCAAATAGGTTTGTCCCGCCTCCCGGTCTCGCCAATAACCAATACGCCCATAACTGTGTTTGTTTCTTTTTGCTTTAAATTATAAGATTTTTACATTTATCAGACTGAGTTTCGTGCAGGACACAAATCATTTGCAGTTGTGTCTTACAATCATCATCCCACTTGCAGAGCAGTATTTTCCAAAGCCAGGTCTGTAGCCTAGCCACCCCTTTCACTTTACTGATCTGTGATTGGACGTGACGTTAACGCAGGCTATTTTTAGTATAATGTGAAAAATGTAAGGGGATACTCAAATTGAAAATTCAAATTCAAAATTGATATTTGTGTTACAGAGCTGGTTCTGCTGTGTTTAACCTTCTAATGAAAAAAGTTCTTCTTTGGACAAGAGTTTTTAGCACAGATGCATTCAAACTGGCTCATATTATGTATTATGTTTTCTGGCTTCTGTAATTGACATTGAAAAAAAAATTGAAACCAAACTAAGACAAGTAATTGGGAGGAACACAGTTCTCACTGTCACACAGATGTTAATACACAGACACATAACAAATACAATGTTCTTTTATTTGGAACACAACATTGAAAAACAAAAGAAAAGATAACAGAGGAAGTGATATAGCCCACACAAAGCCCATTCCAAACTCCAAAATCTAAGTGGGAAAAGGTTTTAAGTGCAAAAGAAATTTTGACACAAACATAATGACAGATTATCAAATTCCTGTACAGCAACATATTGCAATTTATTTGCCTATTGCTTCAGTGCTGAAATCCTCTTAAACAGGTACAAATCAGTTCTACAACAACAAAAGGAAGAAAGGTGAACCACCCGTCAGCTTTCTGTTCTGTTTCAGTTCAGCTGTATTATTTCATAGTTAATGTTTTCCCTTCCATGAGTTTAACTACATCAGTATTGCTTTCAGCATCATGGCAAGGAACTCCCCAACTATAAGTGATGGTTATACAGGTCAGAGGGTCATTATCTTCCTTGGAACCAACACTGATCTGAAGCCAAGTTCAGTTTTGACAAGCTTCAGTTAAATAAGGGCAGCTGTAAGGCAAAGATGTCTGTACATCCACACTAGAATGTCCACAGGCATTTCTTCAAAAATAAGGTCTCGTGCTGTCAGTCATCACCTTTGGGACAGGGGTGGTTTCTATAAGCAGTCCATAGAGTTGTCTGGTAGTAACCCCAACGGTGGGGCTTTGCCTGGGAGACAGGATGGAGGGAGCATGGAGTTTGACGTGGGATCCACATTTTCTGAGTCTTCCATTCGCTCTGCACAGCCTTCCCAGTTTATATGGAATCTGGTAACACGTGGGTTTGATGCCAGAATGTTTCTCTGGAGCTGAAAAAGAAACACGGAAATATAGATAAATACTTCGTACAAGTAAATGCAAATACATACATCCCACCTCATTTAGCATCTAGACACAGGGCAGGAAAACCCTTTAGATTGAGCCATCTTAAAAATGTGCCCACTACAAACAAAATCCGTTGTCATTACAGCAAACTCAGAGTGGTGTAAAACAGAAATTAGTATCCGAATAAAGAACATACGTAACATTTTTGCTTAACAAGTTATATATAAGGGAATTTGATAGGATTATTAGTTTTGTTCCAAAGTGAAGCCTCAAAAGAAAGAAAAGCTTCAATTCTATAGTGTATTAACCACCATACTGGTCAATGACTACCTCTGTTCTTCCCATTTTCATGCTTAATACAACAAAAACATGTTGTTAAAAAGCTAGGGTGGTGTAGTGTAAGTACTTTTTCAAACTAGTGAAATAAGCATTAGGCAGTCAAATTGGCGACAGAATATATTATTCAGAAATCAACCATTAGTCTAACCTGTGTATAGTCTGGCTTGATCGGTGGATTTTCTCGGAGCTCGGGGTCTGTGTATTCATTGTTCACATAGTAACCAATGCGAATGAACTCCTGGCCACGGTATGTGCAGGTAATCAGCACTACAGTTACACCAACAGCATCACTTTCAGGAATCAATCCAGTGTTCGGGGCATCAGCCTGTTAAAAGAAACAAAACACTAAGATGTGAAAAAAACATAATTTTTTGTAGACATCAATATAAGGGAATTAATCCGCCTTCTTGTCAAATGGGGATTATGGAAGCAGGATTGTGATACGATTAATCAAAATCTGTCGGTATGAAAGACAGGCTTGTAAAAATTCAGTCTATTTTGACAATTTATATATCTATAAGTGGATTATAACATGATTAATTTAAAGGGGAAAATGGGCCTTATAGTACTTTGATAGATCAGTTAAAGATGAATCAATAGTTGCAGATAATGCGGAGACAGATAAGTAGAACAACATAAACAACACAAATAATGGTTCAGCATGCTGATTACTTAAAGAACAAGAAGATATTATTTGTCCATGTGTATGACAAGTGCATTAAACTGAGTTTCTTCTCGAGTCAGTAACAAGTTATGTGCCATATTAGTTCAAATTACATAGTTTTACATGGCAGTAGTTTCCACATGATTTTTATTTATCTATTTACTTTGCTTTACTAATTCTCCAGACTAGGAATGCACTGATCAGATGGGCACCAATTGAAAATTGATATTTGCTGATCTTTATTACAGACAATTATGATTATCGATAAGGCAATTACATTTACAACACTCAAAATGTGCTTCCATTGACCATGTCATAATGTCTGACTGATCCTGCACCATAAAGGTTTCTAAGGCAGTTTATGAGTCCAAACAGACTTGAGATGATCGTGCTGACCATGTAGGACAAGAGGCTGCTGGAGCTGGCCTGTGTTTGTATGCTATGAATAAAGAGAATTAGAAGTTACTTTGCTAAAGTGAAACGGGCTTCTGAAGGAATCTTTTTTTACTGTGATTGTATTTCTGTCTGTCTGTCTGTCTCTCGCTCTCTCACCCAGGAGAAGTTTCTTTGAACATACAAATAACATTTTTTTATAAGGTTCCCTCAAATTTGTTATTTAATTGAGATCAAGACATGTACTGGGCAGGACACTATATGGAAAAATAAACTTGTCACTATCTTCTTGTTGACAAACCATAGAATGGCATTTGTGTACTTCAACATCTTGTCATTTATCAGTTGACATATATCCTGATACCAATATATATCTGTAGACTGGCTCTAGTAGCCATTTTCCTTACATACAGCATCTCTTCCTGTTTTATGGTTGGAAAACAACTGCCCACAGTGTGGCATGACATCAAACAACTGTGGGACTGCATTATTGTCACATGGCCAGATGAACAAGAAGGGAAAATGGTAACTGTATACTCTCTTGCTTGTTTGACAGATGGAAAAGGGTCTGTTTGTAATTTCTGATCTTTCAAACTGCTCTGTGGACACATAGAGAGCTGCATAGGAGAAATAGTGAACTGTTTAAAGGGACACAACTGCTGACTCTGAAAGGTGTAAGAGAATAAATCAAGTTGTTAGAAAATTATTGTTCCCACCACATGCAGTATGGGTAAATCAACACAAAGCACTGCTTCAGTTAGTCTGCCCCAACCAAACATACCTGAAACACAAACATATGTCTACCAGCAGGTACTGGGCCAACCAAGACGGAGTCCAGGACTTGGTCATACTCTTCACTTTCTGCTGAGCCAACGTAGATGATCTTCCATTCCAGATCTATAAACAAAACAAAGAAATCATGTTTTACTATAAAAGGCACATAATGAATGTAGTGCTGAGACAATTACTCCATTAACCGTTAAATTAAATGCTCAACAGAAAACGTGTCGATTATTACTGATAACAGTGCTTGGGTTAAGCAATAGTTATGCATTAGTTATCTGTTACTGGTACATATACAATGTACCATATACAATCCTTAAAAAAATATTTCACATCACTAATTGAGAAGTAACAACGGCTAGGATTAACATGAATGGTTTGTGATGAACGCACTTTTGGCTGGGCCAGCTAACGTTATCACTTTCACTGAAAATTGTAAAACTACATTAGCATATTTAAAGTTTAACCTGACTTACATTGGACAACTTGGTAATGAGTCCACCGTGGGACACACAGTCAAGCTGTGTAACATTACTTTGCTATTATCTTGTACTATTACGTAACCTTTTACATATTTTACGACTTGATGAATTAAGTTAGCATTACCTAATAACGTTAGCTAACCTAGCGTTAGCTGTTAGCCATCTGTGATGCACCGATTAGCAACGGCTTACGCTGACACAGAATATTGAGTTTTCTACGATGGCACATACCTTCTGGGAGATCCTCCATACACTCAAACGTTATTTCGAACTGAAAGGGGTTTCCAAAGGGACTCGGGTTATCTAGAACTGCCACATTCAAAACCTGTACCTTCGCCATTGTTGCTGAAGCGCTAAAAGGGCTAATCAAAAACAAACGTTCAAACCAGTTTCCCGGGGAATGCTTAAAAGCAACGCTACAACGACACAAGCGGTTAAAAGACTCAGCGGTATGATCTGCCAAGCACCTTTGACTTAACCGGCCTGAAGCCTTACTGATACGCCAAAATACACACTATCCTTAATTAATTAATGGCCAGTGTAAATCGTTTTTAATAAATTTTGGAATGAATATGCCACTCTCCCGCCGCTCAGTGTCCTACCCAGATTTCACCGCGCCTACGGCAAGCGGTGCGTTCCTGACAGACCAGCCGCCTCCACCAAGGGAGACGCAAAGTGCTTCTACCGCCCCTTAGTGGCACGGTTAGAGAGGCCTGAGCTAAACAAAAACTAATTTTGCACAGTGCCTGCGTAACTTGTAATAATTTCTTTAATCATAAACAAATAATTCATTTTTTGACCAACCAAAGAACTAAATCAAGATGAAAACATTTTGTAACGTGGCATAAAGCCTTGATCTGTCAGCTCTCTAGTCAGTCCATATGTTGCAGGTAGTTTACTCCTGCTTTGATAACCAACAGTTAGACATAATTACCCTGGGCTAGGAGTTACGATAAAATAAACTTTGTGGTGTCCCACACCAGGAAGGCAGACAACAGGCACATTTCACAATATATCCTATGCAATTAAGTACAAGAATCCCACAATATAACTTTGAAAAATTGTTATATTGATGCTATATATAAGATTCACAAAGGTATTTTTATTGCAAAACTGTCATTGCATATGATGTTTCCACACCCTGTGTAAACCATATGCCTGCTGTCACAGTTGAAGGGACCAGTGACTGAAACAGGCTTTTATAAAATGTCCACATTACTTTAAGCAGCTGAAAGGACAGCCATATATACCAGAGACAGGAATGACAATCATAGGTTGGAGATGCCTGATTGGAAACTGTCTTCCAGCATACAAAATATGCCATCATCTGATCCAGCAGCGACTGGTTGAGAGGATTTTTGAAACATGGGCCTATAAATAACCATAAACAGAAAATACAACTAGACAGAGGCCTTAAAACTTGCTCATAGCTATTCTACATTAAAGGCAGTAATAGATGCTCATGCTGTCACGCCTTACTTGTGGAGAAATTG
Organism: Chaetodon trifasciatus; assembly: GCA_037975065.1. Lineage (NCBI taxonomy): Eukaryota > Metazoa > Chordata > Actinopteri > Chaetodontiformes > Chaetodontidae > Chaetodon > Chaetodon trifasciatus. The sequence goes on from JBBMOE010000088.1 coordinate 528,731, forward strand.
CATTTTTTAACTGAGAAGATTTAAATTCAGTGAGCACCCAGACATCCTTTTTTCCCTTAACTGAATAAAATGCCTTGTAACTCCTGTAAGGCAGCTCTCCATAATCATTCCCCACTACATTTCTTATGCATTAATACAGTGTAGGTTATACCATCACTTCTTTCAGACAGGGTTTTGCAATTTGTGAACTTGGGCTGTCGGACTCATAATCTGTCAGCTCTCATAAATAGAAAACTGAAAGCACAAAGAAAATTATGACATACGGTGAGACAAACAACACACGCGCGCGCACACACACGATTTGGTCATATGTGAGCATCCCCACAGACTGACTCACTGCTGTAATATAGGAGTAATTTTCCACAGCACTTTTCTGCTTTACAAAAACGCCTCACTGCTCTTCACGCACTGTACAAATGAAAACTATCTGACCACCACAGATTAGGCCTGAAGCAGCCTACATTTTCTTTGCCCCTCTGCGTCTGAGAAGGGGAGATTAGGTGAGGATTAGTGCCCACTGGACCAGCTGGCCGCCGAATTCATCCTTAAAATATCTCAGGAATGTTGATATCCTTTCTCATGTTGGGTAACATGAAACCTAGTGGAGGCGCTATTGCATGCCACCTTAACACAGGTTGCTAGGTAAGAGCTGGGCACCGAGTACACGCATTGTGCTTCAGCAGGTTGAGGCAAGTGACAGAAACCTGGCATCATAGAAAAAACAGATCAGTTCAAACAAGTACCAGGAGGTGAATAGGCATGATGTTGCACAGATGACAATAAAGGTACTCGATGCAGTCAGTTCTTAGGATTTTTTTTCAGTGGCAACAGGAGAAATCTACTCTGCTCTGCTTCAGTAAACTGCGCTTTTCCTCGACTTTGTACAAAGGAGTATCTGTCCGCGCTGCTGCAGGTGGATAATCGCGCTCAGGTAATGTAACACGAAACTGAACCATGTGACCAATGGCGATTTGAAGAGTAGACGGAAAAAAAACTGCTTTACATAAAACACCGACTGGAAGTGCAGTCGGGAATGTAGCACTGTGCTGCCTGGATCCATTCAAGTGTTTCACGGTAAATACTCTCCGTCGTAAGATGTTACCTGTCATTTTCATTGGACCGAACCATTTGTTGCAGTTTCATTTTTGACAAGGTGAGGCGGAAGTAACATGGTTCACGCGTGAGGAGTCAACCTGTTCGATGTTTCCCGTTTTGTGTCCATCACCTGAAAACAGCCGGATCAAGGGTACGTGTGTTAAGTTTACTTTACAAGCTTTGTTTTCTTCAATAAAAGCAGCTAAACATGATAATGTTATTGCAAATGAGAAGGGGTGGACCTTTAAAGCTGTATTGAGGTTTTGTATGAATAGCGTATAATTTTTCTGTGGTCGGGGCAGGTTTCATGGTGATTCAACATCAGGCTGAATGTGTGACTCAGTGGTTGTATGGTGCTGGCTTCCTGACTCAGCCTCTGATTGAGGATAAAGGACTTTACATAGGGAGTCAAAGTGAACTGAAAATTTAAAAAAGGACAGGTCTTTACATGAGTGACAATCATGTGTCTCCAGCTGTTGAGATAAATCCACCTAGTGAATGTTGGACCTGATGAAATGGACCCAAGCTGATGCCCCAAAGTCCCAGTCTGCCCTCAGTTGGCTCTGCTGGTCACGGGTAGAGATGGAAGCGTGTCTGGATGTGCTGGCCATACCTGGAGTTGTGGTTGGGAGTGTTTTACTGCTGGTACTGAACAGTAATCCTGTGTGGGGTGAGTCAGTAACCATCCCCTCATCCTCAGCACTCACACACACAAGTAAGACATCCTGTTGACCACTCCTGCACACACACACACACACACACACACACACACTATGAAGTCATACAATGATTTAAAAAAAAAAAAAAACATAGGGGACATTCCAGCAAATCTGAAATGTGCATGGGCTTGTCAGCATGAAGTACACCTGTCTGACAAATAAAGTAAGAAAGGCACTCTGGCATGTGAGTAAGAGGTATATTTAGCGTATCAGTAATTACATGTGGAAAAGAATTAGATTTCACAAGACATCTGACTTTCTCTGGAGCATGGCTGCCGTCTTTTGCTGCCCCTGTTTTTTGTTATCAAGTTGTACTGTGTCCTTGCAAAGTTTACTATTTACCCAAGTTAATGATTGTCTCAAAGATGATAGGGAAGAGTTTAAATTTCCACAACAAAGCTATCTAATTAAAGTGATTCCCGCCTTTGTAATGCTTTACACAAACAAAGCAATAATAGATTTTTTTTTTAAACATATTTCAAAGAGGAGTGTTGTTCACTCAGCTGACTGTATCGCTGCAGTACACTGCATTCCTGTGCTTCTCCTCCTCCTCAGTCACTCTCTTGGTCAAGTAGTTACCATGTAGTTTCGTGATATCCCTGAGGAGTCACATGGCTAGTCATGGATAACATGGCTGGAAAACAGCAATAGACTGAACAATCTGGCATGCTGCCTTTTGTGTTTGTTGCCTTTAAAGTGTGCATAAGGCTAAAAGCAACTTCTGCTGTGCTGTGGGATTCTTCTTTCTTCTTTGCTTGTCTAAAATAATGTTAGCTCTGTATTTAAAAAGGAGTTGATGTCAATAAATAACAGTTTTAAAGGTCACAGTAGGTTTACAGCTGCTTCCTGTTACTCATTTAGTTCGTCAACAAAAAAAATCTCGAACCAGTTTTTTGTGTCATTGTCTTGTGCGCACAGCCAACCAGTTTATTTCCCATAATGTGGAACTTTTCCTGTAAATTCAACCATATTACTCTAGGTTTGGATACATGCGCTTGCATGAGGTTTACCTGGTTATTCAAAAACCTGTTTACATGTGCTCATCAGTAACACAACTAGAGTTACCAGCAGGGATGAAGGCCCATATTCAATTGTATGTATTATACACAGGCAGGCACTGAAAATTAGTCTGCATTTGCATTGTTACTACAGTATTCCTGATGTTTCTGCTCTTTTTATAGGGGATTATACTACTCTTGGAAGTGAAACCCATTCTAATAACACTGCTGTGAGTGAAAAACTTTTGTCATGACCAGTAAATGATATACAGAAATATCCAGTGTCACCAGATTGACCTTCCTGTATTTTCCATTTGCAGGGGCCCAACATTGCAGCTATTGTGGCCCCTACGGTCATCCTGGGTGTTCTGGCCATAGGCTTGGCTGTTCTCGCCTGGCTTCTCTGCGTGGTGAAGAAGAAGAGGCAGACTGAAGGGACGTATAGACCCAGTGCTGAGGAGCAGTCTGGTGCAAGCAGTGTGGCTGCACCAGATGCACTAAAGTTACCAAAGGAGGAAAGACTCATTTGACATTTTGCGTTTGTACAAAATCCTGTAAGGACACAGGCTGCAAACATTTGCATGGCGGCGTTCTTGTGTGACAAGGCTCTTTTTCCTTTGAGCTGATCAATGAAAGACAAATCTTCCCAGGTTTCTCAGCAAGCAGTGAACGGTTCCTGCACGAACTATGAAGGAAAGCACCTGGATGTATGGGTATAGCGGATTTTAAGGACAATGAACATTTCAAGAAGGCTTTGAACATTTTCTCTGCACAAATGAAACAAGAACTGCAGTATTTTATCACCACTAATCATTTTAGTTAAGGTTTTTCTTTCAGTTACCTTAACATACTATTTACCCTGCACCTGTGGTGATTTGATCAAAAATAGGATACCAATCTTTTACCTCAAACTTTTGCCTCGGAGAGTCCTGTTGATTCCATTGCATTTAAAATTCAGACAATTTTTTTTAGGCTATTAATGAGTGTAATTAAACATCTTATGGCAGTGCAAAAACTCTTGATTTTAGAGAGACTGTTGTATGTTAAAAATTACGTTATGCTGGGATATTTTGTCGAGCAAATCAAGCAATTGTTTACACTTCAGGTATTACTTCAGTAATTTCAAGTCACATTAAGAAAATCAGATCAGCCATGCTGTGCACATTGCATCATAGTCAAGCAGATGTTTTACGGTATCACATGCTTATTTATGCTTTTGTTAAATAAGTAACGTTTACTATAAAATGTTTGTAAAATAGTTGAATAATTAAACTTTATAAAGCACTGAAACTATTTAAAGCATCTCTGGGGATGTCATCCTGTTCTTATGTATAAGTCTTGTTTATTATTATATTATTTTATTGACCGGATGCAGGCCCAGTCAAACGCAGGGGAATATACCCCCCATATACCCCCCCAAAAGAAACCATAACCATGTATTTGTATGCCACTTCTTACTGTAAGGTGATAAAACAGGGAGTCCTGATAGTCAAGAGAGTGAAAAGTTCAGCTCCTGCAACAAGCTCTCAGACTGTACCTGAGAAAGTTACTCAAACACTGGCGCCATTGTTAGTCTCTCTGGGGGAAAAAAAGGTTATCTAAAACTGAATGGAAATATGTAGAGAGAGTCTAATCTTTTATGTACAGGTATTTTATACATCAAATGTTTGGAAACTAGAGGAAAGGTGGCTATTGTTATTTAACATTGACTTGACATTGAAATTGATTCCAGACTGGAAATAACTGCAAATTCATAGTTATTTTTTGCAGTCACTGCTGTCTTAGTTTGGACTTGTAATGAGCCTGTTAAGTATGGGAAGGTCTCCACATTCAGGCTCCCCTCAAATAAGCTGAATTTACCTGTTTCTTATAATTGACAACTTACAAAGTCAGGATTTATAAAAGACACACATGGAAGTTCATGGAAGTAGTTTGCAACTCATAACCACACACTGATAATATTGGACTGGCAGTTACTGAGTCAGAGTTCTGGAGAAGAAAGAAACGTCACATTCAGTGACATCACTGATAAGACAAGCCTATCTACACTTCAACAGGTAGAGCTTATATAAACCGCCCAGACTGCATGTTCACTGTAATTTTGTATGAAAACCACTAAACTACTAATTCTTATGGTCTTGTTTTCATCTTCATTCATAACTTTTCCCTTTTTAGATGAATTGTCCCATACGTAAAAGGGTTACAGGTTACTAACTATTCAGTATTTATATAAAGGGTTAAATTGAAGAGCAAAAACATGTTTTAACAGACGTCATGAATCATGTTGTTCCTCCCCTTTCAGCATGATGCAGGGCAGACACTGAAGTGCAGTAACATCAATCAATAAAAACTCAGAGGCAGCAAAAGTGGCTTTTTAATAACACTTTAATCATCCTCACTTCACAGTTAAAATCACTTGCTTTTGAACTCTGCAAGGCAATGATTGGACAGATGCAAATAATTCAGTGCATTCACAACATACAAAAACACATTTCAACCAAAAAACTTCACGAGTATCTGTTAACATCAATGTCTATCACTAGAGCAACAGAAATCTATATAAAGGGGAACAGTTTTTCAGAGTGTGATGACCCATTCAATGCAGGATGGAGAGGGATGAAAGGGATGGAGATGGTTTATGGGTGAGGTGAAATGAGGTTTGGCAGCTGGGCAGACTGAGGGTTTAGGCAACTTCCTCCTCTCCCTCTTCCTCAAACTCGCCCTCCTCTGCGGTGGCATCCTGGTATTGCTGGTACTCAGACACCAGGTCGTTCATATTGCTTTCGGCCTCGGTAAACTCCATCTCATCCATGCCCTCACCGGTGTACCAGTGGAGGAAGGCCTTACGGCGGAACATGGCGGTGAACTGTTCGGAGATGCGCTTGAACAGCTCCTGGATGGCCGTGCTATTGCCAATAAAAGTGGCAGCCATTTTGAGGCCACGGGGTGGGATGTCACAGACGGCGGTCTTCACATTATTTGGGATCCATTCGACGAAGTAGCTGCTGTTCTTGTTCTGGACATTCAACATCTGCTCATCCACCTCCTTCATGGACATGCGGCCCCTGAACACTGCGGCCACGGTGAGGTAGCGGCCGTGACGTGGGTCGCAGGCAGCCATCATGTTCTTGGCGTCAAACATCTGCTGGGTGAGCTCGGGCACAGACAGGGAGCGATACTGCTGGCTGCCCCTGCTGGTGAGGGGGGCGAAGCCTGGCATGAAGAAGTGTAGACGGGGGAAGGGCACCATGTTGACAGCCAGTTTACGGAGGTCAGCGTTGAGCTGGCCAGGGAAACGCAGACAGGTGGTCACCCCGCTCATGGTGGCAGACACCAAATGGTTGAGATCTCCATAAGTGGGGGTGGTGAGCTTGAGGGTGCGGAAGCAGATATCATAGAGAGCTTCATTGTCAATACAGTAGGTCTCATCTGTGTTCTCCACTAGCTGGTGTACAGAGAGAGTAGCATTGTATGGCTCCACCACAGTGTCGGACACCTTGGGAGAAGGCACCACGCTGAAGGTGTTCATGATGCGGTCAGGGTACTCCTCGCGGATCTTGCTGATGAGCAGGGTGCCCATGCCAGAGCCAGTACCCCCACCCAGGGAGTGAGTGAGCTGGAAGCCCTGGAGGCAATCGCAGCTCTCAGCCTCTTTCCTCACTACATCCAGGACAGAGTCCACCAGCTCGGCTCCCTCAGTGTAGTGGCCCTTGGCCCAGTTGTTTCCAGCTCCGCTCTGACCTGCAGTCATGAGAATGGCCATTCATTGATGTAGGAAACTCAGCAAGTTATTCTTAAGGAATTCAATTCTGATGTGATTACATGTGAGTGCTTCTTGATTCCATTCACATTGCTCACCAAAGACGAAGTTGTCGGGTCTGAAGATCTGCCCGAAGGGACCGGATCTGACTGAGTCCATCGTACCAGGCTCCAGATCCACCAGGATGGCTCGGGGCACATACTTCCCACCTGAAATCATGTAAAATGGAACAACAATGTCATTCCCTGTAAAATATTATGCGCTTATTGAGCATGAATGTGAATTTCCCTTGGGGACGAATAAAGTATCTGTCTATTTATCCATTTATCTATGATGCATTTGATGTAAAACGTAGATCATTGTGCATAGTAGGACAGCAGGGGATGTGAGGAAGGAGAAGAAACTGTCCAGTTTGCTCTGCTGTGTGTTATACCTGAATGTGCAGCTTACCTGTGGCCTCATTGTAATAGACACTGATCCTGTCGAGCTGCAGGTCGCTGTCACCATGGTAGGTACCGGTGGGATCAATGCCATGCTCATCACTGATCACCTCCCAGAACTGAGAAAAAATAAGCATGGAAACAGAGGAGGTAGATGTTAATTTAGCCCACAGCAAAAAATAAAATAAAACAAAAATAAGATAATACTACTAATAATTATTCAATATGCTGAAAATAGGGAACAGTAACAGGATTCCCAGCAGTCCGAAATAGCATAAAGCCACTTTATAGGAAGCTATTTTTAAACATGCAAAGCTGCAAGACTCTTTAATTCTCTTGTTGAATGCAGGTTAAATGTGCAGTCTATTAGTCTGAAATGCAGATTGTCTCAGCAGCAATCAGGCAGATGGCAGTAATCTGATAAGTAAGTGTTTCCAATGCTATAAGAACACGATGTACTATGAAAGAGTAACAAGCTAGAAAATACTAAATATATCAGCATGCCGATATTCAAAAAACACAATCATTTTAAATGGTTAAACTAAGGACATTTTCAACTGCAAGTGGCTTGTAAAGAGTCGCAGGTAAAGTAGGTCAGAAAAAATGTGTGTGTGTGTGTGTGTGTGTGTGTGTGTGGGAGGGGCTGATGCTACGGTACCAAAAAACGGTTGGCCCCACATTATTACTGCCGTCATTAGTGGCAACGGTTAAAAAACAAAAAAGCTAGTTTTGCATTTAATTATTAAATCGAATTATTTTCGCATAAATCAAAACAAATAAGCACGAATCCTGAGCCCAAAGTAAATCCTGCCCAGAATATCAATGAGCAAATCATCCGTGATATTTTGTCACTGCACGAAGCTTCACTCCAGCCGCTGCCTGGACTGTTAGACTCTTCTAGAAAATTCCTTGAGGATGGATTAGGCGGCTTCACCGAGGCATGAAGCCTGGAAGCGAATGAATGCAAAACCGAACATAGACAAAAAGGACAAATCAAAATACCTTGGCTCCGATCTGATTTCCGCATTGACCGGCCTGCAAATGCACAATTTCGCGCATTTTAAACGGATAGGTACGAGGACGGTCGGGTAGAAGACGATTCCTGAGCAGCAGAGATTCACAGCAAGATGGTTCCTTCGGTCGGGTGTCCGAGATCTGTTACACCGCCTCTAAGACCACCTATTGGACTGAAGCAGTGGCGCAACCTTACGTCATCGCCATGGCAACCAAAGACCGGAGGAGAGAGGGAGGAACCAAGAGCCGTGGAGCTGTTGGATAGGAGGCGAGGAGCTGCATCAGTCATCAATAACATCCTCACACACACACACACGCACACACGCACGCTAACACGCACACGCACACACACACACACACACACACACACACACACACACACACACAGAACCTTATTTCCATCACTTTAGGGGACATTACATAGACACTTCATTTCCTGTTTCCTGCATAGCTACACACTTTTACAGCAAGGTCATTTTAGCAGCACATGCTAATGCACCATTTATGAGGACTGAAAGGACAAAAACATATCAAATGTAGCCTGAAGAAAAATGTCAACTTAGGCCTTTAACCAAAAGTATCAAGAACTTTTTGAACTTTTCCAGGATGTGCAGGCATGTAGGGCCAAGATGTCAAAAGTGTGCTTTACTTTCTTTAATTAGAGGAACTCTGTCTATAAACAGTAAGAATATTCATGAATGTCTGAAATTGGCTTTTCTTGCTGTAATCTTTCCTCCTAATGTGTTTCAAATATAAGAAATTGGTGACAAAATATTCCACAGGCCTTGTTCTGTGCAGAAATGTGTTAAAAAAGCTTGGAAAAAGTTAAAGAAATCAAGGACACGTCTAAAATTAGATTATTCTAAAAAAAACTGTCACTTGGAATAACAACCTGCTGCCACATGAATAAATGCAATGCTCCTTCTCTTCAGAAAAGTAGGCTTGCAGATCAGATGTTGTTTCATCTATTTTTGACTGATGTGTATTTCACATTGGCAGTCTTAATTTGTTTTTCTCAATTCTTTAATATGTGAAGAAAATCGACCTGCAGCATTAGTATTGTTTGTTATTAAGACAAAACACCAGCTATGTAAAGCACATACATATTAGGCACAGTCACATTAAACATACAGCCAATATTATCAATAACCTGTATGGAGTGCATTCACACATTTTCATAAGTTCTGCTTAGTAACCTGATGCTTAGGGTAATAAAATCCAGCTGGGGTTAAAAATCTTTCTGACTAAGCTGGTTTAGCCAGTTTGTGTCAAAAGTCACCATCTAAAAGATAGAAACAATAATATGAACACAACCACAGCAACAATGCTACTAAATGCATGACTAGTGTGTGAAGTAATTGTTTTTACCTGACAGCCCCCAGTTTTCAACTGGTAACCACGGGTTAATAAGTAGGCCAGAAAGGTTTTCCTGCATGCAGCCTTGGGCTGTTAACACAAATGTCAACAATGAAACATTTACATTCATGTCCTGAATGATGACTTTCCAAACATGCAGCAAGTTGCCAGCCACTTTTAAGATATCCAAAACTGGCCAATAGGGCTTTATTTCCTGTTTCCCAGCATTGCTGCATGATTTAAGGTACTCCCACAGATGTCATGCACAGAAACACCAATAGCATTTGCTCCTTCATGTCAAGAACAATAGACAGGCAGTCAGTGTGCTCTGACGCTTTCAGCAGACAAGTTTAACTAGGCACGCGACAGACAGAGGAAACTTTAAGGATTTGAACCTGAGGACTTCTGCTGTTTTAAACTGTGGATTTACTACAGTGCACATGACAATCTAATGATCATGTCACTCCCAGAGGAGGATCTTACATGCCCAATATGCTGTGACATTTTTACGGACCCTGTTTTGCTGTCATGTAGCCACAGCTTCTGCAGGAGCTGTCTGAAGCGCTGCTGGGACAGAGGGTTACGTGATTGTCCAGTATGCCGGAAAAAAACCTCCAAGTCCAGTGCTCCCTCCAATTTGGCTCTGAAAAATGTCTGTGAAGCCGTTTTGCAGGTCAGGAGTTCACAGCTGGAGGAAGACAAGATGAACTGTACCCTGCATGGGGAGAAGTTAAAACTGTTCTGTCTGGTTGATAAGCAGCCCATCTGTGTGGTGTGTCAATCTTCCAAACTGCACAAGACTCATGACTGCTCGCCAATAGAAGAGGCCGTGCTGGACTCCAAGGTAGGAGAGATAAACATATCAGTGTGTTTTCAAACTACATTGTAACAGCAACCTAAACTAACTCTGCTGTTTTTGCTAAGCTAAAGTATTTAAGGTAACACCTAACGGTAGAATGCTGTCCCACAAGTTTGCCCTGATTGCAAACTGTTCTTTCAGTTATGGATCCAAGCTTAAAATATCCAAAGTACTCAAAACATGAAAGATAATTATGTTAAGCCATCTGATCTCTGCTGACTGGGGCCTGCTTGATTATCAGGATAAACTCTTTGTATCCCTGAAGAGCTTGCAAGAAAAACTGGAAGGTCTCAAAAGAATTCAAACAACCTCTGTGGACATGTTCAAGTATATCAAGGTAAAGTGTGATGGGATGACAGATATTTGGTTCTGAGTGAAAATATCTGGTCATATAAACCCAGAATTTGCAATAACCTCCCTCAGAATCAGGCGCTGGAAACACAGAGACTGATCAAGAGCCAGTTTGAGCAGCTCCATCAAGTCCTCTACCAAGAAGAGTCAGAAAGAATAGCAGCTGTGAAAAAGGAAGAAGAAGAGAAGATTGCAGGGATGAAGGATAAGATGAAAGAACTTTCAGCCGATATACTGTCCCTCACTGAAACCATCGCAGCCATACAGGAGCAGCTGAAAGAAGATGATATGGTCTTGCTGAAGGTCTGTACAGTCCAGTACACATCAACTTTTCAATCACCATTCCCAAAAAAAACCTCACCTTGACAGCGAATTTCTCTATCTTTCAGAATTTCAAATCCACTCAGGAAAGGTAGGTCCGTTTACACTCTTTCTTGCTTTGTTGTGTTATTCTCAGTATAAGATATCTGTTGTTCTCACAGAGGAAAAAGCATTGCACTTGGTTCAGACAACATGTCTGGGTTACTGATTGATGTGACCAAGCATCTTTGCAACCTCAAGTACAGAGTCTGGGAGAAAATGCTGGACCATATTGACTATAGTGAGTACACATGATTGTTATTTTCTTTAGCTTCAGAGGTTGAAAGAGTGGAACTCGCCAACCTATACCCTGTTTAATAAATCATTCTTTCTGTATTGTTCATTTCCTGTGTTTTAGCTCCTGTGACTTTAGACCCAAACACAGCACATCCCTGCCTCATCCTGTCCGACGACCTCACTTCCCTCCACTATTCAAAGCAGCTCAGCTGTTGCCCTGACAACCCGGAGCGCTTCCACATCAGCGCTGAAGTGGTAGGCATGACCGCGCTGGGTTCAGGAAGTCACCACTGGGTCGTGGAAACAGGAAGTAATCAGGACTGGCTGCTGGGCGTGGCCTCTTTGTCTGTACCTAGGAATGCTGAGATCGCTGCTCGGCCTGAGAATGGCTTCTGGACCTTGTGTTTCCGGGATGGAAAGTTCAGGGCAATGACATCGCCACCCACCTCGCTGGCTGTTCCAAGAATGCCAAATCAAGTCAAAGTGCAACTGGATTACAACAAAGGGACAGTGTCTTTTTTAGACCCTGCAGATGAAACACTCATTTATGCATTTACACACATATTCACAGAAGCTTTAATTCCGTATTTTTATACACAGTGCGTTCATCCATTGAGAATAATGTCAGAGAAGGTACTTGTCACAATGTTGCGTCAATAAGTGATTGATTATTTATTAATTATAAAGAAAATAGTCCTAGTTCTATTTTGATGGATGAGATCAATGTTAGAAAATGAAACACTGGGATTGGTTGATTGACCATCTCTAATATTAATTTCTCCCACAGAGGACATGCACAGTAACTTGCAGTTTGTTTTTGTTACTTTTTCTTCTTCAAGGAACAGTTGAATAAGAACATTGATACCGTTCACATGTCTGTATGATAAATATGAAGCTACAGCCAAGAGCCAGTTAGCTTATCTTAGACTGAAAACAGAGAGAAACCGCTAACCTGCCTTTGTCCAAATGTAACAAATCCACATTTCAAAACCTTGTAAGTCATTAATTTATGGGCTATATCTTGCTTGTTTAATCTGTACAAAAGCATAGCAGCTTTCCCTGTTTCAAGTCTTTGTGCTAAGCTATGCTAAGCGGCTGCTGGCTCCAACTACATGTTTGCCAGGCCACATAAGTCTTCACATCGAGTCATTTGTCTCAAGATTGTGAAAGCTCGTGAGCCAAATGTGTGATTTTGATCTATAGAAAACCGACTTGACATTTAGTTCTTAACAAGAAAATAAATAAGCATATTCCCAGAATGTAGAGCTATTCCTTTAAGAGCAATGCTCAGATAAGCACATGAATAAACCATTAACGATAACTGTAGCGTAAGTGGCCAGTAGGGCTCTTCCAATCATTATTTCTGTCATGCATCCTAAAATGCTTCATTATGGATGCTCTTACTTTTAATGCAAGCTGTTAAGTTGGGTTAAAATTCAGGGATGCTTCCTAAATTGCTAATTTAAGTGGCGGAATGTGCATTGCTCTCTGTGGTGGGAGAGTGGAAATCCCATTTGCATTTGATGGAAATGTTTGAATAAATAGCAAGAAATTTCAGATTAGTCCATAACTGATTTTTGGTGTACAGAAAATTCTTTGTTTAGTCTTTCGTTTCATTCTTTTGCACTGTCTGTGACTTATAACCAAAGGAATGATACTGCTGTGCAGGTAGCATATTATGTTGGACTGGGATGAGGCAGATGTTTCTAACCTGCTCAGCACCATGCACTGTTAGAAATGCATATGTCCAATACACACACACACACACACACACACACACACACACACACACACACATACACACACATGCACACATAAAGTGAAGTAATAGTTCTCTGGTCCAAGGTACTCTACACTGGAGGGATCAGACTGCATGGTACTGTTTATTGGTCGCTTTTGTACACATGGTGGCGCCAAAGGCAAAGAAATATTTATTATTCATGGGACACTTTAAACACATAAACTTCATGCTGTTTGTGTAAATTTAATGTTCCAGAACATGATCTATGAAAAACATGAAACTAAAATGTTGATTATATATGTATTGACTCATTATTGATGCATATTAGGTTTTAACAATTCTATTTTTTTTTAGGATCACTCACTTTACACAAGAATCTTCAATTAAAAGACATATTTTGAATATAATGAATTTGAAAACATAAAAACAAAACATGAATTCACAGTTGTGTTGTCTATCTCACACTGATCTTCTTTATGGACAAATAAATGAGGTTCAATATGCGTATTGGGTCTTCTTAAACCTGAGCAGGTGGGTTTTGTGCAGGTTGGGCTTTGTTGCTCTCTGCAGAGACACAGGTGCAGCACTTCTTCATGCAGGTGTCTGAGAGGAAAGGCACCTTGTCCAGACGAACGAGATAGACAAGAGGCTGGATGGTGCTGCTGATGTTGAGGAAAGCAAATCCCACTGGCTGAACGTAGCAGCGAAACACAGCAGGGGAGTAGTGGTCTTCAAAAGGAAACAGTGCAACAGGTGGCAAGTAGCAATATATAATGATAACAAGGATATAGAGCACTGTCTTGAAGGCTTTCTTCTTTGTAGGGTGCATCTCATCTTTCCCTGCACGATGGGACTTTTTCAGGGCCCACAGGATACACACATTACACAGGACCATCCACGCGAATGTTGCCAGGATCTCACCTGTGAACACCTTCTCAAAGTTGGGGAGGCCTCCTACAGTCTTGGCTGCTGAGTAGGCAAAGGTGAGGCAGAATACCAGCACTGAAAGGCTTAACCTGTACTTGATGTGTTTAAGCTGCCCAAACTTAACTGGGAAGAGCACTGCCACAAAGCGATCTAAGCAGATACAGGAGAGAAACAGTGGGCCGCTAGTGTCTTTCACACCGTAGGAGAACTTGATAGAGGACCACACCCCCTTGCTCTGCCAGTGATAAAGGTTTAGTAAAGTGACAGGGGTCATTACACCAAAATAGATGTCCATGAACGCCAGACAACCCAAGAATATGTCTGAAGTGGACGGCTCTTTGCGATTGTAGATGAGGATTGCAATGATGAGTAAATTGGCAGGGATTCCCGCGACTACATTGATGCACTGCAGGGTGAGGTCAAAGAGAATTCCCTCCACCTGTTGCTCGCACCCGTCAAACACACTGAAGGGTTTTATTGTGGCATTGATGGTGGTATTGAGAGGGAGTTGAGTCGGGAGAGAGGTGGAGTTGAATGGTGGAGATACATTTCTCTCCATGATTCTACAACTGCAAAACCAGGACTCTGATGGGAGAAGAATGAGAATAGTGGTGATCAAGGTTTCGCATATTTACCGTCTTCCGGACAGCACTCACTCAGCTACAATGATACAATTTGCAATTAAAGCCAGGTGTTTATCAAGGGGATTTCAGCGTGTTTTCAAGCTCAGTGTCAAGTCAGATATACTGTTGTCATTAGAAGAAGTTTATTCTCTGTAGAGTTAAACTAACCGCAGAGCAAAGTGAGACAGTTCTCAGAGAGCAAAAACATGTTGCAAACACCGTCAGGGCTTCTCCGCAGGTGGTTATCTTGTTATTGTATGTGAGTGGACCCTCCTCTGGGAACCGTGACTCTCTGTACGCAGGGACATCTAACTCACTTAAGGGACTCCTTCTAAAAGCACCACCCTTTTGTAGCAGAATAAAAGGGCAGCTATTCCCAAAGCAAAATGGCAAGGTTCACATCCTACATGTAGACAACTGCTTAAGACTGTTGTTAGTAGGAGCAGTGGAAATCTGATAATTTCTTGGAGCTCTTAAAAGCCAGATTCTGATATTTAGCTATTCCTAAAGATAATTTCTGACCAGAAAAAAGGTGATAATTTGGAAAATAGATGCAATAATGAATGGATTGATGGAATATTAACTGGAGTCCGACATGAAGCAAACCATTCTAAGTGTCCAGGGTCTTGAGCTCTGTGTCTCTGTCTTTGGTCCCTACAGGAGTCACCACAAATGGAAGCTTTTTATGCTGTTTTTTTTAATACAAAAGCTGAATGTCAGGTTGTTTTCTTGGCTATGGGACTATTTACAGCGGCTCTGAGTCTTGAGTCTGATTTGCACAAAGTCTTTGAAATTGTTAGAGTCTTCACAGGCAGTACACCTGAGCTCCCTCTGCTGAATGGAGTATTGGAGCCAGAGGCTGTGATTGTTCCTTGCGCAGCCATCAAGGGGCCTATTCTGGTTTAATGTGGACCTTTCTTCTCCTTGCTCCTTCAGTGGATTGTGTTTCTCACCTCCCTCTGCTGCCAGCTCCACCTCAGGCCACACACACTCCTGTGGGACTAATCACACCGACGGAGGAGTGAAGCTCTTTACCAAGAAGATCGTCCCGGGAGATGGAAGACTTAATCAATTGTGTTTTTCTTCAGGCATATCTACTGAAAACTAAATAAGCAAAACAGAATATTAAAGTACTTTGGAGTATTTATAAATAGGTGCTGAATACCCTACAGTATAATTAACTGTTTTACATGTATTCATAAAAAAAAATAGATGTTTTCTCTGTTTTGTTAAAAATTTAGAGGCATGTGTCATTATTCATTGTACTTGTTGCTGTAATTGTAAACACAGATTAATCACATTAAAACATATATAACATGTTGCCTGGTACTAAACACCAAAAATGAAAAAAAATGTTCTCATCTGTGTTATTTAAAATTTTAAATCATTCAGCTCTTTGAGTAACAACAAGAATTCAGTAAACTCACTTCTCACCATCTTTGCAGCTTTTGTAACACATTTCAATTGACAGCACAGATGATCTTACTAAAGATTTTAAATGGAGACACTTTTAAGACACTGAAGAAAAATTAAACACTCATAATTTGCTGTCAGATATTATTTTACCATGCATAATGATCTTCATCTAAATGTTTCCAGTCACATGTACAGAGTTTAATGAGGGATGTGAGATGAGGCGAAAGCCATTTAAACTAAACTAATCCACATTATTTTGTCTTTTGCAAGATGGAGTTAACCACTTCTTAATCTTAATACGACAAGCGTATCGTGTTAATCTCAGTGAATAATATCAAACTAATACAATTTAGATGGACATGTCTGACTGCAATTCAACCATTCAACAGTCCTTCCTCTCTTTTAAAGATTTAAATGCTTTGAATAGAAACAAACTTTATGAACCAAAACAATTAAAAATGTCACAAATGTACCCATGGGGCTTTTTAAGAGTTCAAACAGTACTGCCTTTACTCACCAATGTAGAATATTGTTCTGTGCTGTGTAGTAAGTGTGATGAAGTGTGCGTTTCAAACATCACTTTGCGTTTCAGGGATTAATTTATAAGTTCTGGTTTGACGCTGACAGAGGAGGGGAGGATCATGAGGGAATAGTGACTCTTCCAGTCAAAAGCCTTTTTATTAAAACGCCTTCAAGTGCTCTTCACTGTGCATTAAAAAAAGGGGTCATGTGGGGGGACCTGGTGCTGCAGATCTGGTGTTGAATTGGAGAGATGGAACGCACTTAAAGTCACTGGGTTAGAAACTGCCTCTTGCTGTTTTGCTGCAAAATCTGTACTTTTACTTTTTTTTTTTTTTTACTCTTCTTCTCCTTCTTCTTCTGTTGTTAAACTGCATTCTTAATGTATGACTTTGGCTGTAGAATTTCTGTATTGCTGTACTGATACTTCTACTGAAGCAAGAGATCTGAGCACTTCTTTCACCACTGGCAAACTGTGCCAGAGGTTACAGATATGTTTGTTACGCTTTCATTCCCTTGTGTCCTGGGTTGTCAGACTGGGCATGATATGTGGATTCAGGGAGCATCATGGGACCGGTCTGGTAACGCTGTGGGTTTCCTGGAGCGATATGTGTCATCCTCACTCAGCTCTTAATCCTTCCCTCCCATTACTGGAGATGCTGAGCACAGGTGCACAAGCCTAGGAGCAAATGTCACTGGTGTCTAAGCTTGTTTTGTTTGTTTTTATGACATTTTCACCAGTGTGACACAAAATAAAATCATCCTTACTCTGTCTCGCGACGTCTTTAAAAAACCTGAGCAGAGCTAGCAGACTGCCTCTGAAGTGCTCATCACTTAACAACTGGGGGCGGAAAAGGACACTCTTTAAGCCTGTGTGTGAGTATGTGTTAGGGTGTATTGAGATTGATTGTTTTACAGGGTGGTTAATTACATTATAGCCTGTGCTTGGTTGAGTATAGAAGCCAATGTTCTGTTCCCATGTGAGCACAAAGACAAAACTCCCCTTGATTCATTGTCTCATCGATGTGTAAAAGAGAGAAAGACTCATAGAAGAGGACTGTCTGATTTGGTTGCTTTACCTCTTTTTAGTCTAGGGGGGCAGTAGCGGGCTGCACTTCTTATGAGATATCTGACAAGGACAGTATGGTTTCACCAAAAGGGCTTGAGACACATGGCATTATATTGATAATATAATTTATCCCCCAGAACAGTCTGAGATCTGTCAGTCTAATTCCTACAGGTACTGCCAATCAGATGAAACTTGTATTTTTGTTTTGCACGCGCTGTATTAATGCATACCTTTGCAGCAACATTTATGGAAATCCAAAAATTCTTGTCTCTTTGCATCAGCTTTACCAGCTTCTATTCTCTTATTTTAGGTTCTGCTCTGTCTTCTGCACATTTTCCTGAGAAATTTCTGGTCATTTTTTTCCCTCTGCTTAGTCTGTTTGTATCAAAACTCAACATGATCATCTGGCATCACCAGCAATGTCCGTGTTGCCAGGCTAAGTAGGAACATAGAGCAACACAGTTTGAAGTAAAATAATTACATATCCAGTGGAGAATGTGTTTATGAAGAATCGAACAAATGAGGCAAACCGCACAAAACTTACGAAATTGGACAAATCTACTTCAATTTGATTAAATCAAGAACAATATGTTTATATAAAAATACTCTGGAGGACTGGACATATTCTGGCATCCACTGCTTCATATAATTGTAAGAGAGTTGAGTCACATCTTACATAAACACATTGTAAAGTCATGCTGTTAGGAAATCTCTTCTTCTTATTTCCTGTCTCAGATGTATTTATGCAAGCAAATGGGCACTGGAGAGGCAGACTATAGAACGGATATCAGGCAGGATCAGGAATCAGCATATATTTCCCTGCAGGCAGCCAAGAAACAAAAACCAAAATTAAAATATGAGTAATATGTTAATATAATATAAAATTAATACAAAAGTATAATATGTGTTATTGTGCATTGCACGGAAACCACCCCCACACACTGGATCACCACATAATGAAACCTATTGTTCAGGTGTAGAAAAGAATAATGCAGTTAAAATTTAATGATAGTAATTATCAACATGTTTGCAAATGTGTTTCACAACCTGCATCAGTCAGTGTTTCAAACCATAGGAGTACTGTATCAGTACTTTCATAAATAAATGTACATGTTTTAAGTCTGCTATAAAAATATCTGGTATGTGCATATATTGTTAACATGAAATACAGTTTCCTCAGTACAGGTGCAACATGCCTCCAGCCTCATTGGCGCCAAAGAGATGCAGATAACGTCCATCACTCTGCAATACACAACCCACATACACAGGTAAACATTCATTCATCTTCTATACCCCTGATCATCCCTTTTGGGGTTGGGGGGGGGGGCTGGAGCCTATCCCAGCTGTCAACGGGCGAGAGGCAGGGTACGCCCTGAGCCGGTTGCCAGCCGACTGCAGGGCAACACACATACAAGCATTCACTCTCACATTCACACCTAAGGACAATTTAGAGTCACCAATTAACCTAATGAGCATGTTTTTGGTCTGTGGGAGGAAGCCGGAGTGCCCGGAGAGAACCCACGCATGCACAGGAAGAACATGCAAACTTCACACAGAAAGGCCCCCACCTGACCCGGGGATCGAACCAGCAACCTTCTTGCTGTGAGGCACGCGCACTACCTGTGGGGCGGCACAGTGGCGCACACAACTTCAACACACACTTCTTCAGCACCACTGATGTGAAAAGTTTTCACTTGTCCTGTACATCTATGAATCCAGAGGATGAATAAGCTGCACCTGAAGCTGTGTTTGGTGCTAATAAGCAAATGTTAGCATGCTAACATCCTAACCTAAAATGGTGAACATGGTAAACATTATACCTGCAGTTATTAGCATTTAGCTCAAAGCACCACTGTGTCTAAGCACACCCTCACAGAGCTGCTAGCATGCATGACTGCACTCTTAGTCTGGTTATTAGATCATTACAAATGAAATCATTGTTGTTTTATGACCCACACAACCATGACTTCTTTTTTAAGTTTTCCTCTGAAAACCGGCGGTGCAGCAGTGAGCACCGCCTGAAAGGACAGAACAGAAGGCTGCTGTTGAACGCTATGTGGCTCATCCATGGAGCTATAATCTGTTGTCCAGTGTTTATTGAAACAGTATGCCAAGTGGAAAGAAATTCAAAGACACGAGAGAAAAGAAGACGGTAAATGATCTCATATGATCAGATATAAACAATATTACACAGCTCTTCTATTTTTTAGCCATTTTCTGCTGGTCTCTGTGGTGGTTCTGAGCGTGAAATGGGCTGTGACTGAAACCTACGTGCGTCATGGCAGTTGGGAGAATGAGAGCTGGAATTAGAAATGGTCTGAAACTTTTCTATAAAAGCACACACCCTGGAGAAACCGTCATCAATCAAAGACCTACTGTCTCAGATGTGTGAAAGTAGAGAACTGAAGCAGAGAGAGAAAGCAACAGAGACACAGAAAGAAATAAAACAAAATGGACAAGAGAAAGGAATTACGTACAACAAATTGGCTCAATAAAGGATCACTTAAACTTGAGCATCCCACCAGCTTTTCACCCATTATTACAATTATGCCACTCTAAATATTCAGTAATCACCATAATTATAGCCTCTTAGTCTTGGGGAGGCTAATCAACAAACAAACAACCCAGACTTTAATATAGAAATCGCTTCTTAATCTTATTAATTATGGAATCAGACAACAGGATGCGATGAAAGCATTTTTCAGATTTTTAAAATGCAACAAATGCTGCAAGATAGGATAAACTCCTAGATTTGATACAGTGTGACATAATGACATGTGTTTTGTGATTATTAAATCCACTTAGCCCATACCTGCCAAAGGAAGAGAGCCGAGAACTTAAAAGCACAGTAACACTTTATATTAAGATACACATATTCACCGTTACATAGCTGCTCATTAGCATAGTAGCATCTTGTCTCTTTATCAGCCATTATAAAGCACTTACTAATGCTTTATTCTGCAACTATGAGGCTATTAACGAAGAATTCTTAATAATGTAACCCTAACCCCCAGAAAGGGATGTATGTATTGCATCTTCTTGGTCAGAATTAACTTTTTCTGAAGGACAGTGTCAATCACTTCATTACGCAGTTAATTATCGCTATCCTAAATTTCAAAGTGTTTGTGCCTTTCTCGTCTCTTTACACCTTTCACGCATAATTACCTCCCAGTAATCCCATTTACACACTGCCTGCTGAGTTAAGCAGTGGCTCAGTTAGACTTAACTGTGTTTGGGTGAGTGATGAATTTAATGTACAGAGTAGATGTTCATGTTTTGAGTCAATACTGTAGCTATGGATTAATTTTGAATACTGTTAAGCTGTTTGTAACTGTTGGATAATGCATTTTGGAGCAGAATTAAACACATGTTGACAAAGGATTTTCACTTGTAATTAGGCATTTGATTGTTTTCTGCCATTTTTGTTTGAAATGCTGTTTGTCTATGTCACTGAATTTGCACCAATACATTGTAGAGTAACAAGATAAACCCAAATCAACTCTTGATCTGTTTAATTTAAAGAAAATAAAACACTTTCATAACACTGCTGAATAAATTATTGGAAGTAATAAACAATAGGGTTATGTTTTACTTTAAAATATCATGTGTGGTGTGTTAACTTTATTTTCGGTGCATAAATTATTTGTTTTTGTTTCATTCAGCCCACTAGCAACACACTTTGGAAGCCCACAAAGCAGAAAACCCACATATAGACGACAGAATGTTTGAGCATGGACATCCAAGATTTTCTGGACAGAATACATGAGCATCAACAAAGCTCAGTATAACACAAACCAGCCGTGAATACAACGGCATGAGGCACATCTATCAGGGTCCAGGACTTTTAAACTGTTAATGTTTCATATTCCCAAACCTATCTAATGTTTTGCTATATATAAATAATCTGGGAGCAGAAATTGCTTTGCAGTTTGTCTGCAACAGACTGTGAGACATATTGAGAAGATTGAAACATTTCATCATAGGAGCTTTATGAATACAAAATGAAATGTAATGATTCCTAAATGACTGATCTCTTACAGTTATATACCTCTAAGCCTCATTCCACAGAAACACATGCCACAAAGAGCTTTTTGGATTAATTTGAGAAGGGAAATCCTTTTCTTTGCATTATTTATTGGAGACTAATAAACCGGAGGAGAAATTTGTCCTTGGTTTGGCTTCTCTATCACATTGATTGAGCATTTTCTTGGATTCACAGGACTCTGTAACGTGAACCATGCAAGAGAGAGCTGAACGAGGGACAAGAGGGAGTGAAAGAGTGTCTTTGTTTGTTAGAAATTGTGTGAATAGGGAGATAACGGCATTCACCAAATGGCTATTTTTACACTCAGGGACATGGTCCAGCTTTACTATTGTACCTCCATAGTTCACAGGAATAAACACCTGCAGCTGTTCTCAGAATAATTATACACACTGTTGGAGTCACCCTCTCAGTGCATATAGAGCGAGCATCTAGCAAAGAAAAAACATTACTTAGCATTCATGTATACGCTAATAAAGGTTATTTCCAGACGGATGCTCTGCTGTACAGAAAAACTGATATGGTAACATTCACTTTATTTTTAATTGAAGTAGATAAAAGGATTAGATTGAACTTTAAAAGCCTCCAAAACACATTTTCTCATTCAGCTTCTTATGAGTGATGCAATCTTACATGAATACAACATTTTCTGCCATACTTAGATGTTTATACTGCATGGCAGGTGTCAGTTTTTGTTTGTTCTTTTTAACTGGTTTGAAGCTGGCGGAGCTCAGTTGGAAAAAGGCGATGTCACATACACCAATGCACCAATCAGGCTTTAACAGCATCTGAAATGTAATGTGAAGACACATGTGGGTTTGTTTGCTTCCAGGCTGTTGTCAATACAATGCTCTCATATCTGCTTACATTGCAATGTGCTATTAACGATTAATTCTGTTAATAAATGGTTTATAAATGATAAAAACGTGTGCACAACTACATGATCGGTAACTGCAGATCTGAAAGGTACTATTTAAATAATGATGACCCATTGAGGCCTCTCTATCATTTATCGAAGCTCTTCCGGGTGCCATGAACCCTGCCTTCATTCAGAGACGGTCCTGTAGCTTCACTTCACCCTTTGGAAGGAGAGTGGATGTCTGATACTCCAGTCTCTGTCCCGGCCTCCCCTGGGGGAATCAGACTCTGGACAGCTGGCTGTTTGAGGCACCAGGGTGAGAAAAGAGCATGACTGTACAGCTCAGTCTGAACACCCTGCGGTTACTGCTGATGGAGATCTGGCTGAAGAACACTCAGACCATCACATGGGTACACGTAAAGGCTTGAATGGAAACATACACTGATTGGCTGTTCAAATGTTGCCTCAGGTTTGGGAATGTATGTGTGTTGTTCCATTACATGTCACTCCAACACTCACATCACTCAACTCATGGTACTACAGTAGCTCAAGTGCTTCCACTACGGACGCTCTTTCTTTTCAAAGTCAGACTGATTAAAGTTAATACGTTTGGTTTGCAGCTTATTTTCTCTCATGTAACCGCTAAATTAGCGAGACTGTTATGAAATATGGACTTGCACTGAATCTCCAAAAAGGTACTCTGCAAAGCATCTTATCCCCAGTATGTTCTATTTTTACATGCTGTCGGTGCATATACAATATGTGGTATAATTCATAGATTTAAAGATGGCACATTTCATTCAATCAAGACTCACCTGCTTCCACAGTAAGAAGCACCGGCTCTCCACTCAGTATTCGTCGAATTGTCCATTCATCCACGTGGTGACGACTGAGACTCTGAAGTATTTCTGCTCTTTTTCCTTGCCTGCTTGCCTGCCTTCCTGTCTCTTGTCTTTTTGTGTGCGCTCAGGTGCCTTCAGCTGTCTCCGTCCATGCCTTGTCTGTCTGTGTCTTTGAAAAGATTGGATCTACACTCGTCTGGCCTACTCTTCCCCAAGTCCTCTTCAACTTTTGGAAAGTCATCAGTTTGCTTCTGTTATCAGTCAACATTAAAGACTTCAACCCTTTTTTGATTTCCTGTCCTCTCTAAGTGTGGCAGTTTGGGTCCTGTGAATGACTAAACTTAACAGATGCAAGATAACGATAACGAGGAAGTGTCGCATGAAGCATCTATTGGATGGCATTGACTGTTGCCTTATGTGACCCACACGTACTGCACATTAATTGCCTTGAAATGAGCTCAAATGTAAACCCAGACGATACTGCCCAATCACTGTATGATATGAAGACAAACAAGCCATTATGAGTTCAAAACTGTGCAAGAATTTTTATATGCCGCGCTGCACTGATCTCATTGTCTGTCATGGAAAATACGATCCTGCCAAATGCCAGTTGAATGGCCAGACTGAAAGAGCGTGACCAGACTCTGAAAACAAGCTTGTCTCTGAGGGCCCAGAGGGACCAGATGCCAAGCCACAGCTGACCCAAATACACAACACGCTGCTACGCTCTGCACTCTCACCTGTTTATTCCCACTGTCAGCTTGCTTTTTCAAACCTTTTCTTCTCAGCACTGACTATTCCCACAACAGTTTGGGCTAAGCTCGCATGTTTGTTTAGTTTATCTTGGCAGCGGGTGGTAAAATTTGCATTAGCTCTTTATTTTGATGTAAACAAATACCTTGACAACACGGACAGTTGTTTTTACTTCCATGTCTTTAAATACCACATTAAGTGCACCGTGGTGTGTTAGGAGTGTATTAAAATTTTTTAATATGTGACTCAGCCACATAAAACCTGCTCCGTTATCCTGGCTACTGAGTTTGTTTTTGTAACCCAGTCATGTTCCCAAAGCACATTATAATTATCTCAACTATACATCCGTCATTTACATTACCTTTTGCGGTGGGACTAATCTCTCTCTTCAAATAATAACTTTGCAATAGCTGCGGACAGACGTGTGTGCTGTAATGAGGACAGAAAATGAGGACATGGCAGGGACAGCAGAGAGAAGGGGAATGAGCCTAGAGGAAGACCAGAACAACAGCTTTGTGTCTGTGTGTCTTTTTATGCAACGGAAGCCATATTTTAGTATTTAATGATTACTATATGTGTCTCATTATCAGTATGAATCAAGCCATGTGTCTCACTGTGTTAGCATTATTACACTGGCTCCCTCTGTTGGATGGTCTGGGGACTGCTGCACTCACCTTCCATACACACCAACCCCCAACCCAGGCACATGCTCATTTGGTTAATACCATAAGGCTTTTGCTGTTATCAGCCAGACCACTCTGACATATGTGATTAAAACTGAAGTTTAGTTTTCCCATTTTGGACCCTGAGGAGCTATTTTAAAGGAGGAATGTGTCTTAGTAGTTGATATTAAATTGTCAGACTTTCCTCCTTTTATAGCTTATGGAACGCCTTTATAAAAAAAGATACAGATGGTGCCACGAAAAGTAGTTGTTGAACAAGACGCCTTGGTTATTCGAAGTCATATAGAGCCTATAAATAAGCCAGTAGGTTAATTCAGATGCTACCATTTATAATGTCTCAGGGAGAACAGGGAGATGTTCTCAGGGAACATCTGGCTCTTGACTGAACTTTCCATTATTTTCATGTGAACTAGAAATATCTCAATATAGAGGCAGTGATGCCTACCTGATGGATGCTATTGTAGCATTTTATGTGACACTGTAGCCTCAGAGAGTTTGGGGCTGTTTTGGCATCACTTTTCAGTCAAGTTGTACTCTTGCACACATTTCACATCATTTAACAAATTTAAGGAAGGTAAATAGGTCGAAAGCCACACTTTAGATGCATTAAGCATGATGAAAAGATGTTTGAATAATCCACCGAGGTTTGGTGTGCAATAAGCATTAAGTCTTAGAATATTATAAATGGCAGAAGAGCTTGTTTAACATATGATATTTAAGGGAGAATTCTTGCTTCAGCTCTGCAGAGCTTATTGACACATGCAGGAGGTTGTTGAACCCTGTTTACGGCCAAAGTTCATGTTTATGTGTGTGTGTGAGTGTGTGTTTGTGTGTTTTGTTCAGGGATTTACTGCAACAGCATACACCCTTGTTTTCATTTGAGTGTGGTTGTGGGATTTTATTCACAGAATGATATGCAGTCAAAATCGTTGCAAGGGGAGGTAATTGATTAGCTGGTTTGGGATCCAAGAAATTCCCCAGACTGTGAGTGTTAACATACTGTGAGGCTCTGCAGTGGGAAAAATAAAACTTCCCATTCATTCTGAAATGCTGACAGTATTTGATGCATTTTCAGTAGCTCGCTCATGCTAATCCTTTGTGAACACATCCATCTGACCTTCCACTACAACACAGTCCGCATGATGGATTCTCTGCTTAAAACATATATTCAGAGTCAGTCGAGGATGAACATCACTGAGGAAGGCACTGATTATTTCAATTTGGCATTTCAGTGGCATTTCAATTCTACCTGTCTAGCAGCCTGCCTGAAATCCCCTTATAAACGCATTAGTTCTGCTCAGTATAGAAAGTGAAACGTCCTCGCAACAAGAAAGCGCAACAGTTTTGCAAAATGACAACTGACATCAGAGGATAAAGTTCACTCAGCAAGTAAAGTATTTATGGAATCTGAGGGAAGTTTGGAAACCTCAGTCTCTCAGGAGCACACAGATATTATATGTAGTCCTAAAATATTGTATTAATATATTGAAGAAATTTTTAATTAAATCATGCTTTAGTGATGTCAATTAATGAAAACACAGCCAGTACCTATAGAAATATTATACAAACATCGCCATTATAGGATGTCTCGGAAGAAAAAACACAAAACCAACTCTTCTCAGTCCATAAATCATTCATTGTTAAAGCAGTAGTTTGATATTTTGAGAAATTCGCTCACGTTCTTGCAGAGAGTTAGATGAAAAGATCAATAACTACTATGCTATGTAGCTCTCATGTCTGTATGCAGGGGCGGGGCTTGCGGACGGGCATGCCAGGCAGTTGCTTGGAGCCCCCCGGCCACTAACAACGATTATTGATAGGCCTGGGCTTCCGGGGACCTCTGTTGGTCACTTTTGAGAACCACTAACCTATTTTTTCAGTATTTATCTCAAATCAAATGTCCCGGAAATTTATGTGTGCAAAAAACAAATTTTTGTGGCGTGCACGGGTGGGGTGGGGTGGGGGGGTTCTTGCTTGGAGCCCCAAGGGACCCTAGCAACGCCATTGTCTGTATGTAAGCCAGCAGTCTAACTTAGCTCAGCACAAAGACTAGAAACAGGGGGAAACAGCTCACCTGGCTCAGTTCAAATGTAGTAAAATCCACCTAACAGCACCACAGCTCATTTACTAGTGTATGAAACAGTTTTTTGCTGTATTATGGCATTACGTACTGTTCTACTTCTTGGTTGCAGGACCATTAACTTTCGGCTGGTTGTCTGTCGACTGATTCAGCACACGACCCACTGTAAAATTGCCAGTGTCATTTTTACCATCACAAATGAGATACAATGCATGAATTAGTCCTGAACTTTAGAAGTGCTATGATAGCTGGCTGGCAGTGGGAGTGTAGGTTATTTACCATTCAGACATGAGTGAGCCTACAAATGTTTTCATCCAAATCTGGAAAAGTAATCTCAAGAAGTCTAACTTTCCCTTTAATGAGTATTGGGCATTGCAGTTATTGAGTCCCCTCCATGCACGTGTAGTTAGGTTATATTAAAAAAAACAAAAACAAAAAAACAAATAGACATAAGCTACAATAAATGTTAAAATAAAGTATGATTATCATAAACTGGTCAAACACACACCAACACACCCCCCCACACACCCCCACAGGTCGGCACCCACCCCAGTTACCCTGGGTGTAGATACCCCTCCACCCCACCCCACCCCCGTTACGTCACGCGGGTAGGCCTACAAGGAGCGTAATTTAGCGGCTCGCGCTCACTCAGCCACCGGTGCCAACTGCGACCACAGAGTAAAACCTCCTGCGCTACTTTTTAATGACATTTTGGTTTTAACCCTTTTACTTAAAGCCACAAAGCAGAGCAGAGGACTTCTTTACGGAGCTGAACGAAACAGGCGCTAATTTATTTTGAAAGTTGGATTACAGCGGAGCCACTTGAAGTGAGAGGAAATATCATCTGCCAGATGCGGCTCAGAAGATGAGCAGCAGTGAAGTCCAGACTGGGGAAATAAGAGGAATCCCGTGCTGTCAGCGGTAAGCCTTTGCGTGTTTCTTTCATGCAGTCTGATGATGTTTCCACACGCGCTTCAGGTGAACTGAAATGTCCATAAAAATGTGACTTTACAGAGAGATTGAAGATATGTTAACAAGCGTTTTACACTTATTACTGAGAGCCACATTAGTCATTACATGGACTTTGGATTCTTCGTTTGGACTCAGTTTCATTACTGGAATCGTTTTCTGAATTCCAGCAACTGCACTTTAGTGTCACTTATCGCTTCTGTTCAAATGCCGTGTTATCTAAACCATCCTCTATCTGTAATCTGCACTTGGTCTGCTGCCCGGTCTGCAAAGTGTGTTTTAGTTAGGTGGATGTCCAACTGAATGTAACTCTGTGCTGTACACGAATACAGTAATGTACTGTTTACTAAGTTCATGTTTTATATACCGCAAAATGTCTGTTTAACGTGCCAGCGTTTTGATTGTTTATGTGGCTCCTAATGGGTTTGGTGAAACAGAATTTCTTTAACTGTTTGAATTACAATCAGTTATGGCTGCATGAAGGAAATATATTCCTTTTAGTAAACAAAACTTGACGCACGTATCTGCCTCTGTGGAATGTACTCCATTACACAGTAATGTCGATGCTTAGGAGCAAAAATGAATTAGACTGCATAGGGATAACACTAACACCTGCAGCGTGGTAGAATGCAGCAAATACTACAAGGTGAGATTTTTTTTGTATCTTGTAAGTTAACTTGTTTTAAATTGTAGTGTTATTGCATTGCATTCTGTGGTAATGCGTTTCTTTCATTGTGTCCATCGTGCGCGCTGTACAATGAGATCTCAGACCACTCCAGCTCAGTCTAACAGAAACAAGCCCAAGATCAGAAGGAATTTGCACTACAGACCGACAATAATGGACATCCTAAAGTTTCTTTAGGATTGTGAGACAAAAACAAACATTGTTTTGAATAATTAATTGAGTTATTTTGCCTCATTTCTTTAACAGAATTATGAATATGTAAGCCTGAAGTGACTGAGGCTCAGACTTAAAACAAACATTTAATATCACATATAGTTTATTTATTGTTTTATTATTGAATTCTACAATAGACTTTGCAGTTTTAATGCAGCAGCAAATGTACTGAGGGCATCCTGTGCTCTATATTAGAGAAATGCGTCTAATCATGTACCAGACAGAATAAACACATCAGTGCTTCTGTGTGTACATTGAAACACTGAATACATAAGAATTTAATTGTTGGGGGAGTTAATTGTCCGCGAGTGATTTTGAGCCTAATTAGACCCACTTGGGCAGCATCACGCCAGTGAGAGAGCAACATGTGGGCTCCAGGTCCCCTGTGCATCTTGTAATCCACTGTACAGAGTGTTGCTAACAAACGTGCCTCCTGTCAGGTAAACACTCCTCACGTAACTAAACAAACATATTCATTATTACCACAACACATCTGCTGCAGTGATAGCAGAGCTTCTTGCTGAGGCAGCGGCATCACCCCTGTGCATACAGGTGCACTCCATGAATGAGTGATGACTGTATGTCGTCTTTTGTGGTAATGTGCAAACATTAGCTGACCGCACAGGTGCTTCAATGCATACAAAATACTTATTAGTGCAGTTTTGTGATGCTTAAGGGTAATCTCCTGCTTTTAAGTGCTGCTACAATCAGCAGGGTGAACTTTTCCCAGGTGAGAGTTCTATTATGTATGTGGCTGAAGATACTGAAGGATGATATGGCCTTAGGGGGTTGCATTTGCTGAGAGGTTACATACACTACATATTTGATCCTTACGTGCATGCTGCACATTGTGCATTAAAAAAGCTCGCCAGCTAAATGACTCAGGCTGGATCCGGTCCCAAGGAGCTAAAACTGAAAACAGCGAATGCTTTCTGATCTTTTCACCCTCCAGAGTCCTGTCTGTCAGCACTGTGCTCCATATGAGACAGTTCAGCTCCAGCTCCAACAGTGAAGATGGGCTGCTCCACTGTGTCGTGGCTTTATCAGCTTTGAATAAGCATTCTGTTCCCCTCAGAGTTCATGTGAGAAAAGATGCATTGATATTTAAATCACCCCAATCTCCTTCCTCTGTGTGTTTAATTTTTATACCATTGGTATCAGACAGTGTGATCTCAGCTGCGATTTGTCATCAAGGTGTGAGTGTGCTTACGGTGGGTGGTAGGAACCTGGGGCCAAGCTATGCTTGTTGGAAATTTATGTGCATGAAACAGTCACATTAGTTGTTTTATCAGATTGTAAACCACTGCTGAAATTTAATGCTGTCTTGTGGGATTGTACATGTACAGTTCTACCAGCAGAGATGGCAGGTGGCTACAGGTGACTTGCACACTGTGTCGCACATGACGACAACACAAGGAACAGCTAGTCATTAAGGTTTAACTTAAACACATATGACTCTATATTGGAGTCAAGTGATTTTAAGAAAAGAAACTTTTACAATTCAGTAAAGGACTGTATGGGCTGAACCTTCACTCTGTAAAAAACAGTGCCATCTGCAAAGAACTTTCCTTGCTCGCAAACATTTGGCTTGTCCTGTACGTCTTTGATCCGTATCTTGCTGGTTTGAGTTATCCTGTCTGTATACGTCAGCTTTCCGTCTGTGGTTACTGTGGCTGCTGGGGAAATATGGCGAAGACATTCAATGAGAGACAAATCAAAGATGGGGAGGACAGATGACAGAATACAGTGCATAGTACGTCGTCACAGATGATTGCCACTGTTGGATGCATTGCGGTGTATTCGACACTAATTGCTTTGACATTTTTGATTTATGTTTTCAGGATAGTCTGGCAAGCATTTAGCACTGAAAAGAGGGGAGAAACATTTTTATCTAACAGTTGAAAATGTATTTGGGTGGTCCATGATTGTACATAACTGGCATGCTGCGGGATTGAGGTGAACGAAAGGAAGACTTGGCGCTTGAGAGCGGAAGAGAGAGAGAGGACAGCCTTAACATATCTCTGCCTTTTGTGGTTTCCAGAGTATGAGCCATCTAACAAGATGAGAGTGAGAGAGAGAGGGATAGATGAGAAGAGAGCAGCACAGTGGCTTTGCTTGTTTCTTGCTGTATACTTTTCTTTGCCTGTAGCATAGAGAATAGACCTGAGAGTGGAAGAGAGAAAGGCAGAGACAAGAGACCTACAGATAAAAACAAGTTAAATCTCCGAGAGACTGAGCGAGACACAAAAGAGACAGAACTAAAGAGAGATAATCAGAAGATCCTCTGCAGGGTGAAGGCCTGTGGTGGTGCGAAGCGCAGGTGTGAGCAGGGGTGTGGGTGTCACCACCCCGTAAAGTGACCACAGACGTCGCTTGATGCTGTGCAGGCTCCGATTCAAATGGACCCCCACAATGGGAGGAGGGCTAAGAATAGCTTCCACTACAAAGAGCTGTCACTCTGGATTGTAAGGGTCCGTATGGATACCGCCGCCGGGCTCCACTTAGCCCTGTGTGCCATCCAGCTCATAACACCTTGTCTGTACACACACACTTAACTGTAAGCCACGCACTCATGAGTAAAGACAAAAAGGACCAGGTGATCAAAAAAAAAAAAAAAAAAATTAAGACAAAGGGCAGTCATTTTAAAAAGAAAAACACGTTTTAACATAACCATCATCAACCATTTAACAAAAACCATCCTGCAGTGTCAAAGATATTCCGCTTTATCAGCAAGCACATGTTTTAAACACGTACATTGATTATAGGAATAAGTTCAAAACTGGCTTGATTTATCCTTGTTCTCCAAAATAAATAAATAAAACTGAATTTCATGGCCCACTTGAAGCCCAAATGACTTGCTGATGACGACATTGTTTGCAGCCACATACAGAACACACACTGTATATGCACAGATACACAGTTTTTACATACACAATTGAACAGGAAGCATCAAAACCGATCCCTTCCTGTTTGCGGCAGGAAACATCTACTGCTTATTGAATAGAAATCGACTCCCATGTTGCTTCGAGCCACAGGTTAATGGGTGATTTTGCTATCCAACTTTCAGGCACGTGCTGGGTTAAACTGATAAGAGTTTGTTAAATCTCCCCAGGTACACCTAACAGCGTGCCATTAGCAGACCAACTCCTGTCATGAAACCTCTTCGAAACAAGCTCTTCACCTGCAGAGGAAGATCAAATTACTTTTTTGTGTTTATAGAGCACTACACAGATACACTTGCTACAGCAAGAGAAAATTGCTTGTGAAAGTGGAGCACGAGCTGTTTTTATTGAGATAGAACACAAGCGAGGCTGAACATGTCAGTGTTTCTTCATGGAGTTTACTGTTTCAGCCATGGCTGCCTTGTTACGTCTTTAGTTTTCTTCACATAGGCCACAGTGCGGAGCAGATTGTGTTCTTTTTTCTTTGCTGATGAAACCGTTTCCCTCTCAGCCCATCTGAGCATTGTTCTGATGTGGCTTTCTGACCTCTGGGCAGCATCTGTTGCCTTTCCTCCATGTTCTCCGCTCAGTACCAGAACCAGAATCAGATATGAAGTGCAGCACATTCCATCACTGACTGTGGCCTGAGTGGCTGCCAGCAGCTTACCTTCCTGCCCCTATGAACAAATCCAGACAATGTTTTGATGTTGCCTGCTCTGCTGTGGGGAAACGACTAGATTAATCAAACTGACATGCCAGAAGAGACGTGCAGCCCCTCACGGTGAACAGGTTGAATGTTTTCTGCAGCGGTGGTCAAAAGGAATCAGCTCTTGAGCTTAAGCTGTTGTCAAAAAAAGGCGCTGAAAAGTGATTTCAAAATTTCTTTTAATGTATTTGTGTTTTAGTGCATGTGTCTTGCCACAGTCAGAAAATATTGCATCATTTCATTCTTGGTACAGTAAGAGCTTTACTGCATTCCCTCTGAGTGTCGACCAGACACTTAAATCATATCCCTCCTGTTTTTGTTCAATCAGTTCATGAAAGTCCCACCAGGAATAGTTTGAGGATTACGAGGTTCAAAGGTGACTGTCTGATAGTTGGAGCTGGTGCTGCAAAGTGGATTACAGAGATTCACTTACCCATTACTTTAAATCAATACCTGCTGGCTGTAAATGCTGCTGTCATTAATAATGACTTTTTAAAATAACCCATCCATCAAAGGGAAATCCTGTTTATTCATTACAGAATAGCTGTTACAGAGAACGGGTTTTGACAGAAGAATTATGGATTATTTGGATTGTTATTAAATCAAGTGTGAACAATTTCTTTCTTCACATGTCAAGTATTATTTCTTGTGCACAATACAGTTATGTAGCATTATTTTTAAAAGTCAAACAGAAGCTAGAGTTCTGCACTTGTGTGTTTATCTTGTGCGAATATGACTGTGTGATGGTTTTCTTGCCCTAAACAACCATAATACCTCACTGTACATTAGCCATAAGATAGCGAGCAACGACAGATGTGTGTGAACTCAGCACTCATCAGAGACTCCGACCTGTTGTTTCCCTCCAGTCTCTCTTCTTTTTGCCCTCTCCTCTCTGTACATTCATGAAGTAAAGTAAATTTCCCCTCCAGTCAGCAGTTGATGTGTACGAAGAGACTAATTACATTATGACAACTGACAGCAGAGGTCATTGCTGCTGGTCCTTCCCACACAACAGTCCACAAAGCCCCACAATACACGCAGATATTTAGCTCAAGTTCAATATTTTCAACTGACGCGAGTAGGAAAAATGTGCATAATTTGCGTCATTCGACTCGCACAGTGCAAATAGACACCGATATACATGTATTTGTGTCTTTGCCTTGACTTTCTTTGTAACTCCATCCTGCAAAAAAATGCTGCGTTCATCTCATAATGGAAAGGGGGATGTCTAGTTGTGTTAGCTGTCTCTCTTTCATGGCTCCAGTCGTAGTGATGGCAAATAACCAGACTGTATATTACTGTGAGTCCAATCTGGTAGCTACAAACTAACAGTACAGCTGTACCAACCAAAAAAACATAGGCCCTCCAGCTGATGAACTGGCTGTGTGGCTGCTTGAACTGCAGTGATTTTATTTACTATTTTTAGAGGCGCATAACAAGGACATTAGACCAATCAAATTACAATATTGGCATTGTCAGTCAGGATGGAAAATTCCAAACTCATTTCTTTGAATTTCAGTTTGACTTAGAAAATGTCATGCGTGTGGTTTTGAGCATTGCAGAACACACAGAGCTGATAAGAGTGAAAGAATCTATAATAAAAACAGAAAAGTTTGTAATTATCTTTTCTTTTAAAGTTATAGATTTTGTCTAAATGAAAATCCAAACCGCATTTTGAAGTCCCAATATCTAAACTGCCAACACCATTGATTATATAAAATGAAAAAGACATGGGAGTCAAAGCGGACAGGAAACAGATGTGGACCAATAAAAATTTAGAGCTGCCTCCATATGTTTATACTCAAACTTCTTAGGGTCTTTGGTAAATAGCTCTCTGCAGACAATCAACCTGCCCATTAAATTCAATCAGAGCTCACGTTTTGTAGATAGACTGAGATATGTAGCCTCATGCTCAGGAGGTCATGACTAGAATTATCTCTGAGGACTCAGATAAGTCATGTTGGCCTGAGAGAAGTCAGTGGGTTGTGATGATGGAAACACATCACTTGTCTTGCTCTAAGATGAATCACACAATCAGGCTCATATGATTACTCACTAATGACCAGCCTACATGCTCCAGTGTTGACTTAACAGGGCCAGCGTGCACGTGGCTGTTCAGGGGTGACTGTTGGTCAAGTTGTGGATCAGATTGGAGAGTTTGATAGGTGATAGTTGTATTCACGGCGAACTCAGTGGGGGAGTTAACTTGCCTGTCCTGTGGGAAGTAAATTCCACTTCAGTGCACACAGAGACATGTCAGTGTAGGGTGGAGACAGGAACAAAAAGATTTATTGCAGCAGAATCAATACCAGCAGAGGTACGGTAAAGGATTTGAAAAGATGAAAGAACACAACATGGTTTTGCTTTTCTCTGAACTGCTTTGTAAACCCTGGAGGAGGTAACGGTATTGAGCCATTTTCTGTTTGCTCAGATCTACGTTGGTGAGGCACTAAAAATACCCCCTCCTCCCTTGCAACATGTGTGGGTCGAGGGTCAAGTGCAGCTCCTTTTGCTCCCCAACACGGCCTATTATCACAGTACAGAGCACAAACAACAGTCGCTTTATCTCAACAACTGCTCAACTGGAAACTGTCGCAACCGTGCCTTTGCCATGGGCTTTGAGTCTCACATGACCACTTTTCTTCAGTCATACACAAATGATCTGTGAATTCTCATTGATAATCTGTCTTAAAGTTACAAAGGCTTAACAGGAAAAAAACATAAACAGCAAAATAATGGATACATCTAAAATGGCAGATAAACCATGTTGTTTTTCCATCTGAAAGAATGGAAAGAATCAAACAAGTATAGTTTGCTGGAAAATGAGGTCCTCATCCAACAACAAGGCTTCCTTTTATACAAAGTGAAGAAAAAAAATGAATGAACCGCTGAATATGTAAATGAGAAAGAAAAGTAATCTTGGTAATCTTGTGTTTTGGTGGTTTTTTTTTTTCAGAATCACACAGAAAACTCAAAAGCTAAAATAATCAGTGGTCACATTGCTGGTCAAAGCTTTTACATGAAAATGTAAGGAGGGATTTATAAGGTCTGAACAGGGTAATTGCTCCATCATTTTGTTTAATCACACCTTCCTCACATCTGCAAAGCAAAACAGCCCCGGCACTAAAACATTGCTCATGAAATGGATCATGACTTTAGAGTGTTTGTTAGAGGTTTTGCATTCATCAGAGCTTTAGATCATCATAATCCACCCAGAAAATGTGCCAGCTTTCCTCTTTCCTCTTGACTTATTTTCCTTCCAGTGTTACCTGGTTGGAGTAACATACGGGAATTGTCATGGAAGATATATTTTTCTGAACGGTAGAGTGAGTGCAGTTCATGTGTGATGAGCAACAGCAACATGTAGTATCCAAAGGATAAAGGTGCAGACTATTCTCACTACTGGGAGATATAGTACAAAGTGCCTTTCCTGAAGCTCATATTCACTGTATCGTGTAATAACTTCAGATCTCGGCTTTACACACATGAAATGAGAACATATAGGACAGACAAGTGGATCTGGATGAAAAACCATTTGTTTTATTGATACAGAAAAGAAAAGAGCATGTGTTGTTTGACATTAGATATAGACTAATATTCATATGATACTGTTTCTCTTACTCATCTTTTTTAAATTACTAGATGTGATATAAAAACCTTCAATTCCTGAGAGTTAGATGAGAAGATTGATACCACTCATGCCTAGTCCACACGTACACTGAGATTTTTTTTTTTAAATTAGCTTTTGCCATTCTCAAACACACAACTGAAGCACTGTTAAGAGCGTGCCAAACCAACATGCAGCAAGAACTCTAATCCTAAAGCCTTGTTGGCCAATCAGCAGGCTGAAAAAAGCGAAATCTGGTTGGCTACCTGTAACTAGAGGCGTTCTAGAATTTGTAAGGATGTGACTGAGTCTGTGTCATGTGAGTGATGTATTATGCAGCGGTGACCTCTGTTGCGACCTCTGACACTTCTGTTCCTTAATACAAGTGGAGGAGTAATTGCACATTTATGTCTAAACACGTAAAAAGTACTAGCACCATTTGGGGAGCTGCCATTGCACAAAATTGCCTCGTGTAAATAAAGGAGATAATGGCACATGCAGTGCCATCACAAGCCAAAAAGTTTTTCCCCAACGACACGTCAACACTGCAAAGTGTCTGAATATCTTCACCCTGGAAGGAGTTTTCCAAACGTCTGTTTTCAATGACCCATTTAGAAAAATACCCGCGTATCTGCTGACTAGGCATTACATGTAAAAAATGTTACTAATCTTCTCGTCTACTTCTTTGTTAGAGAGTGAATATTTAGGTGAGTAGGTCATAAACTTCAAAACTTCAAAGTGTCAGCCTTGAAATGTCTTTGTTACGTGATTTTTCAACGTATTTTTAGTTTTCTCCACTGGCGTTCCGAGCTGATTGCAGTAGTCAGCACTGCTACAGTGCTGCTTGCTGTTAGTGTTTTAACACATAAATGCTTTGGAAGAAGGGCCAGACATGAATTAAGGCTTTTGAATCGCAGACAGTGTCAGACTAATATCTTCCAGAGGAGCAATTTTGTCTGTCTTTTCAATGAATGAAGGCTTTCTCTTCAGTTTTTGGTTGATTGTTAGTGGGAGTTAAAAAACAACATGTCCTCCTGCGTCAGTGAAGATACTGCTGATGTCAGTGTGTTTTTGACCCGAGGGGTTGGACATGGGCCTCCAAACGCTGTGTACACAGGGGGAGACATTGACCTCCATCCACATATAACACACACTCACACTCCCTGCTGAGGGGCTGTCACAAGAACACAGGAAACACCCACAACGCCAAGTGTTGGTTTTGGTGACTTAATCAACCCTCTGTATAAAAACGTCTGTGAGAAACATTGAAATATTGTTTTCTGCTTGCAAAAAATGGCAAAAAAGGCAAAGTGAAAAGCCGACTGTGGTAGGAAGCTCTGTGAATGATGTCCCTGTATCGTTTAAATGTGGAGATATCAGTGCACAGTCTCTCCTGGAAGGCATTCATAGTACTACATTCAAAGTGACCGAAATTACTGTGTAAAGAAAAAAAACATACTCAAACCGATTAATCGATTACCAAAATAATTGCTGGTTTAAATGTTGCCAACCAGCAGAGTATAGCAGAGACTGATGGGAATGTCATCACATTCAACACTTCATCAGGGTCCCTGATGAAGTGTTACTGGAGTTTTGGAGTCCTCAGACTTTTTCCCATCTCCATCCATCTTGGACGTATGTGAAGTTGTGCCAGACATACCTACTTTGCTTTTACATCCCTAGAGCCATGTCAGGCAAACAATAACAGAATGATAAAAACAGTTTGAGAAGGAAGTTGATGTATTAAACCTTCATATTATGCTCATAGTGAAGCAGTGTTTAATAATCAGACATTCAAATCAGCAGTGTTTCTAAAATTTAACACTCTAGGTGAGCATTTATATGTAAAACAGATAAGACGCATCATCTGCTGGTTTTTAGTCATTTGCTGTGTTTCAGCTTACAGAACCTAGCATTGTCAAGGCATTTATTTTTCTTTCATGACCCCCCCCACCCCCTACCTGACTGACTGGCTGCCTTCTTCTTTTCTGTGTGGTGATTCATACCTGCCACTTTGCCTCTAAAGCTCTCTCCTGTCAAACCTCATCTCCTCCTCTCCTTTAAAGAGCTGCCATCAACTGTGCTCTCCTCCTCTCGCTGAGCTGCGTTGTCATAACCTAAACATATCGAATATTCATTACACACCAGCACACCACTGCTATGGACTGTTGCCTCCACAGTTGAGCTCCTGAGGGTCGTTGAAGAGCTCATGACAGCCTCAGACTTTGGCTGTCAGCACTACAGATCTTATTTGCAAACATGACCAAGTGGATGACAGACATCAATCACCTGTGTTATAACCCCACCTCTCTGTATGCCCTCTTCTACAGTGTTTGGCCTTCATTGGTATACAGTGTAACCTCTTGGAGAAGCTTTAAACTAGATAAATCCATCTACACCAGTGATACTGTAGTGTCAAATGTGCTTAAATGTGTGTGTCTTTTACAAAACAATTAGCTTTTTAGGTTTTAGATGTAAAATCAGAATTCTATTAATGTAAAGACAACTCAGGAAACACTGATGGTAAAGGGTGAGTGGACCTGCAGTGAAGTAGTCAGTTAAGGGTCCTCTTAAAGATAGACATACAAGGATGTGTGTGTGTGTGTGTATATTTGTGTGCTCATCTGTTTTAGTGCCTAATTAGTCTCTGTTTGCTGATTACGTTACCTCCCTTACATAGCCATCTAAATGTTTCTAACAGCTGTGTCTTTGTAGGCTGACACAACTGCAGCTGTGACGCAACTGTATGAAAGCATCTCTGTATCAGCTGTATTACAGTATACTGTTTATTACACTACTTATACATTACTCTATTTACCACGTTTTATCTAAAATGTATCAGATTTTATGTCCCTCATGCATTGAAAGGTGGTATTTAAACAAGTATTTAAAGTTATCAAAAATAACAAATAACAGATTTGTGCTTAAAATGTTTCACCTACAGGTTATTGCATGACTGTTTTTCCTCTTGTTTCTTTGACATGCAAAAGCAAATTCTTCAACAAGTTAAAATAAATGATCTGATCTTTATTGCGTTCTATTGTTTTGTCTATGCATTAAAAAGAATATAAAGTGTACTAGGGTTTTGGACCGCTGGTCAGATAACACCAGACATTTGAAGACATTTGCTTGGACACTTTTATTCTATTTTCTCACATTTTATTATTATGAGTTGATGCCTTAGAGTGAACTGCATATAGGCAACTATAGTCACATATTATAATGATATGACTGTATTATAGCGGCACAAAAAGCAGATGAACTGTACAGGCTGTCGGAGGCTCTGGATTTAATCTCAACATTCTTGCCTGTTATCACATCTACAGCCTCCGAGCTGCTTTCCTGTCCCCGCTCACGCCGCTGCTCGCTGTTGCATGACATGTTAGTATCATCTTTGCTCATGAATGACTTAAGATTCTGATGCTGCACAGTGCACGTCAGCCCTCCTCAGTGATGGGAGGCAGGATGCTGTATGTTAGTTTGTAGTCTATAAACGACATCTCCAGTACACAGACATGGGGAGTGATAACGCTGTCGGTCTAGCCCGCCTAATTAAATGACTGAATGACAGTTTACGACACGCAGTCCACATTCATGTATGAGCTCTGTGTTTTGTGTTTGTAGATAACGTCTGTTCCTGCAAACTGGACTGTTTGTGTGGTTAATTCATTCACGAGTGGGGTCAGTTGCAACAAACGAACCCACAGCTCTTCATGGGAGGATAAATGACACTTGAGGCCTATTTCGGTATCTCTGCGGCTCAGAACAGAACAAAAGCGGTCGCAGAGCTGCCTTAGGTGCCTCAGACGGGCTTTGTGTGGCACAGACGGCTCTTTAAGGTTAAACACACTGAGGCCACCTTTAGCTTTCTTGTTACTAACAAGCGGCTCAACAACAAAACAACAACTTGGCTATGCATGAAAAACTCAAATGAGACACCGCTGGCAAGCTGAAATTATTTTGGGAGCATTACAAAGCACTCGAGGCAAAGTTTACATAATGATGGCTTTAAGCATCTACAGCAAGTGTGTGTTTGTGTGGGTGTATTTGAGAGATGAGCGAGGGAGAGCGGCAGAGCATAATGTGTGTATAACCGAGAAGATGGAGCGGCAGATGAGTTGCTTTGCTTTCTCTGGCAAGTGGTAGTAAGGAATTGTGTTCATTTAGACTGAGGATGATAACAGATGCTAAGAGGGGGAAATGGAGTGAGATAACGGAGTAGAAGGAGAGAGAGGAATAGGAGCGATAAAGAAAAGGAGGGGATGTGGGAGCCAAGTGAAATCAAGACAAATCACTTCGATTTACTTTATATTTCACTGAAGGAATGTGCACATTAAGATTTACAACTTTAAACCTCTTGGACGTCTTCTTATGGCCAGGTTATAGTGCAGGAGGCAATTAATTCATCATCAACATCCCCTGAGCCGGAATGTGCTTTAATACATTAACACAAGTGCAGCAGTGATCTTTTTTTTGCTGCTTGGGATGACTTACTGTCAGCTATGAGGAACCCCAGCCTGTCTCTCTCTCTCTCTCTCTCTCTCTCTCTCTCACACACACACACACACACACACACACACACACACACACACACACACACTACATGAATCACTGTAGTAGCCTGAAGGTTAGAATGTAAGCAACCAGCTGGGAAAATCTTTTGTTGAGTGAAATAATAATTCATAACCTTTTCCTGCAAATTACAAGATAAGGCTGCTGTTACTTTATCTTTCTGTTATTATCAACAAATCGCACAAAACCACCAGATTCAACCATGGATTTGACTTGTTAAGAAGCATTCTGTGACTTATCATACACTTCCAGCATACATGTTATCTAAAAACACATAAAATAGCCACAATGTTGTACTTGAAGTAGTTGGCAAAAGTGACTAAACATAATGTTAATACATTACCTCGTCTGTGTACATTTCTGCATGAGTGACGTCAGCTTACATTTTCATGATGGCTGTTAAACAATGAAGAAAACAAGTCCCATGATCCCATGCTACTTCACATCATCAAACCCTGAGTGGCAGAAATGACATATTTTGCAGTTAAGTGTGGTACGTGTGTACATTTGCTTTTCAGCACTGTGTTTCTGTCATGATAATGAACATCATCAGAGCTGTTTTTTCCTCTCAGTGCTTGAGATTGAAATGCAGATGTGGACTTGTTTCAGAACAAGTCAAGAAGATGTCATTATATCTGAGGACTTTGTCAGTCAGCTCGACGCCTTTGCTTTTTTTTCGGATAGCAATAAAGTTCTGGCAGAATTTCCGAGTATACATCAGACTGAGGCCACGTAGACAGTACTTGTTAACGGGATAGATTCATTGTTGGATATGAGCCCCTCAGGTTATTTGGTGATAATAATGAAAACAATACCGGCCTTTTCCTTTTTATTCCAGTTCAACCAGCAACCACTTCATAAGTGCTTGTATCATGTCCCTCTTTCCTGCTGCACAGGAGGACATGTGTTGTATGACAGCGACTGTTTTGACAAAAACAGAAGAAGCATACGGAGTCCGTGTACTGGCTGTGCTTATTGTTTACTTGACCTTCTTTACATGAGCTGATGTTTTTTTTTTTGTCATGAATGTTGATCAGTATTGCAAGTCCATTAATGTTGTACCCGGGTTAGGGTTAATTACCACTTTTCAAATGTTCCCAGTCTGTGCAGCCTCGGAGCTGCAGCCTCTTCCCCTGCAGCTTTTCCATCGTAAATGATGTCATTTTTTGCTTTTTTTTTAGTGGACTGGACTGCCTTGCTAAATAAGGTTTAAGTGATTCGGTGTATCTATGTTTGGGTTCCACTGTTCCACTATGCTGTGCAGTTTTGTTGCTGTATAAGACAGGGGGGGATTACTGCACATAAACACTGCCTGCCAGCATCCATAAGAACTCAATGTAGAATAAAGCTGCGTGGATACAAGGTGGATGAGACAGGGTGTAGGGATCACCCAGGCGCTTTCATAATTCAGCAGGTCTATTTGGAGTTACTTCATAAACATTGAATACTACAGGGGCCACTGTAGGAGGTGCGTGTGTGAATTCCTCTGTTCAACATATACAGCAGATTAAACATGTAAGGGTCAGACACCCTGCACAGGGTTGTTTGTGGGAATATCTCTGAATGTGGCCGCACTGAAAGGAAGTCAAGTAAGTCTTTGTCCCTCTACACTGTAACTGTCTTTATTTGTTTTGTTGCGGAGCCTCGTTTCGCATTTCTGTTTGTGGAATTTCTTACAATCCCGACAGTCATACAGCACTATCATGATCCAACAGGAGCAGTCTCATTAGCATAAGAACGAGGTGATGCCAATCTGCGTGTCAAATGTCCTCATGAAAGTGTTGATTGTTCCTCTATGAAGATCTTTGTGACTGTCAAGTTATTTTTTTTTCTTCCAGCTGTGCATTTGTTTGTATAGTAATGTTACATTTTGCTTGGGCAGAAACTGCATCTAGGGACAGTGAAATGTTTTTTTCTGTCTGTCTTTAAGCTCTGCATTTGTTTATTTGCCTTTACAGATCCCCATTGGACCTAATTAGGCAGGTTTATCGCATGGTCTTGTTCTGATAACAGTGTTTGTTTGTCAGACAGCGGCTTCTGTCCCTGAACTCGAGCCCTTATTAGTAGTAAGTGAAGTTGTACACTGTCAGGGCATCATTACAAAGCCACTGACAGTCTTATTTAAAGAAAAAGGCAGCCAGGACATTATTGTTTTAGTCCCAAACCTGACTTTTACTGTAATGGAATGAAAGCAGGGTCATTCAATCACTCAGCTGTTGGGAAATAGTCATCACTTCAGCTGTTTATCAAGCCACATCCTTTCGCATAAAAGGCTGTTGACACCACAAACTGAACAGCCTCACCATACTCTTTTGGCACCGATAACGCTTTTAGTAAACGGACTGTTTTCTATTTGCAGACAGCTGAATCGGTTTGTTTGACTTGTCACACTACCGTCTAAGTGTTGACAGATGAAATTGCAGTGTTCACTCCTTGCTCGCATGTTTATACCAATTCTCAGGCAATCGGTGAGAATGTCACAGGGAGATTTATTACTGTGGAAAAACTCCTTTTGATTCTCAGGAGACAAACTCTGAAATGCTTCACGAGTTTTGTGCTTTATATGCTGTTTCATTTTAGTACAAATATACGGTCATAACTCACTGGGTTGCATTTGTTGCCCTGATGAATTCATTTAGCAGCTGCAGACTAGATTTAAACATTGTTAGGACGCTGAATTGGTTCAGGTTGGATGTGGTCCCTCATTCTGATGCTCAGATGGTTCAGCATTGTTGTGCTGAGGCCACTGATGGCTGGTGATTATTTACCTGTTTGTGGCGGTGGAAGAAAATTTTTCAAATGCTTTACTTGAGTGAAAACAGCAATGTACTCCTGCATTCGAAATATTTCAGATTTCTACCAATGCATATAAGTATAAGGAGCAATTTAATGTTGTAGCTGGTCTAGCTGGTAGAGTACTTTTGATGGTTGGTTTAATTAATGATATAGTATCGTATTTTAAAAGCGATGAAATGTTTTGCATGTAAACACCTACCGTCTGTCCACACAGGTGTTTTCACTCCTCTTGCATAATTAGACCTCTTTGCATAGCAGCGTGAAGATTGATTGACGTCTTCGTCATCTCTGTGCTGGTTTAAACAATTATGTGCTTGTTTCCCCATCCTCGCAGAGTCTTTCCAGGATGCCCCTTTCATTCCCAGTCATGATACTATCACCTGCTACTCACTTGCTATTAATATCAAATTCAGAATAAGCATATATTTACAAAAATCAATGAAGTTGATGACGTCAAACACTATATTGTCTTTGTACTATGATCACATTCTGTTTTATTTATTTTTTGCACAGCATCTCAAATTTCTTGGAATTGGTGCTGTCTCTCAAAATTGTACTTAAGTAAAGAACTGACTTAGTTACTCTCCACCACTGCCTGTGTTGATCTGCATGCACTGATGTTCTTGGCTTACACAAAATGTTTTTCCCGTCTGGCTTTGTGTGATGCAAGTTGCCAAACCGCCTGAAATTGCCATGGACTGATTTTGTTTCTGTCTATGCTGAGTTACCAGTTAATTAGGTACACTTGTACCATCAAATCATTGCAGTGTTTTCATCCACTTCCATTTTCATGCATTGGGAGAGACAGAATATCACAGGCATCTTTCAGTGAGACATGATTTTGGTTCATAATGATTTCTGCTTCAGATTCTCGGCAATTTCTGGTGTAGATTGTAAAGACATGTATTGGCGCATGATGCCAGTGGTTGAGGCTCCTGTGTGGGCCAGCTTCACGGCTGTTGAGAAGTAAATTGCACGTTGAATGTGTAGTTGGAGTGAGTGGTTACACACAGAAGGAGAAAGAGAGTGCAGCACAGCGCTACGAACAATACAAATGATGTAGATATTTCCTCAAGTCCTTTCCCCTGCATCCCTGCACCAGCTCGGTCAGCAAATATCAGCAAGTACACACAAGTACACAGACAAATAAGCGAAGTGCTGCTCTTGTTTGAAGCTTGTACAGAGATCACAGACAGCATCTACAGGATAGCAGTCCTGGTAATCCTGGCTATAATTATGCTGTTGTCTCAAAATCAGGTTTTAATCTCAGTCAAGTAATCATTGTTCATTTTTGGGTCGAGGCTATGGCGCAAAACTGTTGGCTTGCGTTATTAGGAGGTGTGATTGTCCTGGTTTGGCTCATTATTGACAATTTCATAATGAATTAGGAGCACTGTGATGAAGTTCTCCCAGGAGGACACTGA
Source organism: Chaetodon trifasciatus (assembly GCA_037975065.1). Lineage (NCBI taxonomy): Eukaryota > Metazoa > Chordata > Actinopteri > Chaetodontiformes > Chaetodontidae > Chaetodon > Chaetodon trifasciatus. The sequence continues at coordinate 573,388 of JBBMOE010000088.1, forward strand.
TACCTTCATGCAGGGCCTGGAGAATCAACTAGAATAAGCGGCTGAGGGCAGATGATGTTAAATTTCTTGGACGAGCAGAAATTTATTCGGTGGATGACACCATTCAGTAATAACATAGGTGGTCCACACACTGCACACATAAAAGGCCAGTTCACATCAAGGACAGTTTCACTATGGCCATACAGCTTAACACACAGGAGACAGGATGGATTCATTTAGGGAATTACTGTATATCACAGTATCCAGCATGTTGTCCATATTAAGGGCTGGAAAGTAATAGGATCAAATTATATGTTAAAGCCACAAAACCAGCATGTAAGAATGATGCACCATGTAATTTTGATACAAGAAAAAAAACAGGTGCAGTTGCCAGAATACACAATAATCCAACCGTATAGCCAACAGACATGCCAATAGCAAGACGATGAAGTCATTGTTTGTCTTCAATGTTCTTTTCCATCTGTGCCATCCATCGTTTCATACTGTAGCTCCACTGACACTGGACACTGATATTGACACTAATTTTGTCACCAAGCTACACACTAACTGGGACATTTCACAGTTGAAATATTGACTTTTCAGACACCTCAGTGAAATGACCTCAAGCCTAGTTTGGCATTTCTGCACTGCAATTTCTTTGCTACTTGTGGGCCGACACATACACAGATATATCTGCAGTGAGCTTCTATGATTTATCAGTCTAGTTCAATTCCTAACTTCTTTACAATATATATGTGTTACAAACGTAGCAGCAACAGTGTAGGATGGTGAGCGTGGTAATCAAAGGCTCCCTGTAGGGTTATTGTTGCCTCACAGCAGGCACAGACCACAGGTCCTACACACCTCATGTAAGAGTGCATGAAACAGCATTCAGCCAAAACTTCCCACACACGTGTCCATGTGCAACACACAATAAAGCCCCCATACAATTGCATTCAAAGAATACAGGTAATTCTCAAACGTTATACAACTGTTTGTCATTGTTTCCCACCCACATGCATCAGATGCACCTCTGTATAGGAAGTGTGAATGTTTATGAAAAGACGTGAATAATCGGCGTACGGTAGAGGCTCTGAGCATCCAGCTGCGGGGCCGCTGGAGCTCTGACAGCGGGGCACAGATGGGACGCACTCTGCTCTCCACCATTGTAACAGGGTCTGTGACAGACATTTTGAGCAGTGCAGAGGTCAGCCACATTCACAGCTGCTGAAATCTGAACCTCTGTTTTTCATGTGTTTTTTGGGCTTAATGCTCTCCACTATGCCGCACACACTATTGTTCCTGTCATGTCCATGTTTAATCATGAGAACAGTGTGAGATGGATTTTGGAAAATGAAAAGACTTTTTACATATTGATTTGAGGCTGTAAGTATGGTTTGTTTTCCTCCCTGTAGTAAAAACATCTCTGGAAACTGGAGCGAGAAGACAGGTGATGAATAATTAAGGACTATTAAAATGTAGTCAGTCACTGTATTCTGGACAGCGAAATAACACGAAATGTTTATCCTTCAACAAAAATTTGCACATTTGACTTGCATATTCAGTGAAGTGCAATGTCCCGTTGACTTTTTGGACACAGAGCAGGATTTCACTTCCAAGATTTTTAAAACAAGTAAAAATAGTTAGTCTCAAAAACCCACAGTTATTTTAAAACCAGTGCAGGCAGACTGAAGACAAGTACATTTGCTTGTCATGATGCAAATACTGACTTTCAACAAAGCAGTTTTGTACTGCCTTGTAAAAAGATTTTCAGACAAAAAAACAAGCATATATAACCGTTTTTAAGATATGTTATCTTACTTACTGAATCCCCGGATTGTGTAGACTTGATGAAAGAGAAAGCTTTTGTCTGAGACTTTGTGTGAAGAAGTCTGTGTGGTCAGTCTGGAATGTGTGGATACACAGACTGGAGAAAGCAAAGACTGAGAGTTTTAAATGTTCTTTGACTTTTAATGTCTTTTTATACAGTCAGTTCAAGTAAAACTACCCCAAAAGTCTTGAGCTCTGTCAGATATTGGTGTGTAGTGGTACATTTCTTACTACTACTGGAACAGTTACAATATAGTTGGACTGCATAATGCTTTTCAGCAATCTAGAACATCGCTAAGCATCGGGTCGTAGCAGCAATTACTCAGAATCAAAGTGCAGCAGCAGCACAGATATTCATTAGTCACACTAGAAGAAACCTTTTACAGAAAAGAAAAACTGGGCTGCACCAGTAATGATTTGAGTTTAATGCCAAAAGAACTAAAGATTTCCCTGATGCAGCCACTGACTTGTGACGTCAGCCAGAGATTTGCTTCACAGGAGCAGTTTGTGCTGCCTCGCACATTGGCACTTTGGCTAAAGATGAAGATGGATGGCCCTCGTCCTGCATTTCTCAGAATGAAGGGGAAATGGCAAAGCTCTGGCCTTAATACTTACCATTTTGTTAGTGACTATTGCACACAGTGTGCTGTGTTTGGATGATGCTGGAGGCAGCTGCTGTCAGTGTGTTTAAGACACGTCAACAGGGACAAACACTTGCTGCAGTCTGTGTTCAATGAGCACCTGAGGTAAAGACTTTCAGCTAGAAAAACGTTCGTTGTCCTGTGTCTTTTTGTAACATTTTGATGTGGTTTGTAACTGCAAATCAAACAAAACCACTGGTCTGGTTTTATTGATTGTCTGCTGATGTGTCTTTTGGTAAAGTAGGACATCAACAGGAAGCTTTGATCAGGATGAGTTTCCTGTTTAGTCACATCTGAACTGAAACTTTGCTTTGATAAGATTGAGTTTTGGACAAGTCACATAGCTTAGGTTGATGGAGCATCTGCACAGTAACAGATAAGTGTGCTATCTTACTGAAAATCAGGTTAGTCATGCAGCGTGCGGTGCCTAGATTTAAGTGATGTCACGTCTTCCTCGCAGCTGCCAAATCGCAGAGCGTGTTGCAGCATGATTCTCCGCCTCCTCTGAACTCTGCTTCACCCCATTATCAGATAGTGGGGCTCTCATCCAGCATTGTCATGCTCAGCGTAACATCTGCAGCCCTAAGGTATGAGCATGGCGTGCTTTGCCTTGGCTTATTTAGTCAAGCAGGAAGAATACACAAAGAGGGAGTTTTAGAGTTGTGCTGCATTTATATTAGCCATCATCTACTTGATTGATGTCTTTGTTTGGTATTTCAGAAACAAAGAGACTAGCCAGTGTTACGTCAGTATTAATAAATGCATGTAGGCCTCATCAATGGCAAGGAAAGTTGTGTAGGATGAGTGAGGTGGGGGGGGTTCTGCATTCGGAAAGCTGCATGATAGATTGTTGCTGGGGGGCATTTTCTGAACCGGACAGTTATTGTGTTTTCCAAGAGGTTTGTTTTTAATCCTTGTTGTTCCCCTCTGCTCACATTCATGCGCGCATACTCCCCCTTTGTAATTTTATTTGTCAGACAGTGTAATCAAATGAAAGGTAAGTACTCTCAAACAAACAACAGTAATTGTTTGTGGCCATTGTATTGAGCCATCCAACGTGCACTTGAATGCAGAGCAGTTTTAATGTTTTTGGGATATTCGGGGAATCTGCGTCATTCATTTGTGATTGTCCATGATTTTTTTACACAAATATTAATAAATGACCAGGCATTATTAAAACAAGTACCCATCTGTCCTTTCAATCAAAGGGAGCTAAATATTTCTCTTAAAGTTCCATCTTTTTAGGTTAGTGTTTGACTAAGCATTGCTAACAAGTCCAAAACTATTGCATTTATCTGAAAAAACTGGCCTCACATCATTCTTCACTCATTGAACACATCCCCAGGCAATGCATTTTGACTCAGTAACTTGTTTCAGGATGAAAAACACTAAAGGAAACAGGCCCAAACAACCCAGAAGGTCCCTCTGGCTCTGGCTGTGTGAGTCTCTGCTGTGGATCCACCTCTTGAATCAGATGTGCAACACTAGTGAGAAAAGCTTCAGGTCATTTCCTGGAACAGAGAGCTAGCAGGGCTAAACAACACATGTTCCAGAGGACCTTGATTGGTCTGGACCCACAGAGGGCCGAAGCTCTGGCAGGATATCATAGCAGCAGAATAAACAAGCCTAATTAGCATCACACCTTCAAGCACATTAGTTCCACTCCAGCTCCTACCGAAGGGCTGATGTGATTGCTATCATCCTACATTAAAGGCATCCAAGCAGACATGTCGTACCTGAGAAATCTGCACAGATGAAGCACAGGAGACTAAAGAATGCATGTCTTCAGGCTTCAGGGTGTGTCTTTAAAAATAATCTCTTGCTCTGGCGTCTTTGTTTTTTTCTTTTTTTAACAGTGAATGTTATAAGCAGTGAATGCTCATTTAAGGAAAAGCCTTATTTTCTGTTCAGCTTGGGGGCCTTTCATGATGTTATATCTAAAAATATGCAGATACAATATGAATCAGAAGCCTTCCTCATCTGCAAAATGAGACTGATGAAAATTCAGTCTTCTTCAGTGTGGCATTAAGGGTTAGTTGCCTGATTACAGGACATGCTTCACTTCTACACACAACAAACATTGTTTTCATCTAAAAAGAAACTTATGTGCTTATACAGTATATTAGGAGCTCTCTCCACGCTGCTTGGAAACATTACTGCAAGATGTGCTCCTCTCAAGCTCACATGGCAGCTTCACAAATATGTAATGGCCAGTGTTGCAAGTGTTGGGACATAAAAATGGTCTCAGGGGCCAGAAAAGGTTGAGACACCCATTTTTATCTCTATCTTGCTCTCTCACTTTGGCAAACCCTCTCTCTCTTTCGTCATCCCTCCTGCAGGACTCCACCGAGCACCGAGTCTGGTTAATCATTGCTCCTACTTGGTGCTAAGTTGCAGAAAATGGTGCAGGCGGGCCGGTGTGTTAGTTTTTCTGTGTGTTTGTGGGAAGGGAGGGAAAGCGAGAGAGGAGGGAAACCCTTGGAAAACTGTCACACGCTGGCGTAACACTCATGCCGTAAGCAAAAGCATGTGCTCAACCACATCCATATCAGCCTCTGCTGTACCCGGACTTATGCTTAAATGTCAAACACTCACAGAATGAAGCCTGATCCCTTTCTCAGGTAAGAACTGGATCTGTCACACTTACAGTGCAGATGTTTGGTGTTGCAGAGCTGCCCAATCTGGTGTGACTGACATAGTTTGGCAATAGTTTTGTTCATGCAATCAGTGTAAACCATCGTTCTTGCATGAAGAAAACATGTTAAGCTGATGTCCTAATTTTCCCATCTCATACCAGAGATGCTTCTTTGTTTTGAGCCCCTTCTGTTGCTGTAAAACTCAGTACATAAAGTGTAATAGCAGTGGAAACACAATTGTGACATGTCTGATGGTGTTAAGGGCACAGGAGTCAGTGCTGTGATCTCAGCTGGACCAGTCCTGACCCGATGTCAGACCAGACAAGAGTAACTCTGATCCCTCAGGCGCCCGCGGCTATCAGTCAGTCTGTACCACAGCTAATGCTAACTGCATCCTGTGGTCATTACACTGAACAGACCATTTAGAAAATATGGCTCTTTAGTTTAGATATTATCTGAAGTCTGACTTCCAGTAGAGCTTTGTAATATGTTGGGCGGACCTTTAGATTATGACTCCTGGTGGCTAATTCAACAGGGACTTTAGAAGCTTGTTGACATGTTCAGCCAAAATGCAGACTGAAAGCTCGCTTTGAATTAAGGCTTTCTTGAGCACATACATTACATACTGAACATCTGTCATGGCACATTGTGCTCTTATCTCTTGAACAAACACCATACCCCCCAGTACACAAAAGAAATTCCAAACACATCAGCATGAGCCCATCCTCCTCCCTGCCACGAGACTAGAACAGAATGGAATCTGAAACGTTTTAGCCAAAAATGTTTCCATGGTCAAGGTGTTTTTTGCAGAAACGTTTCAGATTTCGTTTCGTTCTCCGGCTTCGACCAAATCTCTCGGTGGATTTTGCGGCGTCCATCGACACACAGGTGAGTGACCTCTGGCACACATGCTCAATCAGAGACTGACATCCTTTAAGATGAAGGTGGACAGCGGCCAACTGTGAGTCACTGAGTGAGCGCAGCTCTGCTGAGCCGCAGCTGTCTCACTGATGGCACAAACAGCATTTCCTGGAGGTTTTTGGCCCTGTGCTTGGTGTTCTGGACAGTCTAATTCTGGATAGTCCATCCTGCTGCATCAGTCAGCTGTGCATCTTGCTACCCATGCTTATAAATGAGTGGCCAGGATGGAAATGGGACTGGTCAGGCTCTGAATGGATATCCCCCTCTATATGTTTAACACACAGGTTACACTGACATATTCTCTTAAATTTATTTTGTGCTTCTTCTTCTTCTGCATGCCTTCAAATCTTGGTGTAATTGCAGTGTGATAGATTTGACCCAGCCTTTTCCTGTTTTGGTTCTCTTGTTTCGCACGGCCAAGTTGAGCCAAGGTAATAAGTAGTTTGTTTGCAATGAGCTTTGATGGATTGTGTCTCTCTGTGTCATCCAGGCAGTGTGGTGAGCGTAGATAAGCCCCCTTATGAGGTGAAAAGCCTTCCCCGTCCTGCAGTATCCCCACCCAGCATCAACAGCAGGAATAAGGGATGTCACGGCTGTTCCTCCTTTTGGCAATGTTCATTGTCTACTGCAGCATCCAGGTGGGTCCCATGAGCATGCACGCACACAAAAATGCATCCATACATACATGTTCACACTTTTTCCCAGAGGCAAACAGCCCCCATACATCTCTGAACTTCACTGGCCTCTGTCAGTGTGGGGGTGGGGGTTTTCTCAAGCTCTGCAGCCCTCTGAAATAAGCCAGAAAGTCGTTGTGTGGAAGCCTAAATAAACTGTCACTGTTTTTTAATGGCACTAGTGTTATGGTGTACAATATATCAGCCTGTCCATACAGTAGCAGAAGCCCCCCCATACAGACAACACATTAGAGTGGGATACTGCGTCATCTGGATGGATTATGTTCCCATCTTAAGGATGGGTTGTTTACAGTTTCTGTATATATGAAGTGAAGTGAAACAAATGAATGCCAGTTCAGCTAATGCACCCGTTTTGTCTTCATGCTTTGTGTGAAGCTCATACGTTCTCAACATTTTTCTTGCTCATCCGCTTACGCTACATCAATTAGCTCATAAATAACAGATGTTCCTGGTGTAAGTTTTTGTTAATTTTTCCCCTTTTGTGCTCCACCATTTCCCCAGGTGTCACCTGCTGCTACTCTGGATAAGCTGAAGGAGAGTTGGAAGCTGTACATGATGGAGTGTGATCACAACAACAGCCGAGAACCACCAAGCACAGGTGAGCTGAACATACTCATTAATTTTTAATGTTTAAATTTGCAGTAATTAATAAATCTTTCTTGGCCACTTGGGCTGTAAACACCACATTGGCTCATTATGACCTGTTTGAGTTACAACTTTGCCCATCTGCTGTGTGGTGCTTGGTAGAATGCAGTGGGTTTATCTGAGATTTTTAGCTGAAAACAGCTGCCCACTAAGCCCTATGAGAGTGAATCAAAGCAGTTAAGTTGCAGGCTGTAAAAGCAATGTGCTATAAGGGTGATATGAACTGCAGAGTTGGATGATAATTCAAACTCAGTGGGTTTGTCACTACAATCAAGACCTTTCAAATGAAAGTATGAGCCATTGTTAAAATAAAAAAACACTGGCATTACATCACCAATTAATAAACCGAGTGGGCATTAAGGTTTTGGTCTTATGCAGGAAAACAACAAAGTGCAACATTACACTAAGCTATGATGCCTAAATCATCATTGGTGCTCTGCCAACATTTCTGAGAAGGAAAATAGAAAGAGATTTTTTACTGTGTAATTTGCATTCACATTTGCGAGAACATCAGTATTTACCGTCACCTTGTGGTGCAGTGGCAACTATCTAATGCAGTGGAGCAGGTAATGATTAGGTCGCACGGGCACCAGACTGTGGAGCGGCAGCAATTTCCGCTCCCTGCTCAGCCTATTGTGTAATCACTCTACTCGCAGCCACTCCCAGTTTTCTATTTGCTGCACCACAGTCCCTGCTTTCTGCTCACATGGACAGAGCTCTAGTTTGCTCCACCAACAGTGTTTAACAACATGCTGAATGCTGCTCCTCCGTTGCGTTATAGTCTGTTAGCTTTTGGAAAAGAGCCGGAGAACACTGATGCTCCAACTTTCCAAAAAGGCCACACCACGCATTCACCCTCTGCAGGAAGGGACATAGAGGACACGGGTAGACCACTTTATACACCTGAACATCTACCTGTCTGTACACTAACAACCAGCACTGTTTACTTTGTTGACAAGATGAAAACTGTGGTCTAAGCAGAAGGTTATGGATGGACGGCTGTACTCTGAAGTCAAGAGGAAAGACTATGATGTGTACTGATGACCACCAGCAGCCATCACTTTAAAGACATGTTACTGCATTCCATGATTTAGACCAATCTAGGCCACAGACTTAGAGGGTAAGGGTTGGGATTGTACAGAAAAATATCACCCATATTTCATGTTTTTTATCCCCAGGCCTTGTGTGCAACAGGACTTTTGACAATTACGCCTGTTGGCCTGATGGACTCCCCAACACCACTGTCAGTGTGTCGTGTCCGTGGTATCTGCCGTGGCACCATAAAGGTGAGAGACATTAGTAGATGTCATGACACGTTGATGCAATGCAACTTAAAATATCCTGCAGATAAAGACAGCTGTCCATGATGACTGGACTTTCCAGTGAATCACAGAGACTATGTGTGTGTGTGTAGTTCAGCACGGCATGGTCTATCAGGAATGTGACGCAAACGGCCAGTGGGTGACTTTGAAGAATACCAGCGAGTGTGACTCTAGTGAGCCGAGTCCGGTAAGAAATGTCTCCCTCATTATTCTGTCTGTAAGGCAGGAGACAACAGGGAAACAAACAAGAGGATACTCATATCTTGTCTGCATGAACTCATTTAAAGAGCACATACTAGATGCAAAGTTAGAGTTAATACTGAAACACACCACCTCTCTCAAATAAAGGAAACAAGTCTAAAGTCCATGTGTTCGCATGTGTTTTTTCATTTGCAGCAGTACTATGGCCATATTCGAATCATGTACACAGTGGGCTATTCCTTATCCCTGGTGGCGCTGGTGTTAGCGCTTGGCATTCTCATATTCTTCAGGTAAGAATGACCACTTGACCGCTCCAGTAGATTATGCACCAAACACAGCAGGGAGGGAAAATTATATTCAAATGAATAGTTGGAAATGTTGAGAAATGCACTTATTCTTCTTCTGGTGGAGAGTTACAAGAGAAGTGATATCACTCGTATATCTGTCCATTAAATACGAAGCTGATTAGACTAGCTGATCACCTGTTTCCAGTAGTTGTGGTAAGCCAAGCGAACCAGCTGCTGGCTGTAGCTTCATAGTTACTGCACAGACATGAGAGCGATCTTCTCACCTAACTCGAGGTAAAAGCTGGATTGCAGTAGCACTTTTTCTGTGAATGAATGAATGGTAAAAAAAAGTCCATTGTTGCCTCTCATTCACCAGGAAACTGCACTGCATGAGGAACAACATCCACATGAATCTGTTTGCCTCCTTCATCCTGCGAGCGCTGTCCATCCTCATCAAAGATGCTCTGTTGGAGGCCACAAACCTCAGCAGAGACCAGGAGCTAGGGTTCCCCAGAGCATCTATGCTTCCAGTGGAGCTGCTGGTCAACAATGAGGTCGGTAGTGATCTGCAGCTCAACACTAAGCTGTAAGGGCAGTGTTTTACCGTGATCACTAAAGGACTGTACACAAATTGTTAGCAGGTGAGAGTTATGTATTTTTTCCTTTTGCTGAGGGTTGGGTAGTCTGTTGTTTTTGGGAGAGTAGAGGAAAGGCTTTTTATTTTTAACAACTTCAATAAATTAGTCACAAATGAGCGTTCTAACATGCACAGTGGGTCATATGACAACAATCCTGTGTCTGTGCCTGTGTAAAAGGGTTAAATGTGTCACATAAAGTTGATGCATTAAAATACAGTTTTTCAGTTTTTTCCTGAGCAGAATTTTGCAGTTTTAAAAGTGTACCATTCAACCTGTCTCCCCGTCCCAGTAATTTTCATACTGTCCCTAAGAATTTGGTACGGTGTCAAAACAGAACAAAACCAGATTCACAGCTGCACAATCCAGCAAATTATTACCTTTAATAGTGGAAAATGTTTACATTTTTTAATCTGCAACTGATCCACAGTCTGTGTCAAAGCTCTCATTAGCGTGCTGAATATCTGATAATAGAGTAAAATAGAAAAAGCATAAAGTACAATATACTGTAAATAAATTAATATATAAATTATGAATAGTCACGTGTATTGAAAATAAAAATGGTAATCCTGTGAAAGCGTAATTGTAGCCACAAAGATAATTGTAGCAGCTCATTATCTGTAAAAGGCGGGAGGGTCAACGACATGGGTTGATATGCTTGTGCTTGTGTGTTTGCGTTGGGGGGGTCACAGCTGGCTGAGGCTGGGGTTAAAGTTGCTCCTGTTGTACAATCTCATGGATGAATGCTGGCAGTAGCAGGAGCTCCCATCTGCCGCAGCGCTGAATAATGTTAAACATCAGACAGCTTGATGTTTGTATCATCTGTGAAATAAACCCCACTGCTGTCCTGCAGACGACGGTTAACTGTCGCATCGCCGTGGTCATGATGCAGTACAGCATCATGGCCAACAGCTACTGGCTGCTGGTGGAAGGCATCTACCTCCACAACCTCCTGGTCATCACTGTGTTTACAGAGAGGAACTACTTCAAAATCTACCTGTGCATTGGCTGGGGTGAGCTGGCCTGTTGGCTGTGTGTGACTGTGTATGTGTGTGTGGTGATGTAAGGTAATGATGTGCTGTATGATGGTTTTGCATGAAAGGAAATGAAGTCAGAGCAGATAAATGTAAATGGCTGTTACATTTAGACAGCTCTCATTTCTGTGCAGGTACCCCGTTAATTTTCCTTGTGCCCTGGGTGGTGGCTAAATACCTGTATGAAAATCAAGAGTAAGTTTCCACAACACTCATCCTCTCCCTCTCTTTCTCTATCAGTCCTGAGTCTGTAACCTCTATCAAACAAACATTTTACATCTTAGCTCATTCATGTTGATCCCACGCTCATCGCAGCATCATCAGAAAAAAAGCCGGCAGATGGTCTTTCTTCTAAACATATGCATGTTGACACTGGTCAGCTTATGGTCAATTTAACACGTAATTACTACACGAGGGGTTGGCTGCAATTTAACGTTTGTCTTCTGCTGGACGCCAAATATGGAGAATATGTCAGAACAGCAGTTGGGTTATCATGTTCATGTTCATGTTATTCATGTTGATATTCAGCACCCAGACTTTATTATGCAGTCTGTTAGGGTGCAAATCGGGGCGAAGGAGATTTTAAAGCAGGACTTTCTGAACCATAGACACATTGTGCTGTTATGCAAAGCTTTAAAAACCTATGATGGCGCTGTGTGTGCTGCCTCTGGGGTTTGGCCGTCAGTCTCTCGCATTTCATCAGCCAGGTAGAGGACTGTTTCTACTTTCTACTCTTTCTGACAGTGTCATGAGATGATTCAGCCGTGTTTGAGAGCATGTGAGGTATTTCTGGTCATCTCTCACTAATCTTTCCTCCAATGCTTTTCTTTTTCAGATGCTGGGAGCAAAATATAAACATGAATTATTGGTGGATCATCCGTTCTCCAATATTGCTGGCAGTCATGGTAATTTCCCCTTCCTCCCTCTCATTCTGTTGCTGTCCCCTGCTTTGTTTTTACCATTACCCTCCCCCCCCCCAAAAAAAAGCAAAAAAAGTGTATTTGCCCCATCTATACACCATACAATATTAAATAAAGCTCATTTATTCATGAAGTACAAAAGGTTGTCTGTGCTTTAGGGCAAACACGTGGGAAACATCTTATGACAGAAATATAATTTTCCTTGCAATGTGACCTACTCCACAGTTTAGCAAACCCCTATCTGTCCTTTGACCATGCCCATTATTGTAGGTGAGCTCTGCAAAGGTCAGTGCTGAGCTTTTATGTAAGTCCAATTTGTCATGGCTCTTATTTCAGGCTAGTTACACAGACATCCCAGCATTTTCCATGCATTAATCGTCCTGCTAAGTGGCCTGTATCCCACAGGAATTCCTGTTTTTGAGTTGTTGCAGGGTCGGGAGGGCCAGTTCCCATTTCACTGTTTCCCTCTTTATCTTTATCCCACCAAGTTCAAGCTGCACAAGAAAGCACAAGACTACACTCAGTAGTAAACACTTGTGTGAGGTTGTGTGTGTGTGTGTGTGTGTGTGTGTGTGTGTGTGTGTGTGTGTGTGTGTGTGTGACTGTGTGATTCTGCTTTTGCAAAAAGTCCCTCAAATTTCAAAGTCTATGCACATGTGAAATAACACGTACATACTGTACAGTGCAGTGTGGTTATATGCAGTGAATCCATAGTTCTGAGGAGGAGGAGATGGAGAAAGCTGCAAAGGTTATATCTGAGTTTTTGTCACCCTGCAGTTGTGCTTTATATACTGTTTATACATTTCTTTTTCCATTCAATTTGAATCAATCAATCAATAAAATTCCTTTATATACTAAAAAGTTTCACCTAAACCATTCAATAATTGAGCAAACTTCAGATGTAGCTATGCAGTTGAAACTCTACTCAAAGTTGTCCATTGAGGTTGAGTTGAAAAAATATGTATTGTTTCATCTTTATTACCGTGTTGCTTGGCTTGTATGTTTTGGTCATTTCATCAGTATTACTGAATAAAACGTATTAAAACAGCAAAAACTCCACTGTGTTTAGAATAATCACAAAACGCCTGGACAATAACTGCGTGCACAAATTAGGTCCAGCGTCATTTTCTTTTCCAAGCACCTGCAAATTACCGGTAACAACTTAGCTGTGTATAAAAAGGTCACATCATAAGTGATTTTCCTGAGAGGAACACCCACCGATTCTTAAAATGCCAGCTGCTGTGAAAGGGTTCCCTGATAACGATGTGCCTCTGCTGTGTTTAATGATGTTAAAGGACTGTTTTGTATTAGGTATGAATCCATGCACACAGTTTTTGTTTCATAAAAATAGTGTAAAAAGTGTGAGGCCTTTTCTTTCTTCCCTGTTCAGTAGTTTTCATTAGAAATTATTTTCTAATGGAGCATGTGTGTGAGTATGCTGTGTCTTCTGGAAAGAAATATTGCTGTTGAGTTTTTTTTAAATGGAATATTTCTGTGAAAATTTCATACACCTCCAACGCATGGAGGCGGCAGCCAAAGTTTCAGCCTAGCAGTTTCTCAACACCTTTGCACATAAAACCAAAACTATCTGCATGACTACACATCACAATTAGTAAGTGAGAAAACATGTTTTGGCTGAGGTGACCCTTCAACATCTGTTCATCGTTCAGTCCAAACTGTTGTCATCAACACCGGCGTCTCTGTCTTTCACAGATCAACTTCCTTATCTTCATCCACATCATCAAAATTCTTGTGTCAAAACTTCGAGCGCACCAAATGAGATATACAGATTACAAATTCAGGTGAGTTCAAACGTTGAAGCAGTTGTTCTCTTAACATTATATTACTCTCTCCACTTATTCTATGCTTTGTCTCTTGTCCTGTCCATCTCAGGTTGGCTAAGTCGACCCTAACCCTGATCCCTCTGCTGGGTATCCACCAGGTGGTCTTTATCTTAGTGACAGACGAGTCCACCAAGGCCACCATCGGTCTGCGTCTCACTAAGCTCTTCATAGACCTCTTCTTCTCCTCCTTTCAGGTTGAACTCAAGAAGAACTTGAACCAAAGCATCTGTTTTTATTTTCATGAACAAACAAAACATCCTCTTTTATTTTAGGGAGAATGAGTGTTAGCAGGGAGGTTGAGACATTGATGAGGCCTCTTATGGTTCCATAATTCCTCTTGTTGTGGCAGTACTGAAAAATAAATCATACGTTTTGGGAAGAGATGCGACAGATGAGGAACACGGGAGACAAAGGGCTGAGACATGCCGAAAGGATAAAACAGGATTTTAAAGCACTGTCTTTGTCCTGAAATTTGAGTCAATCTAAACCAGATTAAGTAGAAGACAACACAACTGCAGCTGAATTACATTGATCTCCTAATCAATTCCAAATCCCAAAATTTATGCTGCACAAAATTAACAGTAAACCACAAAAGTTTCTTTTTGTCTAAGTGTCATTCCAGGTGTCACTTGTTCAGTGGTCTGTTCAGAAGTTTGTACGTCGAAGTTTCCCATCCCCCAGACAACTGAGAAATGCTAAATTTACTTGTGTGTCAGGGATGATTTGATTAACACAACATCTGTGCTGCTAACTGACACAGCCGGTTAGCCGCACAGACAGCACATTTGATTAACATGATGTGCTGTCTGTGCTGCTAACTGGCTGAGTCACTCTTTGACTTGATGACAGTGACCTTTTTGCTCTGGGGACAAAGATGACGTGTGTCAACATTACAGCTAACCAACACGGGAAAATCGGCTTGATGAAGAGAGGGACAGAGAGAGGAGGATGCAATAAGAATGAGACCCATGAGACTCTCAGCTTCAGCCAGAAGATACTTTAATGTGCATGATTGCACTCAGTGGTTTAGCCATAACGCTTCAAATGTGCACCTTTTAACCCAAAAGATGCATACATTAATGAGCAAAATCATCTGCATCTGAGTGTTTTCATGGCTTCAATCAATGTGTGATTGAATGTTGCAGCCGTCATGAGTAAATGTCGAGTATTGGTTGTCTCCACAGGGTCTCTTGGTGGCCATCTTGTACTGCTTTGTCAACAAAGAAGTGAGTGTCCTCATTTGCACAACGACCCGGACTTTTTGCTCGTCATCACAATGACTGACTTTCATGTCCATCCTCTCCTTAGGTGCAGTCCGAGATCCTGAAGAAGTGGAAGCGCTGGAAGCTAGGGAGGAATATCGAAGAGGAGTACCGCCACACCTACAGCAATACCCCCAACACGAAGACAGGCAGCCTGTTGAACCACGTCCCCAGACTGCCTCATCTCCCAGACATCGCCAAAACCTCTGCCCCGGTCTGCACCCCGGAGGAGAGGCACATGCTTGTGTCCGGATGCCACAACGGTATGGCCCACAGTAAAGAGGCGGACCAGTGCGCGTCCCCGCTGCATGAGGGAACTATCAGCAACTGCACCCTCGTGGAGGACATCAGCCTTATGGACAAGGTGCAGTGTTATGAAGGTCAGAGAGAGAATGTGGAGAGCCACCTATGAACGGCGCTGGACACGAGAACTTGATGAAGAAAGTTGGAGGGCCTTGAGCTCTCATCTGGCTCTGGCATACTGCCCTGGGTGGCTGTGAAGAGCTGGGCTGATAGAGTCATCAGTCAGAGCAGTCTTTCCCTAGAGATCACTGTCACTGGGAGACTGAGCAGCACTCAGCCCTCTCCACAGCCAGATAACGAGTGCGGCAGACATCCACGCTGAGACGTCCAATGTGCTGTGAGCCTCGTGAATGGATTTCTGTAGATTCTTGTCAGATACTGAAAGAAACTGATGCATGTTGAACAATGCAAAAACATCCGGAGGCAGATAAGCCATATAAAATAATAAGAAAAAAACCCCTGAAACCTCAAATAGCAACAACGGAAACAAAACAACAACAAAAAGACGCAGGGTCTTTGCTTGAGCCTCTGCTTTATATGTGACGTGTATTAAATGTGTGTTTTGTGGTACTGGAGGTTAAAGACAAACTGGACATTGAACTGCAGAAACAAAAAACAAGTGGCACAAAACAAGATGGTTTGCAACAGAGGAAATGTTTTTCTTTTTCTTTTTTGCTTTGCTCTGATATCTGTAAATGGTTTCCTGGCTATTCTGACTTTGATAACAAGAAGTTGACTGAACCTCATACATCGAGGCGACCACAGTGTTGTTCAAGCGGCCCCATCCAGGGCCCATTGGAAATTGGCAGCTGCTCTCCGTCCTGGCTTACATATTGACTTTAAAAGAGGTCCAGAGATGTTATGGGGTGAATTATAAATAAGCTAAAATGATCATTGCTTGATGTACTTAAGTGTTTTACAATAAAAAAGACAAAAACTTTTATATATAGGTCTAATCCTTGGATACTGCTGAGGGCTACAGTTGTAACTGTGTAAAGGTGTGTTTTCAAGGGGAATAGTTGCAATTCTGTGCCATTAAATCTGTTTTCTTTTCCCCTTGTCATCAAGATGTCTGACTCAGATGCCTTGGCGTATAATATGAATTATGAACTATATGTACTCAACTCTTGAGATGAACGCTGATAGTGGAAACCGTGCACTCAAATCAAGGATAAAAATACACAGCATGAATTGTAAAGTCACACATGCATACAGTATGAGTGCAACGCTGTGACTCAGAATAACATGTCATCTCTGGAACAAGGGTGTTTTTGCGATGTTAAATATAGGCTGTCATGCATGCAGATTGTGCAGATTTAGTGAGCTTAAGTTATAAATTGTGTGAATCACTCACAGAGGATTCATGCTGTGCAGTGCCATCACATCAGTAGAAACGCCAAACAGTCAAAAAGTCTGTGCTAATGACTGCGTACACCCAGTTACTCCACACACAGTGTTTATTATTCAGCCTTCTGCTGTGTCTGCAGGGGCTGTGGACACTTCGAACAAAACTCTACACCCTAAAAGTAGAACAAAACCTCTCCTGGAAGCATTCTAGTGACAAAGGAAGCTGAATTCAAAGTGGTACATTTGCGTCTGAAGGCATTGCGTTTATTTTTCAAGCCTCCTGCAGAGCATTCATTCATTGTTGAGTTGCTAAACCTTTTGCCTGAACTAACTCAACTTGACTTTGTATGTATGGCTATTTGCACAATGTTAATTTAAAATTGGTAAATACTGTGTGTGTATATATGTGTTGATACAAATGATTTATTTGATTGCTGTGAATATATTTCATGATTGTGTCTGTATGAATGTGTGTACAGGTATATTTTCAGGTGGGTATGAATGTGTGTGCTTTCAGTATTCCATATTTGTTACAGTGAAATGAATCATTGGCTGCAGCTGATGAGCGATGGGTTGATATAAACCAATGCAACTGGCTTCAAACGGAGCACAGATGTCAGAGGTCGCTGAAAGTCAAGCATATACAGTATTGCACCACATAACATTCTCAGAAGTCATGCCTATATAAGGCACAAGGAAGATGCAGCACTGTGTTTTATTATGGAAACTACTCTCAGCGTGATCCCTCAGTGTCATTTCATAGTCCAGAGCTAAATTATAGCACAGCAGCGACATGTTTGTCATTCAGATAATAGCTCTGTGCGTTTACACTTCAGCCAGGTGCTGGTGTTGAGCTGGTAGAGAGAAAAAAAATTGCATGCCGGGGCTATTTTCCATCAGCGTCTGCTGAGGATTGTAATAGAGCAGGTAGATATCCAATACTGAGAGCTGAGCTGGGAGCATGACGCACACACTGGTGCTGCTGTGAATTGCAGTGTTTCTTGTTTTGTAGAGCAGAAGAGGGGCTTCGATACTGACAGTAACAAAGGAATGTTGTGCACCTTGAGTGAAATACTATTCGGTAGAGTATATAAGTATGGTCAATGAGTATAGTGCTA
The DNA here is from genome assembly GCA_037975065.1 of Chaetodon trifasciatus. Classification (NCBI taxonomy): domain Eukaryota; kingdom Metazoa; phylum Chordata; class Actinopteri; order Chaetodontiformes; family Chaetodontidae; genus Chaetodon; species Chaetodon trifasciatus. Next base: position 591,008 of record JBBMOE010000088.1, read on the forward strand.
ATTTTGTTTCAAACTAATATGTATTTTAAGCTGTGACCATAACCGTGTATGTTTTTGAAGCCAGCAGCTTGGGTCACTCCCCTTTCTGGACCAAAGTGGTTCTGTCTGAATGTATTGTTTAGAGGCCCAAATCAGTATGTTCCTTTTTATTTTCACTTAAAGGTGGTTATGTACAAAGTATTTTTTCTGTGAGGAGCAGTCAGTAAGAAACTGGCTGTGTTCATGTGTATACAGTTCATCATATATTGTGTCCGCTTATCGAACTTTGTCCAAATGGTGAAAGAATAAATTACAGTGTATGTGAAAGAGGATTTTAACTTGCTGTGTGTTTTGTATTGGTGAACATTCATAATGTTAAAATAAATAAAGAGAACTCATGTGTAGGTCGGCTTTCGTGGCTCGTTGCTGGTGTAGGCTGCAGTGGCTTGCAGGCTGTCCTTCTAGTTGGCTGGATGCCAGGTTGGCTTATAAGAGAAGTGAGTATTGATTCTACCCCGGGATCTGGTGCTGCTTGTGAGCACACACTGTTCTTTATGGCCAAAATGAACAGTGTGTGCTCACGCTGACCTATTAAATCCACCTAGTTTCAACTTACCAGTATCCTTAAGGTGCCAGTATGCTCCATCAGAACTGTGTGTAGGATGGCTGAATAGTTTTGGAAACCCCCTCCTCCTACACCCCTCCGATGTTGGAATTAGGAGGACTGCGCCAAACCATTTCTGACATTCACACCCACTTCACACTATGATTGGCCAGGCATGTGGAGGTGAGAAAAGAAAAAAAAATATGAATACCTTCCAGGATAGACTGTATGAAAATGTGCACTTATACCCACATTTAGCTGATATGTCCTCCAGCTTGTGTTTCGCCCACCTTTCAGTGTGGGTGTTAGGCGTTCAACTATGAGCAAGTTTGACATAGTGGTCATAGTTGGAACTGCATGTCATGTGGGCATCACATGACATGCAGTTCCAACTATGACATAACTTCTTCCAATACAGCTGATATCTCTCTCTTTCAGCAGTGTAATGCTCTTTGTAGAGCCGAATGCTTCTAACATGCATTTGCTCATTGGTGCATCAACATTTTAATAGGCTGATTGAGTCATGTTTTTCTAATGTAGGTGACATATTCAAGCAAAAACTGCGTCCAGTGTGAGTCCCATTTACTGCATCAACTGTGCTGCTCTCAAGCTTGGTGGTTTTGGCTTTGAAATATCTGCTTGAGCATCACAGATCACAGGCCGCATTCACACCCACATCAAAACATGTAATGTAATTAGCGTAAAGCCCATTTTAACCCTGTGATGTTAATATGGTCATACTCTGACCCTACTGGGACAGTGCGTCTTGTTAAAAGGCTGATAGACACTCAAATGGCTGTTACACACTACTGGGCTGTACTTTCTTGCCAGAATCTGCAAAGGAGTCATCTTGACTGCTTCTTCAGCAACATGTGATTAATGTAAGAAAACCAGATGTTTGAACTGAAAGTGGTGGTTGAACATTTTTCTACGCACCCACACCAAAATGAGGAGCTGTGGGGAGGGAAGAGAGTGACATCCAACGACAGCCGTAGAAATTACCAAATTTCTGTTGTAATAGCGACTCTGACAAAAACCAAACAAAATATATCCCTCGAGAATATTTATTTGAAATAACTGGCTCGTCTTTGTTTACTTAAATGTGCAGAATTTTGTTCAGCAGGTCGGGCTTCCTGTAAGAAGAGACCGCAGGGGCGTATTTCAGTATGGAACAATTTAACTTTCTCAGGGTATAAGAGGATGGGAAGTGGTCAATGGTTGTAGTATTTATGCTTTCTCCCTGAGGTCTGTCAACTGGGCTTGTGTCCTGATGTGGACAAAGGTTGTGTGTGATTGGACTGTTACTGTCCACCCTCAGTTCTCTGACAGGCTCTCAGGGCTGCTGTGTGGCTCCCTTGCCATCACCACTTCCCAGGATCATCAGTGTGGCACAGCTGGAGGGGCACAGGGTGAATGTGAATGAATATTTAACATATCTCACCAAGCTGCTCAAGTTCTCTATGCTTGAATGCAGTGCATTACTAAATGAATTAACACTGCAAGTGAATTGTGACATGTGCTTTGGGCTGGAGGAAATGAATATGTCACAAGGGATTGCATCACTGTGTTGGCTTAAAAAAGACTGTGCATATGTGACATACAGATTATAAAATGCATTCATGGATGTACAACCCAGATTCTAAAAAAGTTGGGTTGCTGTGTTAATGCAATCATTTACAAATGAACTGTGTTTACCGAGCCCTGTTCCGACTTGTTTGAAATACGTTGCTGCATCAAATTCAGAATAAGCAGATATTTAGAAAAATCAATGAATCTGATGAGGTCAAACATTAAATATATTGTCTTTGTACTGTTTTCAGTTGAGTATATGTTAAAAAGGATTAGCACATTATCACATTCTGTATTATTTGTAATATCGACAGTGGCAGACAAGTCTGTGTTTTTGAATTGCCGTTGTTTCTGTAGCTGCAGCTTGTTTCTCCAGATGGAAATGTTTTGGGTCGATGCAGCGTGTTTGCCCTTACTGGCCACCATAAATATCAGAGCTGTCATATTCTTCATGATGTCTAAATTGGTCACAAGTACTTCTCGGTTTCATTATCTGAGGAAGAGATTATGTCATTTTTGTTCATCGAGGCACGGAAAACTTTTCAAAACATGTCTCGGTTCTGCAGTTCTGATTTTCCCAGAGCAGGAAATACAATAAAATACCGCACTGTCGACATGGAAATGAAGACTGCTCTCACAAAGTATGCATTGCTTCTTGCTCAGACCTTGTGTGGAAGAGAGAGGTTCTTCTCCTCCAGCCTCCCTTAAATATGAGGCAGACCACCCACTAATCACCATAACCAGGAGCACCTGAGAGAGAAGAAAGAGGAAAAGAGGGGGAGGAAAAACACAAACTGAACTGAGTTCAGAACTCAGTTCAGCTACTCATCACTTCCAAGTCTACAGTGCCATCAATTACCATCCTCTTTTATTGTCGTATAATTCCTCTTACTAGGCAACTGCCATTAATCACACCATTACACCCACAATGAGTGAGCGAGCATGGGCACTGCCAGTCTCTGGAGAGATTCATGCAAACAAAATAAGCCAATGAACAAAAACTTTTTTGGACTTTTTTGGATTAACCAATTTATCATTTCGAAGGCTAGCCAGTGTAAATATACATAACAGTATTTGCTTTATATAAAAAATTAAAACCTAAAGATCCAAAGATGAAAAACTTGCAAAGAAAAACTTGTACAGGCCAAAATTCAGCCTAACAACAAGGTCAGACTAACCATGTTGCAAGTAGATACAGTATGTAGGCTAATTAATCTGAAAATAATTGCCTCTATTAAATGGACTGTAACGCCAACTGTGCCAATTTGTAATTTTAATGTCAGAAACCTTGCAACCCAGCAAGGAGGTGTGGGTGAATTCAAATACTGTCCCCTTCACAATGTGGATCTAAAAATGTTTGTCACATAATTACAAATGTTTCGTGGCAGTTCACTGGTACAAGAGTGTAGCTAGCCTAAACATTTCCTCATGCTCCGAGCGTGGAATGCTGCTAATCTTAATTAGCATAATAGACTCTGTTTCACAGATGCTGGAGGAGAGGACAAGACACGAGAGGCGAGCAGAGAGATTCATCGGGTTGGTTAATGCATGAGCGTCAGCTGTGTTTGAGAGGTCACGTTATCGTCTCCCTCAAGCAGAGCAGAATCCCCTGGGTACACACACTGTGGGTCAAAGCAACCCAATTGACCAAAGCTACCACGTCATGTAATATGAAGAAGACCCTCTCAGCTTACGCACACACACACACACACACACACACACACACACACACACACACACACGCCTCATCTGAGAGATCCCCCTCACCATGGCCTAATAGTCTGTCAACGGCCCTGCATGGTCTGGTCTCAAGCATGCCAAATTAAATCAACTAAATGTGCAATCAGATTATCGCCATCAAACACAGAATAAGTTGAATAAATCCAATGTCTCAGACAGTGTGGTGGTTGGAGCGGAGGTGCTGAGGCAGAGTGACTGACGTGGCTCTTGGTAAAGTCACTGGCCTGGATGGGAAACTACCTCTGATAACCAAAAGCTTTGCTCAGAGGAAGATGAACAGAAGTGCTTTCAGTGCATGTTGCCATTCTGTGCTCAGCGTTATGGCTCAAAATAGCCGGGGGAATAAAAGTCCATTGCCGATATCGCACAGGAGAAATGGCAGTTCAAAATTTCCTTTCACGGATTATTCTGACATTTCCGGAAATACGCTTATTCACTTACAGGGGGAGAGTTAGATAAGAAGATAGATACCACTGTCATGTCTGTATGGTAAATATGAAACACAGCTAGCAGCTGATTAGCTTATTTTAGCACAGAGACTGGAGACAAGGGAAAGGCAACCAGTGGAAGCTCCACGAAGTTAACAGTCTCTACCAAGAAATACCACACCCCTCTAAAATAGCAGTTTTTTGTACAGATTAAACAAATGAAATATAATGTTTTAACTGGTGACCTTATAGATGTGGACAGTGGAGCTTTGGACAGAGTCAGGTTAGCTGTTTCCAATCTTTATGCTAAGCTAACCAGCTGCTGACTGCAGCTTTACCATACAAACAGGACCTCTCATCTCACCCCATCAGAAAGCAAAAAAGCATAAATCTCAAAATGTTCCTCTGCAAAGATGAAATCACTCAGCTTGTCAAAACTTTCAGTCTTAATTCATGTCACGTCAATTTAACAGTAAGAGATGTTTTTTTCTAGCACTCTGCTTGATTATTATTTCCACAGGAGATTAGAATAAAAATAGACAGCCGAACTCCTCACAATAACTCAAATTAAGATGTAACTGCTATCGTAATAGCCTCTAAAAAGCCCTGGCAATGACAGAAAGGCAATTTTACCTGTTCTATAACAGGTTCATTCAACTGCTTTCATCCATCTATTATTTAAAAGCCACTAAGTTTCTTCTATTATGTGTTGAAAGTGCAAATCCGACCAATTTGTTAATCCATAACCGATGAATGACTTGATAAATTTGACAGTTTGTGCCTGTTAGACACACTGACGTGCCTTTAATTTTGGATAAGATAAACTAATAATGGCGGTCGCAAGATCAAAACAATTAGACATTGACCAAATGTTAGGATCTAGAATGTTTTGTGCTTAGTTCCTGTTTTATTTTGGTAACCTTCCCTCGTGTGTCTTAGTTTTCTTCACTTCCTGTATGTTTCCCACATTTATGATTGTGACTGTGTCCACGTGAGCATGTTTAATTCCCTGTCTATTTAAGTCTGTGTCTTTCCGTTGTCTTTGTGGGATCATCCCAGTGTGTGTGGTTTTCTTGTTCCCCGTGACTCCTGTGAGTATTCAAGTCTAGTCCCTGGCTTCCCAGTTGGTTAATAGATTGTTGTTTTTTCTGGCATTGCTTTTGTTTCTGGATTTTTGAATTTTGTCCTGAGTGGATATTGTTTGCCTTTATGTTTTGTTATATAAATCACTTGAACCGCTTTTGCTCAGCCTTTTTTTTTGTCAAGTCTGTACTTTTGGGTTCACTCCTTGTTTTTTCTTGCTGGACGACCACCAAACGTAACACCAAATGTGGATGAAGAAGGTATTCAGTATGACATTGCTCACTGCTTTTTGTTATTTAGAAGCATTGTTTTTTAATGTTGCAGCATTATTGTACATTCAAATGAATGTACCTTACAGTTACCATAAGTGCATATGTTTCAGCTAGACAGGGGTGCTGAACCTTTTTCCTATCAAGAGTAACTTGAATTTTTATAACATCTATACTAAATTACTGAACACATAAATCACACTAACCTCTGTGATGGCTGGAAGTGCCTCTCTTTGGTGAGACATCTGATGTCAGATGGTAGTGGTGGAGGTGATGATGATGATGATGATGATGATGATGATGATGATGATGATGATGCTACTTGAAGCTGGTTTTCCAGGTTGCGGTCAGTCTGTCTTGAGTCAGCTTTAGTTTTAGCTTCTGAGCCATTAGCTCGCTCACCACCAAACCTGCCTGCTTAACACTGTCTCTGTCAGAATGCAGTCTTCTGAAAGCTGCTTGTTGGGCATCTAAACTCCACTGAAGAGCAATAACTTTATCCAGACATATTTGTTCTTGTAGCTCATCCAATTTAATGAGTTTTGTGCAGCAATGATGATCAAGATTGACCTTTTTTATCACTGCCAGTGCCTCCCCACAAACTAACTGTCCATTTCTCTTGAAAAGCGCAACACTCCGCATCTGCTTTTGTTTTGTTGACAGTCACCATGATGCATGGACGTGACATCACTTGCTCTGTGTGTTGCATTCAGGGACCACTTCCAAAAATGTGAGTTTACTATTTTATGTAAATTTTTATCACCAAAATTGATGAAGAGAAATTGCTTTGTTGTATTAATAAATTGTCTTGCGGACCTGACTGCGGTCCGTATTTGCAGTGGACCACCAGAGATTTTAATAGTATGAGCCTGAGGAGGTTCATCTAAAATGTTTTCTTCATAGAGGCAAATCTGTATCACTAAGTGGAAAAACTGATATTCAATTATTTGTCTGGTGAAAGGCAATATGAGAAATGTCTAGAGACAGCCAGGGAAATACTGAATTGCCTAAAGACAGAAGGTGTTTTAAACTGCTGAATAGAGACTCCTCATACAGCACCACTGAGGTACACTGTGACTCCTTTGTACATAACTTGTCCCCAAATGGAGTTTGTCCTTGTTTCTTTGTCAATAAACCACCTCACATCTTCTGTGTTTCATCCGAGTCAGCAACTCAAGCAGTAACATGGAGACAGATTTGCCCCTGTTGGGTCTTCATGGAGGCAGCAAGGTGAGGTCAGGTGGAAACTTCAGAGACAACATCGGAGTAAAGGAAAAAAGGAGGTTTCCCAGTGTGTCTTTCTTCCCTTAAAGTTAATCTTGACCTTAAATTTAAGTCAAAAGATTTTTTTTCCATCATGATTCTACAGCAATGTCCAACTTACTGTACAACACCCACACTTGGGAAATGTAATAGAACAAATAAGAATGAAAACATGAGCTCACATTACATCGACTCCTGGTTGGAAGATTTAGAACAAACCAGCAGCCCGATACAAGATTTAAACTCATTTCATCATTTATTTTACTCCACAGACTCCCTGTGGGTATTTTCTGTATTTCATTTGGGCAAAACACTCCATAAAACACTGGTTAAGAAAAACAGATATAGCCCAGGCTGTCATCACTTTTCAATAAGTGAGATTTCTGGGTAGTTACTATTGTGTGCTTTACTCTGAATTAAAAAACCCTCTCTGCGGGGAAATTAGTAATTATGGTGCATGGCAAACATCCCAGAGTTTGGGCAGCCGAACTCGTGTTGTTTTTAATGGTTTCTCTGGGGAATGACAGTATCCATAATAGACTGGGCAACTGAGTTTTTTAGAGAGACTCTTACCACCTCACCTCAGGCAGAGCCAGCACCAGACTGCCGAGCCTTTTCAGAGACGGAGTTCAGCTCCCCTCAACCTCTTCATATCAGATTTTCTGAGTTGCACAGTTCTCGCACTTTCTTAAGTTACTCTATCTGCCCTGACCTTGGCTAGCAGTGAATCTGGCTTTATCCTGTGCTGTTTCGTGACTCACATAGACAAATTTTCCTCTTCACTCCCAAAGGCTATAAGTTTAATTGCATGCTTTACTGTCAGGTGTATTAAGAAAAATCACGCTAGTCTGTATGTGCACATATCAAATTTATGTGGTACTAAACCTTTGACCTGTAGTAACTCAAGGATAAAGGAAACACATAAAAACACTCAAAAGCCACAGATCTGGACCGTCAGAGAAAGACATCTTTATTTTTAAAAGCTGAAAGTTCCTGTTGGAGATCAATCAATTACTCCTTTAAATGGACCATAATGTGTTTTTTCAGAGAAACTCTCAAAGCCTTTCCGAAGAGGCTGAACAACTATGAGCCTAAAAGCTTGTCAAAAGTGACGTTTGAATGCAGAAACAGATGAGGATGGTTCTGAAATTAGAAAGAAAACATGGCAAGAAATGTCAAGAAGTATTTGAAAAAATCAGTCTTTTAAAATGTTGGTTTTAATCATTCACACTTGACAGATCTGACTTCATTTTACTATGCTATGATGACTTACATGTCACTATTTGTTACTGATTGTTGACAGTAATTTATGTATCCTTTGCAGTTTTGAATGTCGTATGCACATCCTTTTGTACAACTAACCATGAATGTGGGACAGTTTTCAGGTAAAACTTGGACTTCTTGTGTCTTCAGTGTCAAAATAACCATATATAAGTTAATTAAATGTCAGATAATAGTGATGAAAATGTGTCTCATAGCTGGTTTCCATGTTTGGGTCAGTTTTGAGCTGAACTGAGTCTTGTGACATCATCATTGTTGGGTATTGAATTTCATCTGTATCGTAACTCACCAGAATTAAGCTGCTCGGCTCAGAATTATCTGGTTTACATGATTAAAAGCTCTGTATTGGATGTGGAAGTACACATCATTATAAGATAAACCCCAAAGTTGAGCAACAACACCGTGACTCAAATGGATTTTCCTGCCTACTGAAATCAATAAGCCTCATGACCAGAAGTGGACTGCTTGACATCTGTATGACCTTCTTAATGCGACTCTCTGACCAGACTATGACCTTCTTATTACAGTGTCACATCCGTGGATCCACCCCTCGCCTGAAGGATCAAATGTAACTTCCTGCACACGGTTTCATGACCTCCTTGATGTTCTTTCTTAAGAGTTAGCAACAACGTATAATCTGGCTTCGTGGTGCTTAGTGAGACTGTTGAGTGTTGAGCGACAGGCTACATTAGCATCACGCTGCCGTGCAACCTGCTGCAGCTTCACACTGAAGAAACAGGTCCAGTGAACAGAAGCTGCCAGGAGATTAAAGCTTAAAGCCTGAAGATTAAAGCTGTCTCCCCAGCTCTCTGCACATTCATTTACTCAGCAGTGAATCCTGATGTAATACTGAACCCCCCTGGTAGGAGTTGTTAATAAACAAACTAACAAGTTAATAGCTACTATTAGGAGCTGGACTGTCTGATCATCTGCAAAAAAAGGTGGCTTTAGGTAAAATACAGAAAATTACCTGCTTTGAATTTATGTCTGCTCATTAATCTTCACCACATGTCCCAAGGCAGAGAGCAGAGGAGTGTTGCAGACAGTGATAGCCTGACTGAGACACTCTGCAGGCAGTTCATTCAGAGATGTAGTATTTCAGATGTTTCAGTCATGTCTGGTCAAACAGGATTATTTTCTGCTGTCCTGGGTGACAGTCACAGATGAGGTAGTGCAGAAACAGGATGGGAAGGGCCAAAAAAGAAGTGATAAAGAAGTATAACTTGCTTCATGAGCCCTACAAATCCTAAAGCACAACAAACAGTAAATCATTGAAGATTTACAGTCAAAACACAAAAGATATCAAAGCTCAAACATCCTCATTTAGTTGGTTGAAACGCCTCAGTTTGAGTGTGACTCTGTATATTTAGCCTTTACAAGATGTATTTCATTCCTCATAATTTCATCCTTTGTGTTACAAACACCAAATGTTTTATCCAAAGTGGGTAATCAAGGCAGCTTGTTCTATGAAAATGGAAAAAAAAATCATTCATTTCTAGGCCGTTCATTCTGTTCTCTGTGTAATCAATCTAGTATAAGACCCCTGATCACAAAACAAGCTATTGCCTCACCACAAAGCCACATCCTCTGACCACAGACTCCTCTGTCAGTGTACAACCTCTCTGTAGTTGGCATCTGCTGTCAGCCTACAAGCCTATGTGATCTGAGGAAGAAAGATTAGTCTGCTCAGATACTGTTTTATCTCTGATCCCACCTGCAATTTCAGCTAGATAAAGAAGCACTTTCTCTCAAGCCTACCTGCTCTATCTGTTGAGCATCTCTCAACAGTGATGCACATCATCGCATGTCTGTGTTTGACCCAGTTGAGAAAATAAAGAAGTGAGTTTGCATTTAGACAGTTCAGTATTTTCTAAACCACATGTCCTTGAGATGAATGGGTGGACTAGAACCAGGCCAAACATGAATTATTTTGTTGTTTGTGAAGTAGATGATGGTGATAACAACTCACCAAAGGTGCCAGATGGTTTGTTACACAGAACCAGTCATCCATGGAAACTGTTTGGAAAGGGGAAGCACTTTCAGAAAATACTTGGCAGGTGATTGGACGAACCATCTGTCTATTATCGCGGGCTAACTTAAAGGATCAGTGTGTGGCATTTAGAGACATCTAGTGGTGAGGATGTACACTGTGTTTGGTCATTAGCAATTAACACAAACTACAGCTGATGGGAATGTGATTGGTTTTGCAGGTTATTGCTCATAAAGAAAAGAACTGAATGAATGTGTGGATGAAAAGCCAGGGTATTAGAATTGATCCTAATGGTTTTGGTGGATGGAGAGACCAACATTGCATCCATAATGCTGCTAGCATGGTTAAAAACCTAATGCTCTGAATAAATTGGAGGAAACTACTATCTGATGCTGCTCTTATATATCTTTAAGTAGAATAATGGATCCCAGAGTGTACATAATGTTTCAAGGGTACTTACAGAAAGCTAAAAAAAATTGCCCCGTATTGCCGACAAAGCCTTTGATGCCAAGAGCACTGATTGAGGATGCAGCCCTACTTATATGGAAGTCAGCCTAATGGGTGAAGCTACAACAGCTGTGACCCTCCAGTACCACATCTCTTACTCTTATCCTGAGTACTACATGTCTTGATATTGATCTTGCATCCACATTAAAGTTATGTCTGCTTCATCACTTACCTTCATCCCTGCATGTGTCCAAGCTAGAGAAACAAGACAAGCAGGATCCGGGAGTGAAGCAGAGCCAGAGAATTTGCAGCCAGACTGTAAGTGGCTGAAGGCAAATGTGTCGATGTACAAAACAAAGCGGAGCAGTGTCTGTTGAAGGGATGTAGTGGTTTTTGCCCAGAGAGTAAAAAAGACTTCAGGTCTCCTCTTGCATAAAGACCTTGTTGATTACAACATCCAACAAACCCCACATTTGTTATTTTTTTTTCACTTGCTGTTGCTCTGGTGGACTTTTGGAGGAGTTGTGATAGCTTTTGAGGAGTTCATCAATCGTCAACGGGCAATGGTTGGGTAACTTGGCATTGAACGAGTGAAGTGCACTTCATCTCCATTGACGGATTCTCATTTGTTACTTCACACCCTACCATTAGACAATCATACACCAGTGTATTGACTGGAACATGTGGCACGATAGAAAGCCTCAGTTTTTGTTGAGGACATTTATGAACAGACATCATGTCTCCTCAATTCAAGAATGCACCACATTTTCTTTGTAGTGGATTCACCAATGAGCCCAATACAAGGAAAGTCCATTTACCATGAAGCAGTGCTGGCAAGCATCCATGTGGCAGTCTGTCTGACTGTATATGACTTGGATAACTGTAAGTGTTTAAATAATAATGTTGAGTGTAGGAGCAGCCACCTGGAGACTGTGTTTATTACTTTCAAGGAGTTCATTTCAGAACAACAAGGGGACTATTTATTTTAATGTAAGAGTCCACTTGAGAGAACTTATCCACTGTTTTATGGTGTCAGTCTTATTCTTTCAGTGTACCCAGTTACTCTACTGTCCTTACAGTCAGCCAAACTCCATACAAACAACACAGGAGTCAGGATTCTAGCTCTGTGAATCAGTTAGTGCTGCCTGCCTTTGTTTGGTGCTGGGCAGGCTGTGGACAGTGGCCTTATTGCTGAAAACGTAACGCTGATGAGAGCAGTGAGTAAATAAAAATTGTAAACCACATCAATGAGTGCTGATTAAAAGACGTTTCAAAGCTCAATAGAGCTGAGAGTAAGGGCAGAGTTGGCTGCAGTCAGTAGATCAAATGTTAATCAGATGCTAATGTAATAATATTGATTATAGCAGTTTTTAATCTACACCTTAATTTGCCACAACTCCCCTCCACATCCCCAGACGACAGGTGCAAACATGTCAAGCTCCATTTCATTTATTGTCTCATTTGGTGTATAGTCACATTTAATCAGAGCATGTGCAGCTATGGGGCTGAAAAGAAAACAGTTGCTGCTTGTGGCAGAGAAGAAAAAACACTCCTTATCTCTTTATAATTCATTGCACTAATTCAGTGTTAGTTCCTCCATCATGAAGCCACTAACTAGCAAACAAATAGCCCAAATAATGTGCAAGTCTAATCACACTGAAAGTTAGACAGAAATAAATCATAGCAGGCTGCATAATTGCTTACTGTGGAATTTGATTAAACACTCATTAAATGGAGTTTCTGTCAGCTCCAAAGAGGTCCCTGCCGTGACACAGGCTTTCATCACCAGGCAGTGTAAGAGCCATGGGAACCAAAGCCACCTTAATGGAAATGCTGAGATGTGATACAGTCAGACCACTTGATTGCAGACAGAATCAGGTCACTATTTATGCCTCCCCTCGCTTGGTTATCTTTGGATACTTCCATCCCTGTATGGATGTATGACATTAATGTCCTGCCCTTAGGTTAAGTGTTTCTAAACTGCACTGTTGAGAGGTGACGAGGCATCCCGAGAGCCTCACAGGCAGTACTTGGATCTTCTGTTCTGCACACATACACAAATACAGCAGCTTTGCACACACATTATCACTTTGAGCGTCCGCTAGTTTGCCTCTGGAGAACGAAAACTAGTTTGCCTTCCAGAATGAAAACGTAATAGATGGAGCTTCTCATCCCTGATGCTCAGTTGCTTTGCAATTTAAAATGAAAACAAGAAGCCCTCGAGCATAAGAAAAGAAGATTGAAAAAAGAGCCACTGGCCATTCGCTGTAATCCCAACTTGCATGTAAATATTCTTCACATGAAATGGTATGTAAGCTTCACAAAGATTAGTGTAGCCTATAATGAAATTATATAAGCCTTTTGTGAAGACAAGAGTGGACCAAATAATGTCTGCATCTGTCTCATGTCTGCTAACTCTCACCAATCCCTTCAAACAAAGCATCATAAAAAGTGACTAAACCCTTCCCCAAACTGCAATTTGTCTCTTTATCTTTGCAAAAATGCATTTTCTCAGCATATTGAAGCAGCGTGCATGGGGTTGTAACAATGCTCTGTAGAGTTTCTTTCATTCATGCTCCACAAAAACAGAAGAGGAATGGAGTATCTGCTCTAATATAAGCTGGAATCATGAGCACAGTGTACCAGCTTACTAACTTACAGTAACAAAGAGTTACTTGGCCAAGTGGCACATTAACCACATTAGTTTGTAGTGTTATTCCCACAGTGTAGTGCTGCCTGGATGCTATTAGAGTTAAGGGGAACATTAGCTTCATTTGTCAAACACTCTGTTAGTCCTCGTAACAACCTCTTCTTGTAAAAGTGAAAGCATGCTGCTTGAAAACATGATAATACATTAAAAAGAAATGTCTGATTTTGCGTTTTTAAGTCATACTGAAGGCTAACAGAGCTGTTCTAGCTCTGAACTGCAACGCTTCTTTATTTCAATGTCTTCTACACTGATGATTCAAGAGGTAAATCTGTCACCATTATTATTGTAAACTGCTTTTGTGCCGTGAGAGAATGGAAACCTGAGCAGGCACAGCACTACTGGGGATAAGAGGGTTCGCGTAACTGATGAGGGCCATTTGAGAAGAGTAAATGCAGTGTATCTAAGTTATTTAAGTTTGTGATGCTAATTAGTCTTTAAAATGACTTCAGGGTGTCTTGCTGTTAAATATGCTCAATGATCCCAAATGTACCATTAACACAATCCAGTGTTGCCTAATTAGAATTATAGCTTATCAGCAGGAAGACAGTAGCATCATCAGCAGTGGCAGATGTAAATTGTAAACTACTGCAATTCTTATGTTGAAAAAAAAAACATATAATTACATTTTAATGTAGCTGGAAAAACTAAAGCATTAGGAATCGTAATTGAAATGCAAGGAAATAAGTTAATTATAAGCAAATGAGAAACAATAAGGGGGTCTGTGTATGTGAGTGGAGGGTGTCAGGGTGACACCAGCATAGGCAGAAAAATGAACTGAAGTTCATTCATCAGTTTCTCAATTTGCACAATTTCCCTGCATCATGATCATGATCATGATCATCATTTACTTTTCCCCAAAGGATCTTGCATGGCACATTATAATAAGAGGGGGCAGTTGTTCGAACTCTTTGTTTTAATGGCTCAATAAAAATTCTGAACTGTATCTATCAAGTGCAGCAAACATACGGTAAACATCTTTTTAATAGATTCTGTCCTGAAATGCCTCTTCATGATGATGTGAGGAGAGTGACGTCTTCTGCACAGCACAGATAAGAAAGATTCACAATATAATCCCAAAACACAGTTTTTCTGAGATTGATCTTCGGCTTTGCGGCATGAGCCCTGCTTGTTGGTCTCTGGGCGTCTTGAGTTTCGTTCACAGCCAGGCTGAGAGGGCCGGCCTCTCGTTCTGCTACAACGCTCTTAGTAATAATTTCTCCTCAAAAGCCCCAACTGCAGTATGTATCTGCTGATCAGCAGAATAACTGGAGCAGAGATTGTACAGATGGTCTCATATAGAGAGTCTCAACTTTCAAGGAGACATATGATTGTACAGTAAGATCAATTTAGTTTGTTTGCTCACACACGTAACAAAACACACAAAAACATTTTTTTTAAAAAAAAGATTAAGCTGTTGACATTTTTATGACCCAATGACAAAGCCATAAAACACTAAGAGATCTTGTAGATGACAATTAAGACATAGTTATTTCCAAAGAAAAGGCAAGACTTACATTTACAGTAACTTTGTTTTTTTTACAGTTAATATCCCAAAGTTAGATTTATGAAGTGTGTTCAGTTTAAACCATAAAAACACCAAGGTTTAGTCTATGAGATCTCCAGGTTCCCATTTGCGTCTGGGTCTCTGCACATGTTCCTCACTGCTGGTCCTAATCGGCTTGACAGTGTCAGTTCCCACGAATCCTCATCCTGACAAAACAGCCATTTCCTCAGATTCTGTGGTTTCTATATTCCTCACAAAGCTGCCTGAACATGAAAACTGATGTCAAAATAGCTCACAGCCGTGATGGTTTGACTCTCCAGCGTCTGAGTTTGCAAGACACGTGGGAGTATTGTGATGATGGGAACTAGACGAGAGGAGAGAAACGGGCAGTTATCTTTGGATGGCAGGTTCTAATAATTCAGCGCTGGCACAGGAAATGGCGTGGGTCACACCTCACTGAGAGTGAGCAGTCCAAGAGGTGTGGAGTGGAAAAGGGAGAGTGGGATAATGTCCGGCAGCTGATCAAACATGTACAGTGAGAGGAGAAGAAGAGGGAGAGTAAACAGGTTCTGTCACGGTTAGGTCTGACTGCCAATCCACTTCTTCAACATCTGTCGTCCAATGGCACATCTGCTCCTGACCACAAAGAACAACTGTACTTCTCCCCGTGTGTACATTTGTGCATGTGTAAGTATCTGTATCTTTTTCTGTGTCATTGATATTACAAAACTAATTGGCTCCATATCATTCCTCAAACAAATACGACTTTCAGGGATCATCCAACTTACCTCATTTACGACGTTTTGATGGATGCAGGCTTGACTTGTATCACCAAACAAAATGTTTAAACTGGTCTTTTAAATGTTGACATACTGACCATTAATGGGAGAGTCTAAACCTGTTGGGTGACCACAAACACTGGGAATAATTATCTGCTGTTGATGAATATCCACAAAAGACAATCTGGCCATTGGTTGTTAAGATATCTTGAGGCAACCCTATTCCCTAGACAATAAGTCCTCCAAAGTATACAACAAAATGCATGGTTGTCCTTCATAACGACATAAAGAAGTATTTTCTGCTCGAACAAACACAACTTCAGTAGGTTTAGAAAAAGATCAAGGCTGGGTTCAAACATTATAAATGAATGTGTTAATGTTGGGGAAGCATGATCATGGTTCTAATCAGAAATACGTGGTTATGGAACAATTGTGCTCGTGCCTGAAAATACTGACTGCTGCATGGAAACAGGAATCAGTGGTTTCGCCTATTGAAGTCCAATCTTTTGTTGACTCATCCATCCGCCCCAATTTCCACAGTATGTGGACTTGGTCGCTCCAACTTCCTCTCTCGCTGTATTCATAATTACTACGGCGCTAGGGGGCTTTGTCACTTGAACGTAAACACATGTTGTTTTGGGGTGTTTACTGAAACAACTGATGCTGGCATTCATTCCTGGAAGACGGCCTCGTCTTATAGATTATGTTTATATTGTTTTCATTTGTTTTCCCACTTGCGTTGCGGTAAGGAACATAATCGCTGCCTGCATGAGGGATGTGCTACATTTTTGTACCCCACAGAGGCAAGACTTTGAGTTGGAGGAACCAGCAAGAGTAAGAAAGATTTTGTAAAAAATCCCATGCCCTCCTTTCAGGCCTCCTTCCAGAGCCACGTGAACGTGCACTGCCTGATTTTAGCTGCAGGATGAGTTCACTGTCATCGCTAGCTGTATCCAACACGTCTGCCAAGGCTTGTGGATGACTCCAGTCTCCACAGCAGAGTGTGCATGGGTCAGCAGGTACACAGGTAGACGGGCAGGTAGGCCATCCAGTCAATCAGCCTGTATTGATTACTGTTGTGATGTAAAGAAAATTTCAACAAATATAACAAACGAATGCTTCTAAAATGCATTACCTACTTCAGCTTTAATTTTAAATACAGTAAAAATGTCCAACCTTATGCTTCAAGTGACTTTTTCTGTATTAAACCAAGACCATTTCCCAACTTTAACCAAGTACTGTGAGGATGTAGTCATCAACATAAAAATGTTGGATCAGTATTAAGATGCTATGAGTGTTGTTGTATTGCATGAGCAGATATTGTTGGGTTACATGATGTGGACAGCAAACAGACTCACAGCCAAATTTATACAAACACATCAGCGAGGCACAAAGATAACCACACGCAGAGCATGCAAAGCCACGAGTTAAACCCACAGAGCGGATGTCATATTCAGGTCTAACATGTTAACCTTACAGGCATGATCCCGCATGGTGGGCTCACAGTCAGGTTAAATTAGAGCCAGTTCAGGGAGCCACACAGACATCACTAAGCAGCGGGGCTAAAACGCTGCGGAAAAAAACAGTTATTCAATAATCATTAAAGGTATTTTTAACTGTGGTTTTGTGGTTGAAATAGGTGACAGGAGCTTCATGCTACACACTGCTAAACTTCAAAGTGTTTTAGCTTTAAATGATGAGTTGAATGAATGTGCTGCTCAACTCACTTAGCACATCAGTAGGTGTGGTTAGGCTTCCCATCGTTGTTAAAACTCTCAAAAGTCTTTGTACTTTACTTCTGGAGCAACGTGCTTCAGACCGGAGCAGCCGCAGCTCCAAGTTCTTCATGACAAAGCAAATCTGTGCATAACATCTGTCACAGCTTTTGATTCAATTTAATATCTCTTAGTTAACTCATGTCTGAGCTAATTTTTCAACCCTATTATTGAAAGCACATTTTTGCCTCGGTGTCAGAGCTGCGAGGGAGTTGCTACAGATGAGAGACTTGTTTAATTAAAGAATTGTATACACATACAAAAAATTAATATCTATGCCTTGTAGGTGCATAGTGTGAACTTTAAATAACCCAAAGTGTACTTTTCTCATGAAATAAGTTTGTTTGCTGATAAATGAAGCAACGGGATTAGCTTTGATATCAGAAGTTTTTCTTCTCCTGAATTCTTAACATTTTATTGTGTATAAAGAATAAATTAAAAACAGAGCTTCAAAGTGAACTGCCTGCATGTGTTGCTATGATCTCTTCTGTGACTGACTGTTTAGTTTTAATGAGGAAAAGAAATCTGTTCCCAGATACTCTCACAAACAAAATAAGGACAAAAGTTTGTCCAAGTTGTTTCAGACATGCAGTGAAAGATGTCCTCTAAATGCTCTCTGTTCAAATGCAGAAATGAAAAACATCTTATCTTAGAATATTATTTTTAATCAGAAGTAGTGTTTTCTTTTCTCACATAATGGCCATCTAGCAGTGTCCCTTGTGATTCTTTATATTAAAAACATTTGCCACATATACAAGCAGACCATTTGCAAGCAATTATAATCTATGCACAGAGTACGTCATTAGACTAAGGCATAAATTACCGTCTACAACATGCTGCAGAAAGTTGCCAACTTCAGAACAGAATTGCAACCTTTCACTTTATTCATGAATATCTGAAGAATAGCTCGGCTTCCTCATCTGCATTTAATTACGTAAAGGTCAACTACCATATTTTTTGCAGTCCTTATCCTTTCAGAACATAAAAAGTCCTGTCCTACTTTAGGAGTTAAAATGATAATCCCGCACTGTTTCCTCTGGGGGGGTTTCCCCTGGGTGAGCCAGTGTTAAGAGTGCTGGGTGTGCCGTGGCACCAGCACCACCCCTGATGGGGTGATCGCCCTGTCAGCTGAAGGATCTATTTTATTATGCACGTTTTAACTTATTTTCATTCAACGGCATGCATGATAACTGATTTTGAGGGAGTGTGGAGCTATGAGAGGTGCTGCTGAGATGTAATTAATCTTTTGGTCTTGTTGTGCTCTGCCCAGCATCCATTAAAAACAGCACTGGCACCCTAGAGACACTGATAAAAACAGCAGCAGGGCAGCGAGGGCAGCAGAATGATTAGTAGAGAGTCGATGGGCTTTTTCCTCTTCCTTCTGTGGTGTGATTGGAAAGTGGTTTTCACCAACGTGTTTAATATTCGTCTTATTTGCATAAGAATTCACATGCAGAGCTGCACATTCAATAGCATTTGGAAGCATGTAATGAATGTTGATTTACCAGGCAGACATTTCTGCATTCTGTGTAAGTGCATACTTTAGAATAAAATTTACATTAACCTTGAACTTAATGAGCATGGCTGAAATTCACCGCAAACATCAAATATATGAATTAATTGCAAATACTTACAACAAATGATCACACTGTAATGTGGTTTCACTGGTGTCTCCTCTTTTCTAACACAACTAGCCATGCTACAGCTGTAGGGAGCAAAATGCTAATATTAGCATGCTAACATTTTGACATGATAGTAAATCAGCAGATCACCAAAATTACAACAATTCATCCCGTGCAGAACATGAATTTCTGAGCCCAAAATTGCTGTGTAATTTCACTCAGAACCATAAATATCAGCCTTGTGTGGTGCTCATCTTCTGGGGACCATGAATGTCTGCAAAATATTTGAGCTGTCATTGTCTGAATGAGTGTGGGTGGTGGGTGGACAGACGTTGCTGTCCACAGAACCAAACCCCTCGCATGGATAAAAATGTGAGGATTTTCACATTTGTACCGATATTTGATCAATCCCAGTGCTGGAGGGAATCTGATGTTTGATTACAGACAGGTAAGGAAAGGGTCGATGAGTGGCATGATGGTGCAGTGATTAGCACTGTTTCCTCCGGGTGCTCTGGCTTCCTCCCACAGTCCTAAGACTTGCAGGTTAACTTGTGACTCTAAATTGCCCACAGGTGTGAACCGTTGCTTGTCTTTATGTGTCAGCCTTGCGATAAATTGGTGACCTCTTCAGGGTGCAACAATGTCAGCCGGGTTCGGTTCCAGCCTCCTGCGACCCTGCGAAGGACAAGCAGTTATAGATAATGGATGAATGTATGATCCTTCTGCACATTAGTGGATGTGTGAGGAAATATATTTCACTGCCCGTCTGCTCTCACATGCAGCAACGAAAGGTGACAGTTCCTGCCTGTGGCTCAGCTTGCTCTTACCACACTGGCTGTGGTGCCTGCTGGGAGTCATTATCCACTGGTAGGTTCAAACACACCATCAGTGGATACATTTGTTCTGTTGTCAAGACATTAGGGAGCAAAGTGGCACATTCACAACCTTAAGCAGTTCACCAAATGATAAAAGCCACTCACACACACTTATATATGCACACAAACAGGCTCTTGTTTATGTTTTTGACATTTTGCACTCATTTCTGTTCGAATGTCTTCTGTGAGAGTGAATCTCAATAGGGATAATTAATCAATTAGAGATTGTAGAGGGTTGTTGTCCTCTGTTGAGTGGGATTAATGGGCCCATTTATGTGATGACGAGGCAGTGTTTTCACCGGGGGCTCTGAGTTAGACCCTGCACATGGACAGAACTGTGGCATCGTTGCATCTGGGTTGCAGTGTTTTAATCTCCGCCTTGTTGGCGAGTTGGTTATAATCATGTTCCACTGGCTGCGCCTGATAAGCAGCGTTTCCATTCAGCCCCTGTCATATCTCTCAAGTGTCATTTCTCCAGATCATTTACCTGCTCCATTCTTTCCCCCGAGACGTTTTCATCCGAGAATCACAGGACATAAAATGCAAATAACCTCAGCGATGAAAGTGGCTGATGTTCAACCGCAAAGGCAATCGAGTCCCTCCATTCCAGCCAATCCTGTATCTGAACAGCTGTCATCAAGAGCCCACGGTGGGAACCATGCACACACAGAGCGCGCCACATTCCTTCACCTTTTTTGGCCACATCTGGGTGCAACGCAACACAAAGTGCACCACAGTGGTTAAACTATCAAAATCATTCAAGGCACCGGTGCTGAGTTGCAAACCAAACACAGCCATGAATCAGTCCAGTTAGAACATTTAAATGCATAAAACACAATGTTTTACTTGAAGATATGCACTTAAGTGGTAGTAGATTACATTAGTCTAAAAAAAAACACCACTTGAGTGAGTGTGACAGTGGAGTATATAAAACTGACAGTGAGTGGAAGAGCTACTCAAATCCTTTACTTTGAAAATGTATAGGGACCAAATATGTGGACTGTATGTTAACGACATTCTGTCTTTGGTTGTGTATGTGTGCTTTTTGATGTGTGCACATGTGCCTTAAAAGGTTATTAAATGTATCAGCAGACCGTACATATAGTACAGCATTTATATGGCTTCCTTGCTGGAAGCGTATACTGAAGTGAATAAATGAATGATGAAGTACCAACAGCACAATGTAATTATAAAGTTCTGTATTTGAAATCCTAATTAGATAAAAGTGCAGAACTATTATCAGCGAAATATCTAAAGGATCAGAAGCAAAGGTACTTTTATTAGTACTTAAACTTGGCCCCTGCGACATGACCTCCTGCATCAGTGTGTGAGTATGTCATTATACTGTGCTGTTGTAGCAGGTTGAGGTGGAGCTAGTTTTAACTACTTTGCGCAATCAGTCCAGCGGCTTCCAACGTGGGGCTCAGGCCCCTCCGAGGGCTCACAAGATAAATCTGAAGGGTCATGAAATGATGAAAGGGGCAGGATATATTATATTATATTATATTATATTATAGGGCGGCATGGTGGCGCAGCAGGTAGTGCGCGTGCCTCACAGCAAGAAGGTTCCCGGTTCGATCCCGGGGTCAGGCGGGGGCCTTTCTGTGTGAAGTTTGCATGTTCTTCCCGTGCATGCGTGGGTTCTCTCCGGGCACTCCGGCTTCCTCCCACAGACCAAAAACATGCTCATTAGGTTAATTGGTGACTCTAAATTGCCCCTAGGTGTGAATGTGAGAGTGAATGCTTGTGTGTGTGTGTTGCCCTGCAGTCGGCTGGCGACCGGCTCAGGGTGTACCCCGCCTCTCGCCCGTTGACAGCTGGGATAGGCTCCAGCCCCCCCCAACCCCGAAAGGGATACAAGGGGTATAGAAGATGAATGAATGAAT
>JBBMOE010000088.1:613157-626970 GCA_037975065.1 Chaetodon trifasciatus
GGATATATTATATTATATTATATTATATTATATTATATTATATTATATTATATTATATTATATTATATTATATTATATATTCATATATTCTGTGTCATCTTTTCTCTAACCTCTTTTTTTATTGTGAAATATTAGATCGTTTTGCATCTTTGGGCCTGGAACAGTTATTTTAATGAAACCTAAGAATTTACAGATGCTAGATGCAGCCAAAAAGACTGGAAAGCACTGGTTTGATCTTTAATAACGTACTGTATTCTATAAGCTTATTATTATAATTATTACTTTTGTAAAATCTTAGAGTAAAAAGTACAATATTTCCCTTTGAAATGTAGTACCATAGCATATTCAAGTACAAGTAACTCAAAATTATACTGAAGAGCAATATCTGAGTAAATGGATTCACTGCTGGCTGCAAACTAATGCTACACTATAATAAGCCATCACTTGGCGTATTGCACATCACTGTGCCCCTCAGAATACAGAGTGCTGAGACCTATTGACCTGTCACACCTTTGGTAGAAAATGTTCAGTCCCCCATGGGTGACACACGGCTCTGCTAATGACTAACATCTGCCGTCCTCAGGATTGCCTCTATATCAGAGGCCAAGGTGTGAGCAAAACAATATCCCAATAACTGTGTTCTTCCGCTGTTTAATAGAGGAGGTGTATTAGGTTTGTAATGACAAGCTTAAAGACATCAGCGACAAACAGTTCAAAAGAACGTTTTAGCTATAAAGTCAGGTGTTATTTCCATCAACTGACGTAGCATTTATTGGTGAATCTACTGCTTATTTTAAATCAAGTCAATTTGGCCACTGGGGCAAAACATACAAGGAAAGGAAATGAAAGCAATTGCTTCATAATGTGGCCACAAAACAATATTTGACTGTTCTTATGTGTTAATGGATAAAGAACTGTCTCCAGGCACATTCATGCAAAGCATAAAACTGAGTTAGACGCAGACAGCAGCTGGGAAATGTGACTTTATTTTAGAGATCCATTTGGAGTAAATGTCAGGCCAGTTTACAACAAACAAGGCTTAACTGAAGGTAGAACACTGCTGTGCTGGTTTTCACTGAACTCGCACAAAGACGCATTAGCCTTTTTCGGGAGACAGAGACACGTTATCATAAAAACAAAAGCCATTCACATTAAATGCATTCTGCATTATCTCTTTTTGAAATGTTACAGAAATTTGTTTTGGTAGTTTGTGGGTTCATGCTCCATTAAAACTGCCATAATGTTGCCACAAATCAAGAGGAAAACACAGAAACGATCTCATCCGTCTGAGATTCCTTAAAATGTCGGATGTGTTTTGACTAATAACACGGGTGATGAATTAAGAGAAACAGAGATCAGGGATCACATCACAGATTTATCGCCTGCTTGAGTTGATGCAGTGTTCCTTATCAGCAAATCTGTTTCTAAGAACTCTGATGCATGACTATAATGTCATTATTCTACACATTACAACCGATCAAATAAACAGCCATTTATCATTGCAACAGAAATATTTTTGAGCATATTTCCTGTGCTGACCCTCCAACAATCATCGAGGTCAAACTGTACACGATCTATATGCACCTCAAGAAGTGTTTGAGACATGACTATCTGCATGTTTTTAGCTTAATTTTGTAAAGTTGCATATTTGTTTGGAGGTCATACAAGTTTTAAAGGTTCGGTGTGGAGGATTCAAGGGGATCTAGTGGCAGAAATGGAATATAATATTCATAATTATAGCTTTATCGTGTATGTTTTTGTTGCATTCGAATGAGCTGTATATATCTACAGACACATGGACTGGCATTTTTCTACAGTAGCCCAGAATGGGCAAACCAAACACTTGCTCCAGTGAGCTCATTTTGCTTTATTTGTGATTTTAGTGGCCACTGTAGGGAAGAATGTGGCGAGGTGTATTCAGTTGGTTGCAATCTGCTCTTTGCTAGATGTCACCTGCGTACCCCAGGTTTTGGCTTAATACAGTACTTTACATAGATAACCCATCACCTATTTAGTTGTCCTTTTTTTTTCTTAACTTAAATTCTTAACTTGCTCTATTGATATTTATCAGTACACCTTCTTTTATCATCAAAGTCAGATGAATTCAATGCAGAAATTTTCTGTGTCTTCTCCTGCTTGGAGGTTTGATCACACAGATTTGAGAACATTCCCAGAGGGAAAGTGCTCTAACATTTGGGGAGGTGCTGAAAACAACATATCCTGCTGGGGGAGAAAACCGCCGCTCACACTGTTGGAACACAATGTTCAGAGCTGATGCCTCCCCTCTCTCCAAAGTAACCAACCACTGTAACCGACTCTGCAGCCCGCAGCCTCAATAATTATTGTACAGTAATGAGATCATGTCCCATCGATTATCAAAATAGTTCCCAGTTCAACACCAGATTGTTTTTTAACTGGGGCTGATGAAGTGGCCAAGATTAAAATTCACTGAAGTGCGCAATATTTCATCTTTAAGCATCTATCTCCAGGTTGTTACTACAGCAACAAAAGCTGGATGCCAGTGTCGGACATCTGCAAGTCATTCATGTGTAAGAGCGTGTTTAAGTTGCTGGCTCATTGTTCAGTTCACTTTAATCGCGTTTATGAGTTTAATATTGTGATGCAGCAGCAGGAACTGTATTATTTTCACCATATTCCAAAGAGAAAATGCAACCAAAACTCTGCGCTGCAAAGAAATACAACAATGAATAAAGTGTCTGCTGATTTTTAGGTAATTATCATACATGCCGCTTTTTCAAGACAGCCGATTTGTTGGAACTTTAATGTAAATCTCTATATAATGGCATCCCCCCCAAGGAAAAACAAGAGAGATTAAAAAGCATGAGATAAACTTTCCTTCCTGCTGTTTATCACAAACGTCTATGTCATCTCAAATGAAATTTAGAGCAAGTGGATTACATCATTAGAATTAAGGATAGCTTTGTTTGAAAGGTCTTTTCACTGCTGTTGTAGTCATGCCTCTATTACAGGAAAGCCAAAGGTAACAGGGTTCACTGACTCAGTGTCGAGGCTATATCGAGTGGATAAACAATATGATTACCTTGGCCCACTAATAGCCTCTGTACATCCACTGATGTTATTAAGCATAGTGATAAATGCAAACCCCCACAGTTCAGTCATCGCTTTTGTTTTGTAACTTCACTTCCTGTTGCACAAGCCAAAATGGACTGAAATTAAAGTAAATCCAAATTGCTCTGACAGGGAAAATTGGCCTTGAATGCTTGGATATAACAGATCTTGTCTCCATTATTGCAGATGTGGATGTCGGAGTCATGTCTGACCTTTCTAAGGAGGCTGGATGACAGAACAACAGTGGGCTAAATATCCTTTGTTAGTCCTTTAAAAACAAAAACAACAAATTCTACAAAACATGTTGTTCCTGCCTAATGGTCTGCGTCTTCCTTTCCTGTGAGTTTAATACTGACTTATCACTGAGAACACAATCTCCTTTTTTCCCTCATCCTCTTCATTATTATTAGCAGTCTCAGCAGCAGCCAGCATCCTTTCGTTTGGCTCTCTCTTTCCACTGGCTGCAGACTGCACCATAATGTTGCTGTCAAATTGAAAGAGCTCATTAGCTGTGCTTAACAATTAGAGAACCTGTGATGCACAGAGAGAACACAGATAAATGCACAATTTAACATCTTTTGTTTGTAATTTGGACTAATTCTGAAACTGGTATCCAGTAGCTACATTAAATACATGCTGTGCTGCAGCAGGACTGAATCATCAAGTTGTAACGTTTCTGATATGTTTTTGTTCTCTCTTTTTCCGGTCACAACACACACTGTCTTCCTTATATATTGTCTTTGTGACATCCACCCCCTTGGCTTTAGTTCCTGTTTGTGTGGAGATTACGGTTCTGGCTGGCTGCAAAGAGCTGGAAGCCGGAGAAGAGAGCGAGGAGGCACGTAAGCGTAGATCCACAGTCAGACCTCGGGAGAAAAACCTGGCTTCCACTCTCCATCCCACAAACTTTTCCATAATTTGAAACCATCACTCAGTCTCTAGACTCTGCCATCGTTCCAAACCAGAGAGATCAGCGCTGTTACCACTCTGTGAAAAACAGGCAAGAATATACCTCAAGAGAGAGGAAGAGAAGGGTATTATTGTCATCAACTGAAAACCTGGGAAATGCAGGTTTGGGTACTTACCTGTTAAAATATAATTTCACAGATTTATGAGTCCTCTGCTGCACATATTTGGTCTGACAAAACACATTTAAAACACAGTGAGAAAGTGGCAGCAGCCTCAGCTTCCAGCACAACCTGTAGTGCAGGTGGCGCCACGGCCAAGTTTTGCACGAGTAGGGATGCTGTCAACACGGTCTCATTCCCTGGCCATGAAATACAGATGCACAAGGTATCCTTTAGCATCTTTATGAGACGCCTGCCAGCAAACCTTTCCAACATGTGGTTGTGAAACAAGTTTGGTCAGGTTTAGACACCAAAACTATTTGGTTAGCTTTAGTGTTAAAATAAGTAGGCCTACGCTTACGTACATCATGCAGGTTAAGTCGTTCTGTGTGTGAAGTCCTGTGCTTTGCCCATCCTGATCCACCTCCAACCTCCTCCACACATGGACTTTTTTGCCCTTTAAGCTATGTCACTTTGCTCCAAGTGTCTAATATTGCCATGGATGGGTTGACATTGGAGTTGGCTGAAAGTCTGATATGTCTCATACCGACGCCTGAGGTTATCTTGTTCGTCTGTATGAGATGCTGGCATGAAAAAATGTGATGACCTGGGAATGAAAAGCGTCTGATCCTGCAGACATGGAGATTAATAAGGCAAAAAGAGATCATCTCCAGCTTCACTGGGTTATTAAGGGAGGGGTTCATAAAGGGAAACTGGTCCAGTCCTGCCCTCTGAGAATGATAATGAGAGTGGATCTCAATTGACTTTGCAATGCCTGTCAAAGTTCATGTTCTTGCACCACATATGCAGTTTACCATGACAATGTGGGCAGATTTACCAACCAAAATCTTTGTCATTTATTTAAACAATGGCTCCTCACTCTTAGCCAGTGAGCATTTGTCAGCTGAAAGGACAACTGTCACCAGCATGTTTTATCAGCTGCAGGCAGTTAGCTAATCAAGCTAATGTTTCATGAGTTGGCTGAAAACTGGCTGACTTTTTTCTAAGATATGGATATTGATGGTCGCATACGATAATGTGCTAAAAGACGAGCCAAAGCTGCAGTTGAGGATCAGTGTAGAAGACATAGAAGTAAAGAAACATTGTTTTAACGTTGCAGTTAGAGCTAGTCAGTCCTCGTATATTAAGTATGATAACACTGTTTAGCTACTTAGCTTACTTAAAGGAGCAAGACAGGTACTACTAAAATGAGATATTCTTAGTATTTCCAGTCATTATGTTTCACTTAATCTTTTAACAAATGAAGGATGTGGACCAATCAAACTTTTGACTTGATCCTGCATTTCTGCAGTGTAAATATCCACCAAAATAATGTGTGCAGCTGACTGTAGAGCAGACAAACACACTGTTTGATGAACACTTTTGCTCCTGTATGTTTTGTTATGGAGGAGGTAAAAAAGGAAGCCAACCAACTGATGCTCCTGGATTTATGAGATCAAACACTCAGACATGGTGGCCCTTGGCTGATGATGGTCCAAAGTCACTGTCAGAGGCGCAACAAGCAAAACTCACCGTCCTCGACACGACCCTGTCTGAAAACAGCAGCTGTTCTTAGCCAGTTTGTGTTAGCTGTGAAGTTAGTTCAGTGCAGTGCAGCAAAAAGTGTAGCCAAATACTTTAGTCCACTTAAGTGAATTAAATTAAGGCAACATATGAATCACACACAGGAATGTGGAAATGAAAAGCAATCAAAGCAGTCTTTATTGCATGAAATTGTTCACAGGTGCATGCAGATGGTGTCAGATACAGATTTATTAAACCCGAGCTGAGGTGAAAAACAGAAAATCACGTCCTGCTGTTACATGCTCGTTCATTCTGTGACCAGGAAGTCTTATATATGAATGTGAATTAGTGTAATAATTAACAAACATTTTCTGATGGATGGGGAATGTTAAGGACTGTCACAAGTTTAAGCAAACATTACCTTCCCAGCATGCGTTTCCCTTCTATGGGCTGCAGAAGAGGCTGAAGAGGATAACATTCTCAGCAGACCTTCATCATTCTTTCCAGCCCAGATACTGAAAGGCTTTATTCAGTTATATAATTCATTTAATAATTCATAAGTCATTTATATTAAAAGGCTCCGGGTTCACTGTAGCTTGAAATACTATTACCTGATCTAGATTCGAGAGTTGAAGTGAGCATTTTCAATATTTTAGGTTTTGAAATGAATCAATCAATTGCTAGAGAATTTCAAATTTGACTGTAAAGCCATAAAAAAAACCCTCCTGTGTAATATACTAGCTTTTAGCCCCTGTAATTCTGTCTCAGTCTGGTAAAAGACATATCTTGGGTGGTGTCATATCGGTGTCGGCGAATGTCATCAGTGTTTACATTACATGTAACAGTGGAACAGAAGCTTTGTTGACGCTCCCGTCTCAACACCATGAGACAGAATGCATGACCTTTGCATGTTTTTCATCAAACGTGGTCAACATTGCTCCCTTTGGTCTTGTATTTGCACAGGCCATGTTCCTCTGTGAGACAGGAATGTGTTCTGTTTGATAAGACCTTCACAGCGACCGGAACATATTCAGACGATTTCAAGGCGGCGGACGTCATGAAATAATAAATGTTCATAGACGCAGTGGGTGTCCGATCAGGTAAAAATCACAGCAAGAAATCATTTTTCCTTGTGTTGAGATTTGAACATCTGGAATAATACAGTTTGAAATCTCAAATTATTTTTCTGTCGTCATGGCTTTTCCAAAATATTCAGACTGTCAGTTCTCAGCTTCAAACTGAAGCTTGAGGTCTCTTTTTAATGTTTTCCAGAAACAAAGACAGAACGAAGAGGAAGACAGTATGCATTTAATACCCCTGTGTGTACGTGTTTGCATCATTAGCATCAGTACCTGTATCCTCAATGGATGTTTTCCAGCATGCTGGTCAGTCTGTATTGTCTCAGCGTTTGAGTGCCTGACAAAAAGGAAACTACAGACCTGCCTCTGTGGCTTCATTACAAAGCAGGACAGACACTGAAAAAGAAGGAGTCAGACATACAATCCTTATATGGCGCATTATGTGTCATTACCAAACTGTCATCATGCTGCTCTTTTAGTGTGCTCCATGACAACCGCTGTTGATAAGTGTCTCGGCATTAGATGATTTTTTTACACAGGCTTAACAGGGTTATGAAACCTGTTGATTAAGCAACTTGAGTTATATCATCAATCAAAAGAGCTCATTTGGACATCTTCCCCCTGCACTCGCTCTCATTGAACAGGCACAAGTAGGAGAGTTTTTCTTCACCTTAACATTGCAGAAATAAGCATTAAAACTAGAGCTATGATGAGTTTGACCCTATAGACAACTGTCCTCATTCAAATGCTGACATCGATATAGACAATGAAAAAAACATGGGACGTGGAAAAATATCAGGTGTCCTTTCGAGTTGAAAATGATGGATTGTGCATCACCGTGAAAGGAAATACTTGAAAAATAATACTTGGAGCAATATAAAACAATAGGAAGCCACAAACCCACAAACTGCTGCTCACAGCGCAGCTTTTCTCAGAACTCTCAATAAAGTGTCTTCAGATGAACATTGTTTCAGAGGCCCCCTGGTTTAAAAGGCTGCTGGTTGACCTCATGAAAGCTCATAATTGGGAGCTTTTGTTCATGCTACGACACACTGATTATTCCTGTTCAAGCGCAAGGAGACCTGAGAGGCAGTGTAACATCAGTAAGGCAATCTGTCTCCTTACTGACAGTCTGAGCGTCTTTACGCTGCCTCTCAGGTCTCATCAACGAGGCCCACAAGCAAGCAAGGAGCGATTCTTTTAATCTATCAATTTAATTAAATCTGGTACAGCATGTTTCCTTAGTGCACTTTTCAGAAATGGATTTAAAACATCCACTATAAATAAAAATAGATAAAAAGAAGTCACCTTGACTCTTAACTTGACGACAGGAAATGTGAAGATGATGCCTCCCACCACAAACTTGAAAACACTTTGCACAATCTGAGAATAAACTGTTTCTGTCTGGGGCAGATAAGCTCAAATTCATATCTGGCTGCACTATTTTTCAGTGTTTGCACCCAGAGGGTAGAGGAGGCCTTGTGGAAGTAGCTTTATCAGTTAATATCAGCTTTAAAAGCAGTTTCTGTTCATGGAAGTTCACTAAACTTTCTTTCCGCAACCGCAGATTTATAGCATAGTACAGTTCACAGGTAAAGAGCCACAATGGTCAACTGCTTTGACACTGTAAGTAAACACGACCAGGTAATTCAAGTCATCTGTGTGCATAATTCTGTAGGTGATGCAGAACAAAAACTGCAAAGTCCACGGCAACCTTCCTCTCAGGCACCAACCACTACACCAAAATGCTGCCTCAGCTGTTCGAGGAATAGGAAGGTGAAGACTGTGTGAGGGATGAGACGGATGGCTGCAGGAACAAGACCCTGGACACAAATCATATCATTATTTCAGCAAAGTCGAAAGATGTTTTAAACACAGGAACATTTACGCAATGAAAAAGTAAAGAGTCATAATTTTGGCTGGGTGAAATCATCACATCTGGAAGGTGACATCCACCTTGTAAAATGCCTTTGGGCCCAGTTTTGCTGTTTCTGTTAGACAGTGAAACACACCCTGGAACAAAAAGACCAGAACACCAAGACATGTCAAACTGTGTGATTCTCCACAGTTCATGAATAAAACATACATGTCAGAGTGATGAGAGGGAGACCAAGAGAGAGGCCCCAGGTAACTCCAACCATGCTGTCTGGCAACATTTAAATCATTGTATCGTACAAAAAACTCACCCCATATTCCCGCTTTGAATTCATTAATCTTGTTTTTACAACATCAAGCGGTTGGCACAGGACTGTGGCACATCCACCCTGTGCAGAAAGGAAGAAAAGGTGTCTTATTTTAGAAAATGTGGCGATATCACACACACACACTGTGACGGAGGACGAAGTCACTCACCGCAAACACACTGGCCAGGAAGTGTGTGAGGATGCTGTCAGTCAGGTAACCAGTGGCCAGAACCAGCTGCTTGGACTGGTCGTAACAGGACAGCTGCAGGGGCAAAATGCACACATGCTGCGAAATAGCACAGTAGCATTTTTGAGGTGTAATAGCTGCACGAAGCAGAGGTTTTTACCTGTCCAATAGAGACCAGTGCACCTCTAGTAGACGCCACTGTAGCACCAGAAAACAGTTTCCTCACTCCCTCTACCAATTAAACAGCAGGATGGGGAACATATGAAGGACAAATATGCAATAGTAAAGTAAAGTAAGGAAAAATGTGGTGTGAGATATAAAAAAAATGTCTACACACAGGCTATAAAACATCTGTTATGCTGAATTTTTCACACTTTTCACCCGTTGGACACCTTTTTCAAAATGCTTATGGATCTTACCCTCCCTCCAGACTCGTAAAAGTCCGTCCAGAGCATGAGCATAACTGGAAGAAGGAAAAGAAATCTCACAATGTGGTGATTTGCATATGACCACAGACATTAAAAGGTCTGTCCAGGACGTACTTTCATTTCCAGTTTTTACTTACTTTCTCCTGAGCTCAAACGGCAACTTGACATCATTCTGCATTCTGCGCCGACGAGAGATTAAAGCATTTCAAAGCCACTTAATTGTCAGGATGAGTAACCTTCTCAGTGATTATCTTGCAATTGAATAGAGTCATAATAGGCCTGTCAAACTTTAAAGGTGAGCATAAAAGCTCCTTCGGCTGCTGACGTCAAATCATTGACCCCGTCCTCAATTTCACATTGCAGTGCTGCTTGGCACATATGAAAATGACATGAAAATTTAAAGTAAAGGGAATTAAATTTTTAGTAGGATTACAGCAGTCTTGATGGTTTATTTATGTTTGTTTTATAGTAGATTTGAGCTCTCCATCACAAAATGTCATGCATCAGCAGTGCAATAGCAGCACTGCATTGTACGATGAAAGCCAAAGTGCAGGTCATGTCTTCTTCCTGGTGAAGAAACAAAACCCACCTGACATTCACCAGGTCAGCTGGGGTCC
Source organism: Chaetodon trifasciatus (assembly GCA_037975065.1). Classification (NCBI taxonomy): domain Eukaryota; kingdom Metazoa; phylum Chordata; class Actinopteri; order Chaetodontiformes; family Chaetodontidae; genus Chaetodon; species Chaetodon trifasciatus. Next base: position 623,333 of record JBBMOE010000088.1, read on the forward strand.
CGATGAAACCACCTACAAACCCTGTTGGAGAGAAAACACATTAAATAATAAAATAGGGACTAATATGGCGAACACTGTGTCACAACGCATACCTCCAAAGGCGCCCAGCAGGACTTTCTGGTAGAAAGGCATCAGACCTTTGTTCTCTCTGTTCAGCTTGTCCCTGACAGTCTCATATATGGCAAACCGTGACAAAGAATATGTCATCTATAGGGAAAGAAAGAAGCCCATTCATATGTGTGCAGCATGGACATGAACAGTGAATGACTTAACGTGTGTGTGTGTGTATTTTCACCTGCCGACAGAGAGACGCACTGAGGCCACTGTAGAGAGCCAGAAAACCTTCTCTCCTCACCACGTTAACAGCCATCCCGGTCATCCTCACCCTCACCTCCTGCTGCGTCTGCAAGTGCACCTGGAAATGACCACATGGAAGCAGCAAAGAGGGTCAGTCACGCATTAAGCGAGCGCGACAGCTACCTGCACATGTGTAAGGTGACAGCTGTCAGTCGACAAAACGAACGTCTGCTGCTGTCTTAAGCAGTGACATCAAGCGAACAAGATTTGTACTTAACTTGTTGATATTCAGACTGAACATCACCACAAACATCCAGCCAGGAAGCTGAATGAAAGAAAATCAATTCAATAGCAGGAGAACAGCTGTAGGAAATACAAAATTGAACCATGAGACCCGTGTCTGGCATCATTTCATGCACTTTAAAGCGTCCAAACAAGCCTATTGATTGTCATGATCAAGGTTATTTAGGAAATTAGCTAAATCAAATCATCACCATGAAACAGCAAGCTATTCAGAAAGTCAGTGTCAAAAGGAAAAGAGGATAATGAACCTTCAAAGAAAGTAATTTTATTAACATTTTCCACAGTGCACTTGCGAAAAACACAGCAGACAGATCAATGAGGCCTAACTGGATCATTTTCTTGACTTCTGAAAGGACAATAAATGTGATGTTTAAATCAAAGATCAATTAGCTTTGTGTTTTACCTTAATTAAATCCAGTGGGTGTGTTAAACAGGCGGCTGCGCTGGCGGAGATTCCACCGAAATACCAACGAGAGACGCGAGTGTCCTGCATGTTGTTCGTCAAACAGACTCCAAAGGAAGAGGGCAAAGTGTCGGCTTCTCAAAGGCTGCTGGGACAACTTTTTCCAAGTTTGCTCTCATCCTTTTCTCTCACTGCCGTAATGGTTGAACGCCGTTCCTGTTAAACGCACAAACTCAGCCCATGTGTCCTTTGTGTAAATCTGCATCTTTGTTTCTCAGAAAGAGCTGGACAGTTTGGATTAACATATGGCAGAACTTGTCCGGTGGAGTAAGTGCAGAGCCTTCCAACTTACTCCATCTTTCTGTGCCAAGAGAGGGGTGCAGCTGGTTTGTGGGAGGAAGTGTACGTGACTAATGTAAAAATAGTAAGTCAGCTTGACTTGCTGCTGTAGTTTTGTGAATGCGGTGTGGCAGCATCCCAGGATTCAACGAACACAGATCAAAGGTCATAAAGCTCAAAGACGTGTTGGTACCACTCAGACTATTCAGGGTCACAAAAATTGTCAAGAAGTCAAAAACATACTGCCTGTCTTCACTCTTATTCACTTAAGAACACTCAATAACAGCTTGTGCTGTTAATAAGTTATGTTTTCTGCAAGTTTCTAAAGCCCAAGTGTCTGTTTTGGTTCTTAAGCATGACATGATTTTAAATGAGCGGTGCAGCAATGGTGTGAATGGCCAGCCTGGCAGTGCACAGTATGCGCTGACTCAGAGGGAGGGGGGCTCATGACATATGACAGAAACAGTAACAGGATACCCACTCCAAGTCAGAGCAGAGGCAAGACATGAGCAACAACCGTGCCGCTGCAGATCTGACACATGCAGATACGTGGAGTAATAGTGCTCTGAATAAGGTTTCTGCTCCACGCCTGGCTACTCGAACAGTAAAATAGGATAATACATCAGTGCCACTGCACACAAATGTACACAAACTGCTCTATCCGTACGACCGCTGGTGGAATATAACTGAGCACATTTACTCAAGTACTGTACTTAAGTGCAAATTTGTCTGTTTACTTCTACATTTCAGAGTGAAATATTGTACTTTTGACTCATTAGCATTTGACATTTTTGCATAAAAAGCATATGAAGAGTTTATCGTAAATTAAAGCATACGAACATACAGATCCAAACGATTAGTCGATTAATCAGTTATTAGTATTATTTTTGATAGTCATTTGGTCATATTTCATGCAAAAACTTGTCATGATTCCAGCTCCACAAATACTGCTTTTCCTTTTAATTATCTTCATTTATTCTTATTAATTTTGAGCTTGGCACTGTGAAGGCGTCACTTTGGGCTCTGGGTAATTGTTCTGAATGTTCACAAATCTTTAGTTGCAGGTCTGTAGAAAACAGTCTAAAATGAGCTCCACCTCAAACAACTCCAGCAGTGATGATGATCTAATGATGTATAACTGTCGACTTTTACTTGTAGTGGAGTATTTTTCCAGTGAGGTAGATCTGAATACTTCTACCAACACTGCATGTAAGACGATCACATTATGTCTAATGTTGCGTCATTTGATATTCTGCATTTCAGGATTTGGCTGCTGTGAAATGCCAACCAGCCGGCTTGGATGTGCCTCTAAATCGCCCGCACACGTTGCATGAAGCTTTACGCACACTTTGATCTTTGTCTCTCACTTAAACTTGGAATTGACGTTGATTTCATGTGCTGTCTTCCTGCTGCGATCCGTGTTACAGCCTCAACACTTCAAAGCAGCCTGAAGTCGTCACCATTAACGCAGCAGGGTTTCCTCTTCAGCACGTTGTTCAGGAACGATTTTCTGTCACTCTCGCTGATTTCTGCAGAGTTTGCTCACTCGGGGATGTTGTACGATAAGCTGTTTGTGGTGCATGTCCTTCACAAACTCTGGCAGCCACTTGTGTGCCGTGCTTCCTCCTCATGTTACATCTCCACTCATCGTCTTCATCGGCCTCCGTTCTTTCTCTCCTCTGCTTCAGTATGTTGTGGCCTTATAACAACAGGCTTTTTTCTTTTTTTTTCTTTTTTTTCTTTTTTTTGACATTTGGACATGTCACAGGTATAAATAATAAAATGAATGATGGCTGAATTCTATTTAGCTGCTTCAGTTTCAGGGTCCTGGACACTGTCATGGCTTACTGGGACACATGAATAGAAGGGAGCCATTGTTAATGTTATTAGTATCACCTGTGCTTGTCCTACGATGACACGTCTGGTGTGAAAAAGGCCTTGACGATTTCAAATTACATCACATTTGACTGAATTAATGTGGAATAACAAAACCTTTTTTTTTTTTTTTTCTTTTTAACCAAATCCTGAGGCGTAAATCTTTCACACCTCCTTGTCTTCACCTGGCTCTACTCCTCTGACGATTGATGTCCACACTCCCCCTGGTGTTCATGATGTTTATGAGGCGCGTCCCTCCTCACTTTAGGCTTAAAGTTAAAAAAATAAATAAATAAAAAAAATAAAATAAAATAAAAAAAAGAAAAGAAAAGAAAAGAAATATAATAATAATAATAATAATAATAATAATAATAATAATAATAATAATAATAATAATAATAATAATAATAATAAATACATG
>JBBMOE010000088.1:627290-786015 GCA_037975065.1 Chaetodon trifasciatus
ATAATAATAATAATAATAATAAATACATGTTCACTTTTTTTTTTTTTTTAGATTTTTTTTTCAAGCCTTTCCATTTTAATATTTAATTTGAGCATTTCCATTTATGCTCTTCCACATTTTTTCATTTCCATTTCTGGTGATTCAGATTTTGCATTTAACCTTTCAATCTGAGCATTTTCCATTTATGTTGTCCATTTTGCATGCAAGGATTTTTCACTTTCTCTTTCCTTGTTCAGGTCATCTGTTCATATGCTTTCATTATCAATATGTACTTTATTATTCCTTTTCTATGTAATATTCATGATGCTTATTGTCCATGACAGTAAATGTATGCTCCCTCTAATATTTTCTCCATTAATGCTTTTTTGTGGGGCAAATTAAACTCCATGTGGGATTCTTTTTTTTTTTTTTTTTTTTTGAAAAGCCACTTCAGCAGGCTCTTCAGCGTGTTTTCCAGTGTATCTGAAAAAGGAAAGTAATTCAGCATCAGTCTGACACATCTCCTGGTTTCAGCTGTCACGGTGCCTTGAGGGAGTTCACTGATGTGAGCACCACATATCCACGCTTGGTTTCTATTCAGCCGGAGAGATGTGCTGCACGACGTCTCCTCCTCACTCTTCTCCTTCTACCCAGCTATCGTCCTCCTTCTCAGCTGCCTTGCATTACAGCCTCAAAAAGGGAACAGCTTTAACAAATGCAGAAGGTGGTATGCTGCTCTTGGAAAGTCTGAGTGGTCCTCTAACATGATTTCCAGGCACAGAACCTCAAACAAAAAAACGCATATTTTGGTTGCATTGATACAACCTCAAGATCTTCAAGAGCAGGTCAACAGTCGTATTTACTGACTGAATCAAAGCACAGTGAGTGGGTGGGAGAATCAATGTGTATTTTGAACCCATGTACAATGAGGTTTGTCCTGAATCTGGTCTCATGTGGTCCACAGATTTAACCAAAATTTAACCCCTATGGTGTCAATATGGACATGTGAAGCCCATCATTAGGCCACTTAAAACAGGAAATACTACATCCTTCTGATAAAGTAGTGCCACAGCAAAAGCAAAGACTAAAGCCACGCAGAGCTTTATTAACATCTATGCTAATAAACACGCCTCAGGCCACAGACTTCTCTTTGATCTCCTGAAACTCCAAACAAAAAATACAAATCACTGCAATGCCTCAATGTGATGGAGGCAAACGAACAGTTAGTTCCTGCTCAGTGACATATTCTGACTGCACACTAACATTTTATTTTCATTGATGCAAAATTAAACCAAGTGTCAAACACAGCCTTGAACGCAGACCACATGCACCACCTGTTGGCCATCTACAATCAGTGGCATCATCAGGTCAAGAGGTGCAGGTGGTGGAGTTCATCACAAAATACCTTAAACCATAAATGGAAAATTACCACCTGTTAAAGAGCATGTTGGAAAAATGTTCATGTCTCAATACGCCCACATAAAGCACACCTGCACACAGGTGTTTTCAGTTATTTTGGCTAATTTGACCTCTGCAGGTAGAATTAGGCATTGCAATACATGCAGTAACAGATGATAAAGGTGTAAGGTGCTCAAAAGGAGAGTGACTAGTTAGACTTTCTTTCACACAGGACGTTTCTGCAGGTCAGAAAAACACAGGTAAAACCCATAGTCCAGTTATAAACTAAACTGGCTACATGCACATATTTTCGAGGAGGTTTGAGATAAACAGTATTTTTCAAATGATCTGTTTTACATTTTAGTCAAACTACTGACTGCACATCCTGTATCGCTGTAAAAACTACATTTCTACAAGTCTGTAAACAGCTGCCCTCTCCTCCAGGACAGCCTTTCTGTTTATGTCAAAATAAATATCAGCTTAATTGTGAACACATTTGTACGTTTGCACAGGAACCGGATGTGGCATCATGCTGTCCGAGGTGATTAAAAGAGATCTTATGACCTCTAGTGGTGAGCAGCAGTACAGCAGGATGTCTTCTCCTGTAGGTCATAGTAGAAACTTCTTCAGTTACAATATAGAGATAGTCCATCGCATTAGATGGACCTTTCAAAGACACATTACAGAAAGGAAAACTTTGGGTATTTCAACTTTAATCACATTATCAACAATTCTATAAGCAACATGAGGGACTCAGCACTGTCATCCCCTGAACTCCACACAGTATCTGGCATTCTTCACCATAGGGATGGTCACATTGTCCCAGCTGCATGATCTTTGCCTCTGTGAAAAATTTAACATACACACACAGAATGACCAACTCAGTCACTTGGCACCCAGGCCAGTGTTTCTGTAGCTTATCTGCAACACAAGTATCAGACAGACACATGAGCAGACAGATGGACAAGGAAACAGCGAGGCGGCCATTTGTGCAGGCTGTGCGCCTGGAAAGTTCAGTCTGAGCTGTACCGCCCCACCTGACGCTGTTAAGAGACAGTGTTGATGTTGGAAGGCATTCGTTTCCTTTTCTCCCCAATTCTCCTCTTTGTCATGTAAAAAAAAATAATTATAGGATGAATGATGAAGTGCATGAGCGGCAACATGGTGTAGAACGGGTGGGCAGGAGCGCACAGGTCTACTCCAACACCACGGTGCCGCCTGCTGCCTCCAGGGCTGCTTTCAGTTTCTCTGCCTCTTCTTTGGATACATTGGACCGGATTTCCTGGGGAAGAGACTCCACTAGTTTCTTACACTAGTTAAGGAGAGAGAGACAAAAAAAAAGAAAAGCGATCAAAATTAGTTGTCACGGTTAGTCTGCTCCACGTCAAATCTTTTGTGTGATATAAACTACATATATATAAACCACATACAGTATATCAGCTGTCATTAAGACCATATTACACTTATAAGGAAACACTGCAGGCAGAGGATCATGTTTTGGCTTTTTTTTGGAGACCCGGTTCGGTCCCCACAAACACATCTTGACCTGCCGCTTGGCAATCGAGGCAGCTGTCACGCTGTCAGCTGATGAGAAACTCAACTCATACACATCTGATAACTGAACTACATCACTTTGACACCTATTGTAAAAGCACTGATGCAATGAAACTTAGACACTTTAAATATCCGTGGTTTGCGGTACAATGCCAACACTTTATTCCGGAAACTAGGCTGAACAGACACCTGATCGTATATTATTGAAGGTCTAGTTTAGTTGTATGAAGTGGTAAAATACAAGAATTGGATCAAGAGCAGGAAATTCAAAATATTGAACGTGTCCTGTGGAGTTTTCTTGTGAACAAACAAAGAGTCTGATTACATTCAGTGTGTCTCACCAAAACCAGGTCAAGCAAACACATTCATTGTATTTGTACTTCCAAATCCAATATTAATGAGCAACTAAAACTCCACAGGAAACCTTTAAGTGACTCAGATCAGGACCGTGGACGACGAAGAGACTTACCTGGACCAAGTTCAAGCCGGGGATGCAGTTCTTCACTTCCTTTATAAGCTTCACTTTATCAGCTGCATTCAACTCTGTCAGTTTGACTATGAAGTGAGTCTTCTCTTTCTTGGCGGGCAAGTCTTCCTCTTCTGTGGCCTAGTTTCACAGAGGAAAAGAGAGCAAATTTATTTGGGCACTTGTGCTGCAACTATTAGCTGCTACTGTGTCGATTAGGAGTCAGAGACGAGTCGATTTGCAGCAGATGAAGTTTAAAAATCAGTCACCTGAGCCACGGGAGCAGCTGGCGCAGCCATCGGCATCACCCCAACATCCTGAATGTTCAGAGTTTTCTGCAAGCAACAAAAACACAACGCCGCAGATCAATCACAGCAGTCTCTATCAGACAAGACGCGTTGTGCTTTAGATTCAGTGTTCTGGGACAAACCTTGAGGAGCTCGTTGAGGTCCGACACCTCTAATAAAGTGAGGCTGGCTATGTCGTTGACGAGCTGTTGGATTTTGGGGGAATACTGTTTGGGCACTCCGTCTAGAGGAGGGGTGGCGATGGCATCTGAGTGGGAGGCTGGACTGGTCCTCAGATGTCTGAGAGCACACAGGGCGGGCGCCTGCCGCTGAAGCTGCTGCCTGCAAGACAAAAATGGATTCAATGAGTGATGTCTGGTGACTGTGGTTGTCAGAGCTCAAATACATGACCCCGTATACCCAGACATACAGATCCAGCTGAGAGCATCTCACATATTATGAGTTTTTTTGCAACCCCTCATGTACATCCTGTGACTTTTTGTGGGCGGGGGTCGTTCCCCATGGATGGGCGGCACTGCTCAGGGATGAATGCAGTACACACAGCAGCTATTACACTCAGTTCTGATGGCTCCAGTTGCTTCATTAATATTATGATATTATTCGTGGCTTCATCTCTGCTCCGGGTACAACCTGACACGGCCAAATTAACAGATGAAGCTTGCGGTTGTTTAGTCTATGCTAATATTAACCTGAATTTTAAGGTACACGACTGTGACCTTGGCTGTCTGAAACACAGTTGGTAAATGGAGGAGGAAGTCAAAGAGCCGCCACCTTTAGTTTATACAACCAAGCTAAAGACGAGGACAAAGTCTCATCAGAATAAACGCAGCGTCCATTGAGTAACGGTCAAGTTAAAGCCGGTGAAGATCAGTTTCTGCTAGCGTAAGAGACCAAGCTAACGTTACCGAACACAGTTGTCACACAGCCGTAAAACTTCAAACTCCTTTCTGACTGCGGGTGAAATACATGTTGCGTATTTACACAAACTACAGAGACAAAAGCATGTCTGAAACCAGTATGACCGGCGGTAGCCACTGACTCTCTGCCCTTGAAGATGCAAACAATCAGACCCTGCTTCACCGTTGCCGCTGCCCCGGTGTTACATGACTGACTGTGCCCGCCCGGGCTCGCGTTACGAACCGGTGTGTGTGCGCTGCAGCCCGCAGCGCGGTCCGGAGGCAGTGTCTGGTACAGTACATGATAACGTTTACTGGAGCCTTTATCCCGGTGTCCCTCTAAAAAAAAACTCAGTCACAGCCTGGCCTCCTTGCAGCAGTGCCTCTGCCTCAAAAGCACATGGCGTCCTCTCGGCTTCTGACCTACCCACAATGCAGTGCGTGAACTGTTAGAAAACCTATGGGAACCTGTAAAGGACAAATGGGAGATGACGCTGAATGTTTTAAAATAATTACTTTCTTTAATGTATCAGTGAGGGTATTCATAGATAAATGTTGAGTGCCTGAAATGTGTATATACTAAACACTTTAATATCACACAATATTGAGCCCTGCTCCGTGTAATGCTCTGTAATAAAAAGTCCTATAATTAAAATGCATTTGTGAAAGTTTCCCCCAATATTATTTACACATTCGACTGTACACAACACTTCAGAAACATATTATACTGATGAACTAACTGGATTTACTATAATTTTATGTTTTCTTGCAGTTCCTTATTCTGACCACAGGATGGCAGTAAACGCTTATGATTCGAAACACGATATGACAGTCCCATGCAATCTGATACCACTCATATTTTGATGCTGTAACTGTTGTTGACTGTATAATTACCTGTTTTTGACACTGATATCTGCGTAACATACAGACATAACGTTACTGTATGAACTCATCTTGACACCTGTACTGTACCGATGCTGAGTACAAAAGGAATCCTCTTAACCAGGTAATCTCTGCACCCATCTGCTGTCACAGTCATCCACCACCTCCAGCCTCCACCAATATGCTGTTTCCCAACTAGTCTCGGTCAACCAGCACAAGTGAAGGTAAGAGGGATCCTCAATGCATAGGCTGGCAATGCAAGATGAGAGGTTAACATGTCCTGTTTATATCCTGCAGACCATGCTGCTGTCTCCTCAGGCAGAGAGAAACTGGGAGAGTCTGTGTTTAGCACTTGAAGATGTGCTTGAGGACCAGTCCCACAGGGAGCTGTTCGGCTTAGAACTGGGCTCTGGAACTGGACAGCATGTCATACGCTTTGCCCAGAAGATGCCCTTTGTGACCTGGCAGCCGTCAGATATCAAAAAAGAGTGTTTGGACAGGTTTGTGTCTTACAGAAAAAGGCTTGTAGTAGTTACGCTGTCCTATGTGTATCAGACACAACAATGGTGATCCAAATGGTTATACGATAGTTATACAGTCAAGTTTTACAGTAAGATCATGGCCGACAGGTTGTACATTTTCCAGTAATGAAAAACCAGCAAGTGATTTGAGAACCTGATTCTGAAATACAAATTTCAGTATTAAGGCTGCATAATTACTTACAGTATTAAGGCATATATTGCTGCAACCCATGCAAAGACTGTGCTGCAGCCTGTCCACCTGGATGCCAGCGAACCGTGGGAGCAATGGGCAGGCCTTCCTCGCAACTCCTGTGATGTTATTGTTGCCATTAACTTACTGCAGTACAGCTCCTTCAAAACAGCACAGGTAGGCCTGCTTATCTAAAGAACAATTGGATGGTCAGAGCTCACAGATTTCCAGATGATTAAACCATCTTTATTTCATATATAATTTTCCAAGGGTGTTTTCAATGGAGCAGGTCAGATCATGAGGCAAAATGGCCGTTTGATAACATACGGGGTATGTACCAGCAGTCTTTTTGGTCATTATCCACTCATAATAGCATGTTATCATGTGAGTGTGAAGTGTGAAAACATGGTGCAACAGGATTAAACAGCTGATAAATCTTAAACATGTTTTAGGCATACGCGATTAATGGCACCATTACACCAAGCTGTAATGAACAACTGGATGCAGAGCTTCGAAAAACGTGAGTAGGCGTTTATTTTCTCGTAAATAAGACACTACAACCTGGCAACAACACGTGGTTGGTGCAGCTCTACTGGTGGAGTGTAAATAGACTTACTTAATGTTTTCCACAGGAATCCAGAGTGGGGTCTTCCAGACATCGATGTGCTGAGACAGCTGGCCTATGGGAACGGGATGCGTCTGGAGAGGATGGTGAGTCACACACTGTGGCTTCAGGAAACTACTTGATCCAAACGACATTATAGCTTTTATACCTGTATTGTTTTTCATTTCCAGATCGAGATGGAGGAATATTTCAAATGCCTCATCTTCAGAAAACTTTAAGAAGCTGAAGTGCACGAAGAACTTTTTTTTTTTTTTGTATACTTCTAGTTTAGCACGTTAAAGAACATTCAATCACATCACTCCTCAATGTAATGTTATGGCCTTTACACTTGTAAAATCAAATTAAAACCCCTCTACTTGAACCGTATGAATGTGACTGTACTTTTATTAAATGAATAAAAGCTGTCACACTGTCCGCCTGTTCAAATCCTACGTTATAGAAAAAAAAAACAAAAAAAACAAGCTGAAGCCAGTGGACAATAAGAACCAGATATTTATTAAATATAATTTCAAAATTACTTTAAAGTCAGACAGATCAGTATGATGGAATAAAGAAGTTCACAGATAGCAACTGAGGGGTTACAGAAATCACTGATTGGGTGTGTGACCAATACATGCGGCTCTTCATGTTCGCTCTGCAAGCATTTCACAATTCTGGAGAGCCAAGCACACTTTACAAAACACTGCCCACCTGTGCTTCATATGTATATATCTTGATCTGTGACAGTCACGACCAAATGCACACAGGGTGGGGTGCCTGGAAGCCATCTGCAGTGAATTACAGGTTAATTCTGCCAGTCTTGGCTTGTCGCGGTGCTTTATGATCAGAGACACAATAACTTTAATAGAGCGATGGATGCTTTTGGAGTTGCTGGACTGGTTTAGTATGTATATTTTAAGGTCACCAGTTGGGTCATTTCAATGATTTAATCTAAAAAAGTGTATTAAGTAAGGATTTAACGACCGCCCAGCCAATTTTCTAACTCTCCTCCCACAATGTACAATCCCTGCAATGTGTTTCGTCATTTAAAAAAACTACATAAAAGACACTCAATATTGCAAGCAGTGCACAACAAATAAATGCCAAAACAAGATATGATGACCCTTGTTTGTGTGTGCATGAGGGAGATGGAACTGAAAACCTACAAGTGCAAATGGAGCCTGTGAACCTAATGGTGATGACTGTTAGTGGCATTATTTCAGGCCTTTGACTGTGCTTTCTCTCCATACAAATCACTCTTTATCCCACCACCCACAGTCTCTTGAACAGCACATATAGATGACAGGCTGCAATAATTCACTTCCATCTAATGAAAATAATCAAAATTTATCATGCAAATTTTGCTTTAGAAAAATATGAGACAAAGGATGGTTAGGTCTTGTCTTTTTTTTCTCCTCAATTGTTATCATATTTTTTCATTTTTAACTTTAATACCACTGACTATTTCTGAGCTTCAGTTATTTATTTAATAAGGAAATACTACATACATATCAGCTGGAAAGAGGGAGGAGGAAGGTGAGAGGGTCTTGGTTATGGTGCCCTCTCTTGCAGCTTCACCCCACATTCCCATACTTCAGTGCGGGTAGAGGCAAGGAGAGCAAGAGTTCTGCAACATCATCACAATATTTTACATTGCCACAACATCACAGCGAGGTGGGAGGTTGGAGGTGTGTGTGTGTGTTTCCAGAGGGCATCCTCAGAGTCCAGAGAGTGAGGGGAAAGACCAAAAGGAGGTGAGAGGGTGTAGTGTGGCGGACCCTGCGGCGCCTGAGCTTTTAGTCGAAGGAGATGAGCTGTGCCTCTGCGCTGCCGGGCACAGCCTGAGGGGCCTGCTGCTGCTGCTGTTGCTGCTGCTGCGGGCCACCAGGGGGAGCCACCTAGCAAGAAAGGAACACAGTAAAGGTGGGAATAGGAAGATAAACTAGGATTGAAGTAACCGGTTAAATACAAAGAGACCAATGAATGATTGACATAGGCTGCATACCACAGCATGCTGCAAAGTCTTTACAAGGTTTTCTTACTGCTACCATCTGGTGGCAAAGGAAGAAATAACAAGTGGCTGACCTGTTGATACATGGGCTGCTGGCCTGGCATGTAGGGCTGTTGGGGGGGCATATTGGGGTCCTGTCCGGGCAATGCTGAAATCATGTTCTGCATGCTGTATGGCTGGTAGCCCATGTAACCCATACCGTTAGTGGGGGCAGCCTGGGACATGGGGGGCACACTCTGCGCCTGAGAGACCACGTTCTGCACAGAACAGAGTCAACAGTTAGTGGGATAATTATTTGTCTTAAAGCTTTTTGGCGGCAGTTCATGTAGTGATCAGAAAATGAAAGCGGGAGTCACTCAGACCTGGTAGCCCTGTGTGGGTGTGGGTTGATAGTTGGAGTAGGGCGGACTAGTAGTGGGGGGAGCCTGACCGGGAGGAGGAGCAGGCTGCCCATTGGTGCCTGCAGCCTGGTACATGTATGCGTTGACCATATTTGGATCTAGAGGAGGAGAGGACGATCAGTCACACACTCAGGAGCACATGAGAAAGACTTAAAGTATCATGTCAAACGTTTCCTCAGTGGATGCAATGAAGTAGAGCATTGAGACAAAAATGATCAAAAAGTATTTCAAAGCATTGAAGTTTCCTCTTGTTGACCTCCTCACCTGTGGCACCACCGGGCATGGCCTGGTACTGCGGTGGCGCGGTCTGCCCTGGCTGGTTCATATAGATGTTGTGCATAGGTGAACCCTCCACAGAACCAGCAGGGCTGAAGGTGCCTGGGTAGCTGGGTGGAGCACCAGGCTGGTACACCACCCCTCCTGCCACGTTGGGAGGCAAAGACTGCATCTGTGTAACAAACATTATCAGAAGCTCACTCCCAAGGAGACGAGGTAATTTGGTGTGTCCATTTCATTTCAATGGCAAAACACCCTCTTAGAAATGAGTTTAGACAGCTGGTGATGGAGCATGCGGTGTGTACCTGGGCATAGGGCAGAGAGAAAGCAGGCATTTGGGCTCTCATCTGGATCGTGTGCTTCTGCTGCTCCAGACGCATCTGCCTCTCCTTCTCCTGCTCCTGGAGGCGCTGGATGGCAAGCTGTCTTTGCATCTCCAGGTACTCCTGCAGTTCAAAGACAAACGCTTGTGAGCATGGTAATAACATATCGATATCCGCACTTTTTCATTGGAGAGCCTCGTTTCAGGACCTGTTTCTTCTGCCTCATGATCTCCAGTTTTTGTGCCAGCTGGATCTGCCTCTGTCTCTCTGCTTCCTCTGCAGCACGACGCAGCTTCTCTCGGTGTTCGTCCCGAAGGGCGTTGAGGGCCGCCCGAGCATCACGCACCTGAGCCAACTTGTCCTGCAGCCCCTCGTAGTACACTGCCGACAACGTACATGATGTGACAGTTCAGAGGCTGGACATGCAGGATGACAGGAAGACACAGGCACATAAACTCACGCACAGCTAACACTCACATCGCTTCTCATCTAGCTGGTTGAGGATGTCCAGCAGCTGCGGATGCATGTTGTTGATGGACTGGAAGAGCGAGAGCACGGCGCTGTCGTTGGTGATGCTGCGCCCACGCATGTGGTTGCTCTTCATGCGGTTGAGGAATGTGGTGACAGCATTCTGCAGAGCTTTCAGAAACTGCTCATGGTTTTCTTCTGACTCCCCGTTCTGGTACTGCTGCTGAAAGCAGGGACGAGAGGGAAGCACAGAAAGTCATTTGTGGTCTGCCCATGCTAACTCATAAAAAATACAATTATCAACATCTGCTCTCAGCAGCAAGATTCAACATACCTCCACTATGCTGACTGGCTGGACAGGGACGTGACTTTCTACAGGCTGACTGATTGCTGGAAGGGGCTCGGCCAATGGCACAGGGGCAGGGGCTGAGGGGGTGGGACTCTTGCGAGCCTCTTCCTGTTTCTTCTCCCAGTATGTTCTGTTCAGGTAACGGGCCAACTGGAATAATGTGACATACAACCATCAGTATTATAAGCTTGATGTTCAGATTTCCATTAGTCTGCCTTAATTCAGGTATTGGAGAAGCGCACGTGTACCTCAGGGTCTACATCTTCAGCTGATGGAGCAGAGGAGTTCTGGAGAGAGTATATGGTTACTTAGACAAAATAAGCAGACATTTGACCTTTGTTTTAATCATGTTTGGTCGTGTAAATAATTCATTTAGCCAGAGGGTCTCACCACAGGGGAGGTGTAGAGGGTGCTGACTGGTGGTGCTGAGGAAGTCACTGGAGTAGGATCAGCTTTGGGATACATTGAGTAAGAGTTCTTCTGCCTCTGTGAGAACACATACAGATATTTATCAATTTCTGTCTATAAACGGGCACTTACCAAGTAAAATTTCAACCGTGCAACCCACCATCCGCTCCTTCTCCTCGGCTTCACTTTGGGAAAGGGCAATGGCCAGCTGCAGCTCCTCCTCCTCCTGCAGCGCTGCCTCATCCCTCTTCGGGGGCATCTGGTGAGAGAGCAGAGAAATTGTCTTTTTTCATAAATGTGCTGACTTGACTTGATCATCTCGGGCATGATTTGCCACAACTTGGTATGTTTAAACTTGAGATGGAAATGCAAATCCACGTGGCCTGGTTTGACTTACCGTGGCCAACAGTGCCAATGGACAAGCTCTTGAAAAGTAAGACCCAGAAACCCAAGATCAACAGAGTCTACAAAGTCCATTATTAGGTGGAGGAAAACAATTCCAGTTTGACCATCAACTACAGCATCTCAATTTCTACTAACAGTTTCTTAACAATTACCTGTGACTGTTGGGACAGCGGGCTAGTCAGGTACTCAGGAGGCAGCTCAGCAGGGCCTGAGGTGGGGGCCTTAACCTCAGCTTTCCTAAGGGGGGGAGAGAGGGAGGGGTGGCTGGTGAGGAAAGGGGATCAGGGAGGACAAACAATCTTTTAAGTCAGAGGAGAACATGGTGCTTGAAACACCAACATTTCTCCAAACACAAACATGCAAAAGTGCAAACCTCTGCAAAGCATTCTAAGTATTAAAACACACATATTCATGCTGAGTTTGGAAAATGCTTAAATTAAAGGTTTAACAAAGCAAAAAATCAAGTCAGTCAGAGTCAATACCATATAATTCAACATTATAACTGCCTACAAGTTTGTCCTGTTTTCTTTAAATAAACTCTAAAATCATCACTTCCTTTTCAGCCTAGTTTAAAGTGCAACCAAATTTCACTCACATCTGTTTTTGTGATAACTAACAGACAAACAGAGAACTGATTTCCACACAAAGTTCAGAGCATGCACAGGTGTGAGTGAAGATTAGACACATTAAATTAGCACTGCATAAAATATTTGTGAATCTTTTTGCCCTAAACCAAGAAGCAGTAGAGGCTGACAGTGATCGAGAGCAATGCATAATTAAGCTCAACAACAAGATACAGCTAAGCTTGAGCAAGAGAATTCTTTATATTAGTGTCGTACTGCAGTGAAGAAAGTAGTTCTCTACACAGCTGGAGACAGACAAAGGCGGACCAGAGCCACCATACTTCACACTCAGAGACTGGAATTCACAGTCATTCTGGTGCATCAGGTCTGTGGACTCACTTGTTAAGCAGCTCAAAGCAGGGCTCACAAACACGCACTTCCTTCTCGATGCCAAACTTAGGAATGGTGGAGTACTTAGACGAACACTTTCCACAGAAAATCTGGCCACAGGCTCGACAGTGGTGCTGGAAAAGCAAAGAAGACGAATCGAGGTCACTTTCCACACATGCACTTTAAACACACACACTGTAGTAACTGAATGAAGGAAACCATAAAACCTCTGAGTGGCCTCGTTTCAAGAAGGTCTGGCCTACCTTTCTTGTCATAACTCCAAACTGAACTCTGCACCGGTGGCACTCCTCAGCATCAACCCAGTCTGGAGCCTGGACAAAGCAGACAGACAGCACATGTTACCACAAACACAGTGGTACAACACAATCACTGGAGCTTCATGTACAGTCTCCTCTTCTAACTAGTTCTGGCACCAACTCATGCTCATACAGATACACATATCACCCACGTCATAACCAGGAAAACAGAATATCTCACTCTCTCAGCTGCAAACATCGCATCACTCTCCTTAAACTCAGGGAACACGTGACCTACGAGAAGAAGAAAAGAAAAACAGAACCGTGAAACATAACATATGATACTAGCAGCACATTAGCAGAAGTGAATAAAGTAAAATACATCTGATCTACAGGTTTCCTCTTACCTTCCACTTTCATGATCTGATAGGTGTCCTGAACCACCTTGTATTTGGGTTCGTTGCGGAAGGCATGAGCCCACGCCTGGATCAGGTAGAGAATCTTGTTTCTGACGTTTGGTTCCGTCTGTTTCTGGTGGTGAAGGAACCAGAATCTTTACATCTTAAACTCCCTCTTGTGTTTATATTCTACATTACTTCTGTCACGTAACACTGCTACGACTGAGCTGCTCAAACACAAACTGAATCAAACTACATGTTGTTTGACAACATGAACTGAGATGGGAAGTCCCTTGCTTTGGTCTGAAAAAAAAAAAAACCCTTCTGTCACAAGGCTACGACATCATCAGGAAGTGGAAGCCGACGTGGGCTACAGGAGCTTGTGTCACATGATATATCAAGGAGCCAATCAAATATTGCTGGCTCATGCTGTAAAGCAGCCTGCTGCCTGACTGCAGCGAGTCGAGAGAGAGAGAGAGAGGGTGGGAAAGGCGATAAGGCTTCCAGCCAAAATATGGTCAGACAAATCACCCTGTCTGTGTGCACCAAGGTAAAAACACTGTATCCAAACTCTCCACTGCTTGTTTACATGTTACCTTGACAGAGGAGGGAATGGAATATAGTTGCACAGTCATACTCAAACCTGATAAGAGGTGAAACTATCAGAAGAAATTCTGATAGCTGATGAATAATTTCAGTTATTTTATCACATATTCTGGTTTGTAGCACCTTAGAAAAGGGGGTTTCATATCACTGTAAAGTGGACAACTCTGGCTCATAAATAACACAGATAATAACAGTATCTTGGAAATTAAACACAGCAGGTTCAAAACATATTAATGGAACAAAGGTCACCTTGAGTAAATCCTTCAGTTCCTCCATAGTTTGTTTACTTGCCACCTCATCGTGGACTGTCTGGCCACAGTTCTTCACCACTGACTCCAGGACCTGAAGGGTGAGGCCACAAGTTATTCACTATGGTGTATATATTTCACCAAAGCAGCTTTGTCCAAAAACAGATGACAAAAGTATGATAAAATATCACACTAATACACTTCAGCAGCTCATTTTCCAATGTTCACATGTCTTACCTCAAGTGCATAGAGGGCCACATGTGGATTTTTGTCATTCAGCTTCTTCTTTATGGCCCCAATGGCATATTTAGCTCTGCAATGGCAAAAACAAACATTCCTTAAAAGAAAGTCCTGGCAATAAATCAAGTCAGGAAAACACACATATTCAGTTTTCTTCATTGGAAAAAAAGATAAACCTCATACTCAAATGAGCTATTTTCAACTTCATTAACTAGGAATGTAGATTATACAAGCAAAATTAGAGGCAAGTGGGCAGAAGCACTTACTGGGCGTCTCCTTGTCGAATGAGATCACAGATCTGCAGAATGGATTCCCAGTCAGTCTCCAGCAGCAGCTGACTGGTTGCTTTATCTGCAATGAGCACAGATGGTTGAAGCTTTAACATATGCACTACCTGTCTGCCTAATATCTACAACACAGTATTGGCTACATTAAACAAAATACGTCATCAAAAATATCAGGCTTCCTGCGCTCCTACCTACAGTCCTCAACATGTTGCAGACTTGCTTAATGGAAACCATGTCTGCCTGGGCTTTAAATATAATGCATGTCTACACGCAATAAATCCTACCGCCATGAAGGTTACACAGTCAGTTTTTGTTGAAACTGTTGTAGAGGGGTGCTGAATAATTTCTCTTACAGTACATAAAGGTTCTCTTGATGATGTTTTCTCTTTGGGAACAATTATAGTATTACTGCCGCACAAGAATAAACAGTAATTCTTATGACAGAGTTAACTGAACTAGATCCAAGTTTGATCTGTTGACTTTGTAATGTGCGATGTCATGATATGAGAAAAGACATCACGTGGGATTTTACTATTTGTATCTCTGCAATTTGCTATACATCTTGTCAGTGCCACAGTTCATTATTGTTTTAGTGCTTCAATCTTAAGTGGGCATCTGGCTCAGAGCCCAAAAAGTCTGAGCTTGACTGTTCGGCAATTGGGTTGTGATAAAACTTAACCAGCTGTATCTTTGGGTACATGGAACTATGCACAATCATGGCACAGTAGGAGTTGATATGATAATGGCCTGAAAGGTGGGTTTGGCCTTGTACTGGATCTTGAGGTCCACAATCAACATCTAATTTCAGGACCTAAGCCAATAGTGTGCTTGAGCATGGCGGTCATTTCTAAATTTCTGTGTTTCAATTTACCACATCACAACATTAAGTACCACACAGAGAACATGTTATTAGCCAGTCACAAAAATACTTGACAAAAAGCAGCTGGTTTTCTCCCTCGGCCCCCCTAAAAGGTAATTCTGGCCATCAATGTCAACTAAAACTCAAGTAAAAGTTTTGTTAATACACAACTGTATGCCACTTGATCTGACATTTAACTATATCTGACATGACTGTCATTCTACATCAAGGAACATCTATAATATCTGTATAGTGCGACAAAGTTAGATTTTTTCCTGGGATAGTGCTGAGGGAAGCTAAGCTAATTAGCCACCTAACGTTACCTTTGCCAACTGTATTTTGGTGGAAAGGTGTTTAATTCAGTGTAACGCTGATCTGTACGGGGAATAGATGGACAGCTAATTATACCCGTCTTACAGCTAGGTTAGCTAATCTACCTGTTGTGAACTTGAAAAACTTATGACAACACTGAAAGTCATAAGGATCTCACAAATGACAATGTTGTGCTTGCCTGCCTGGCTTCATCGTCAGCCGGGCCGTATCATCGGTTAGCTTATACAGCAACATCATTATTGTTGGAGTGAGTCACTAGCTAACCTTAATATTTTACCGTTTGTGAATCTGACATGAACCTCGAGGCAACAAACAGCCTGGTTTAGCTTGACTGTTAGCACGGAAACATTACAGGGATAATGAAACGTAGCTTTGATTAAAGGAGGAAAATTAAAGGACAAAACAAGATTGTATTCGGTACTTGCTAAATATAGTGAGCCTATATGGGCCTCCAAACAATAGCAGCGAAAATGTTAGCAGGCTAAAATTAGCTAGCTGGCCCGAGAGCCACAGCCCTAGCGTCTGTCATAACAATACGCTGGGAAAAATCGCACTTTGTCTCTTACTTGGCCAATAAACTATTAACTTGATGAATGTGTTGCTAACTTACCCAGAAGTCTCTCAAATGTGCCCCCGCCTTTCCCCATATTAGATTCAAAGTCTCAAAGTAGCTGTCGGGGAGTCTTATGCAGCCAACGGGTGCTGATATTTTCGCCGCTGAGGTTAGCCTGTTAGCTTCTCTGTTAGCCACGGAGCACAGCTGTACAGTGTTTCCTACTTCCCACTTCCGGCGTAGAAACAACAACACACTGATTTCCCCCCTCTAGCGACCGATAGATGCAAATACAGCTAATACATTTTAAATCATACCACCACAGTTGTGTCAACAGAGGTGGAAGTACTGTTTACAGTAGGCTTTATTTAGTTATGAGGGAGGCTACTGGCTAACGTTTCTTGAGTATTCATACTTTCCACTACATTTCAGAGGGAAACATTGTACTTTTTAATCCATTACAGTTACTTTAGTTATTAGTGACTTTGCAGACTCAGATTATCAATATCATCATTATTATCAGTATACAGGATAAAGTCATTAAAATGAGGCCCACCTTTGCCAGCTGCAGCATTATAGTGATGTGTTGCACACATTAATGCATCAATAATTCTAATTCAATAATATAACAAATATTATTCTGAAATGGGCTATTTTTCATAATGGGTGCTTTTGATTTTCATACTTAGACCTATATAGAAAATAGATACAGGAGACCTTACAGTAGAGCACTTGAATGTTATCACTCAATCCCTACCAGCTCTACCAATAATGTTGTGTGGTTGGCCCTGTGGACAATTCATGTACTTCACTGTGAATGATATCACCAACAGTTCATGAGTATGCTCATAGTGTACGTGATTGTTACCGTGATTGTGTTGGTGTCACACCTTTCTAGCTATTGTCAGAGACTGCGCTTATTATTTAAAGTGTAAATGGTGCACTTGTCTGACTCTATGTTTTTCCCATTATAATTGTACAGTAAAATAGCACAGACTGCCTAACTGTATTCGCAGCATTACTCTACCAACACTGGTATAGGCCTACTTAGGTCATGTATGAGTCACTACCTGGCACTTGGGACACTGGTGTCCATTGTTACTGTGGTGCTGTAATTCTCTATAAAGTGGCATTGTGTTGCTCTGTCTTCTGCTGTTACAGACAGAAGGAAAAGAAACTGAAGCAGACTGAATCCCTTCACAACTGTGATCAAATTTACTGCATACAGGAGGTAGAAAGCAAATTCCACAATATGTTTTCCACACAGTTACCAGCATAGAAATGTATCTTAGTTTTCAGTGGAAGATCACTCACTTCAAAGCAAAGGGGACAGAATCTTAAGGATCTGGACAATGTCTCATGAATAAAGATTGTGGCTTGTAACATCCCACATTACATGCGTACACACTGAGAGATAGGCACACAGTCACACAGTGCTCATCTGTTTTACATAATATCATCTAATCTGGAATATCCAGGATAGTTGATGGGATGGAAGCTGTAGCCATAACAGTGATTTCTTGTTTATTGTGATTCTGATAAAGATAGTTGATACTTTTAGATCACTCGTGCTAAAAGAGCCTGCTTGTTGCTAATTGAAGGAATAACAGAATTTTAATGTTGTGAAGGAAACTTTGTGTATCTTTCTTTGTCCCTGGTACAGGGTATCTGAGAGGCAGAAGAGGAGATGGAAGATTCGAGATGGAGGCCCACAAACACACACACACACACACACACACACACACACACACACACACACACACACACACACGCACACACACACACACACACACTTTGCAACAATCTGGCACCACAAGCAAATGTACACACGTCCCCATTGTTCTATTGTTCCTCTCCACTCAGCAGAACCCCTAGTAGTGTTTACATAAATGACAAAGATTTTCTTTTAAAAACCACTATACGTCAAACACAAATGACATCTCCCTCAGAAGAGGATTTGGAGGACATTTTATTGTATTTTACACAGACAGAGAAGACAGGTTATTGAAGGATATCAGGTATGAAATAATGAAATGAGTTCATTTTTCCTTGAACAGCCTCCTGCGGCTTTTCAGAGAAAAAAGCAAACTGGAATAACATTAAGTATAAAATAATTGCAAGAAGCAAAATCAAAAGGAGAGGAATCAGATTTGTTTTTGTTTGGGGTATATTTGTGGGACTTGAAGGCATTCAGACATTTTGGAAGCTTAAACGTAACCTTTGACTTGTGTGGCAGGTGCTCTGCGAGGACTACTTTCTCCACTGCTGAAGGTGGGAGAACCTGGGATGCCAGGGGGACTTGATCCAGCATAGAGCAGAGATCCCCCAATGAGGAGCAAGGCTGACGCCCCCCAGCCGATGTAAAGGGCAGGGCCAAGCTCACGCTTGTGTGGGGCCGCCACATGTGGATCATAGAAATCCCTGATGATGGAGTGGGCAGTCCAGCAGATGGGCACAAGGTAGAGGAACCCTGCGATGGCAAAAAGAGCACCAGAGATGCGAGCGATACGGGCTTTGACGCTGTTTACACCGATGCACTTGGTGCACTTGACTCCAAGGACCCCCAGAGCCAGAGCCAGGCCACAGATCAAGATGGAGAACACGGTGAGGCCTCGGGCAGCCTGCATGTCACTGGGCAGAGCCAGCAAGCTGTCATACACCTTACACTGGATCTGACCTGTGCTCTGCACAATACAATTCATCCAAAGGCCTTCCCAAATGATCTGAGCCGTGACTATGTTGTTACCAATGAAGGCGGTGACTCGCCACAGGGGGATGGCGCAGACTATCGCACCACTCACCCAGCCCACAATGGACATGATTAGGCCCAGCAACTGCATGCCCGTGGTTGCCATGATGAAAGGTGTTGTTTGAATCAGATGGATTCGTCTTGATTTTATTTCAGTCTGTGTTTGTTGCAGAGGGCCCACTTATAGTCCCACAAAGAAATGTGGCAGTCTACAGTACTGGGGCTATTGTGCTCCACTATACTGGATCTTCAGTCTTCGGGTGATGATGTCTTTGAGATCAGCTTGGGTTAGACAAGGACAGGTGCTCCTGAAATTCAGAAAACAACCAATTTTAAATCATTCTCTTATCCATCGTACAAACGGTGCTATGAAAATCCAAGTATTTACTACTTCTTACTACTCACAACAATGAGCATTACATTAGTAAAGCTTGAGAAGACTAATGAAGCATATATTTATCATAAATATTTGAAAACAGACTGGGAGGCCCATGTTTGGTGGATTCCAGTGAGAACCACAGAGAATAGCCGTCTTTGACACAGCTGTGGGTGTTGAGCTACGCCTTGCCGGGTGAGTGGATTATCTCAGAAAAACATGAGGAGACTCTGAACACAAGCAGCTTTCATGCAGGCCTGTAGAGTGGGCCAAGAGGACCCATGTCGTCTATTTATCACAGCTCTCAGTATCCACATTTGCCCAATTCTGTGAATCAAAAGCCTTCCTGCACAATCATTCCTTGCTGACAAGGATGGATGGAAGAATGTCAAAGGGATATGCTTTACTCATTGGGCCCCTTTCAGGTAACCAATAGATCCCCATCTGAGAGGATAAATATAAGATTTGATGAGAATGTGAATGGTCAGATAACAATGGATCATATCCTCAAAACCAGAATAAGACCTACATTCCTCCAGTGTTACAAAATATTGTGCAACAATTTATACATATAAACAGTCCTCCCTGGGTGTCCCTTAAAGGGCCCTTAAGGCCCACAGACCCTACTTTCAGACTATGTGCCTTATCTTTGGTGCAACTAATGGCCCTGCCTACTTTGCAGGAAATTATTGCAACCATTGTAATGAGACAAAAGCAGTATCATACACCTGCCTCCAACACTGAGATGAGTCAAACAGGGATATTGAATGGTGACAGCTAAACATATAATAGAATAGTTTCTGGGAGCATTCTTTATATCCCATCAAACTCATTACACTTAAAGATAAATGTATCAGTTCTCCTGTCAAGCTGTTGCATGACATTTTTGGAAATGTCACCAATGCACTGTTATCAAGGATATTTACCTCAAATGAAGTAAAAAGTACTCTGACTGCTCCAATTAGTCCTCAGGTAAGTGTTACTGCTCCTCTGTTGGCGTAGATCACCTGGGATGCCTGCAGTTGTGAGTGACGGCCCTGAGGATTCAGTCTGGTCCTCAGGAAGGCTGCAGAGCACGGGGAGGCTCTGTCCTCAGAGGTCAGGTGAACTGAAGTAGAGAGGAGTCGATCAGCTTCGACACCCGGGACTGGACTGGAGATGGGGCTGCCCTCCGAGATGCCAGCACAAGTCTGTGTGGCAGTGGGCAGAAGCATGCGCTTGTGTGCACGACGGTGTCAGTGTGTGAATGAGTGAATGTGTTTGAGTGTGTCTCCCAGTGCCTGGTGTACGAGCACAATGCCCTGCTGTTCCACTGTGCCCTCCCTCCCTGCTCCTCCTCGTCAACCTCTGTCCAAACCCTGCAGCCCCTTGCATCCATACAACTCAGCAACCTATTTTCTCCTTTTTTCCTCCCAACTTTGACTCACTTGTTCATTTATGAGAGCCTTTTCTTTTCTTCTACCCTCCTCTTTCTTTTTCAATCTGTTTATGGGTTTCATTGAAGTTGTTCGAGTGTAGGGAGTCAGTCCTTATGCAACCTCTTGTTCGCTGTCCTGACAGGACAAATGTGGATTCATTGTAGTTTTTCATAATGGACTTGCAACTAAATAAATATATTTGAAATACAGGATTGATACTGAAAAGATAATCACAAGCACGGCAATTGCATCGATTCTTCAGATTTATAAATCATGTATGAAATATGATGCTTAGATGCTGCAGAAACTGGAACAGATGATCAGGGGAGCAGCGTTTTTGCCGCCATGCAGGCGACCAGGACTGAAGAATGGATTAAGCCTGTCAGTCAATGTATCTGTGAAGGTGTGAATGTGGACTCCAGACTCAGCGCAGTAGAAGGACACACGGCCCTCTGTGTAGTCCAGAAACACGCCCACCTTCCTGGGTCTCTGCTCCAGAGCCAACAGGGTGACAGGAGAGGTGTTGGCAACGTACTGGCCTCCAGCCTTCAGGTTTAAAGTCCAGAAACCATTTGCAGGGCAGACAGTGAACTTGCCCCTCCTGTTTATGGAATGTCTGACAACACCGAGGTTCCACTCAATCTTCTCCCCGACCTCCACCTCCCAGTAGCACCTCCCGCCGCTGAAGCTTTCTTTGCCCAGCACGTTTGCCACACGGTCGAACCGCTTGGGGTGATCTGGTACCTCCTGGAACTTGTTCGTGTGTCTCACCTGTTTTCTGTCCTCTGAGACGGAGAGGAAGGGGTGGGCGGTCTTAGCGCTCAGATTGACATCCACTAAGAAAGAGGGAGGACAAAAGGTCAAGAAAGGGTCAAACAGTCTGGACAATTTGAGCACCAAGACACTGTAAGTAAATTATTAATTAATCGCTATTAATTAAGATTATTATGAACTTGAATTATGATATAAGCCTACTTTATATGATGCATTTAAAGCTACATTAAAGCTAAAAAGAAAATCTATAACCTCCCCGTCTCATAACTTGTGTACAATCCCTTAAATTTGTGTCTGTGAGGACAAAGTCTTACCTGTGTATTTCTCTATTCTCTTCAGTTCTGTCAAAGAAGAGCCACAGGGAAAAGAAACGTGACTGTCGTTGAATTTATTGAAGAATATGATTTCAATAAAAGACGAAAGTTGCTTTACTCACCCAATTTGGAGAGCCTGTTGACTTCTACCTTTATCTTTTCCATCATGTCTGACAGTGCTCGCCTGGTGACCCCAACACAAGGGTCAGTTTCTATGGTAACCTTGGACCAGTCCTTCATCTCAGATGGGCACATTGTGGGAAAAATGTTCTGTATGACATAAACAAAGATTTCATGGTAGCCGATGCTTCACTATTATCATTATACCGTTTGGAGAAGATAATGGTTCTTACCACGGTAACTTGCTTGGTGTCATCATTTTGATCACTGTTTACAGGAATCTGAGGATCAGGTTCAGTTGTCTCCTTCCTCAGCTCCTGGATCTCCTGCTTGAGCTCTCCCACCAGTGTCTCTACTCTCCTCTCCTCCTCTCTTTGTCTGTCCTCAATTGCTGCGATGACCGCTTTGTGACTCTTCTCCATGGCATTCACGAGGGCGGAGAAAACCTTCTGGCTCTCTCGCACCTCCCTGAGGTAAGAGTTCTGATTGGACATCATCAGGCATCAACATTCAGCGACGTACTCTACTTTTTCTTTTTTAAATAAAGATTTTACTGATGTTAAAGGATTTTCAACGCACCTTTTGGAGCTCAAGGGAATACTTCAACCTTTCTATCTTCTGCAGCCTTTCCTGAATCATTTGCTCAACGTCTATAACCTGCAACAGTACAGATATACTACATTTATCAATAATCCAATGATGTCACCTGTTGTAACTGACAAAGCCAGTGAAGTACCATCTCCTCATCAGGTGGTTTCTCTGGTCGAGTCGTCCTGTAATTGTCTGAGAGGTCTGCCAGAATGCGGTTGACACTGAGGTCAGGCCTGTCGGTGAACACTCTCTTACAGTGGGGGCAGTATTTGGACTGGTGTCGCGCCCAGTAGCGGCAGAGACAGGACAAGCAGAAGCTGTGTCCACATGGTATGGTCACTGGGTTGGTGAAGATGTCCCTGCACAGAGAGCACAAGAAGTGCTTCTCTGGGAGGAGGCTGATCGTGGAGGCCATACTCTGAAAGTGACAATGTCGACAAAGCGTGAGAAAGATTTTTCAGCTTATTCAAAGATCTCTGCGTGCACTTGATGGAGGGTTGTGTTTCAATGGTAAATTAGGCAAAATCTTGACTTGAGAGGTGCCCACATGAAATTATTTGACAAACAAAAGGAAGGAGGAGGGCATCACAAGTTTATTTAGTATGCAAACAACATCTAAAGTGGATTCCTACTTTTTAGGAAATACTAACATTATTGAAAAGAGCTTGAAAAATTAGTTGATTGAAAATGTAGCATTTGTATTTAATCACTAAGTACATACATCCATATATGAGTGGTGGAGGAAGTACTCATATATTCTACATGCTTTCTGAGAAGTTGCAAGATGATTAATGAAATAAGAAAGCAGAAAAAAACACTGAGGGATGGCATGTTCTTGAGCAGAATGACATTCCTCTTGTATTGTGTAATGATACACAAAGGACAGGATATGTGATTCGCTCTTAATCCGCTGAAGTAACGAACATTTCACTGGTGAAAGCCTCCTACAGTGAAGACTGACCCTTAGATTATTTTCTACCACAGCGTCTTCCTTCTCATTGTCACTGTCACAGACACGTGAGTTAAAAGAATCTTGTTATCAAGGACAGATAACGCTGAATTTACAGAGAACGGAAACAGCTGAGTAAAAGATGTAATGTAAAGTATGTAGTCAAACAGGTAGCAACCAAATAGCTTGTTACGTCAACTGGGAGAAACAGCACAGTACTTCAACACAGAGAAGCAATACTGAAATCTTATTGTTGTTTTTCCTGTGATTCCTGAGTTTCATCCTGACTCCAGTTGTACTCTGACATCCATGTAGGAAACACTCCTGGATTATGCAACATGCTCATGAATGATTCACAGGTCTGATTTCAGTTTATATGTAACTTTTCCAAAAGGGAAACAAACTTAAAAACATTTACAGAGAGCGGTCTTACCTATCTGAGCTGGCCTCGTCCCGATAACACTGCAGTCGGTCTGCTCCGCTTCTATTCACAGTTTCAGGTAATAATATATAGGTACAGCAAACAGTGTACACTCAACAGGTGCACCGAGGTGTGTGGGTGTGTGTTGTCTAGGAAAAGGGCAGTGCTTTTGACAGTGGCACTCTCAGTTGAGACTCCACCCTGAATGTAATCTGAGCCACACTTCACCTGCAGCAAGACACCAGGAAATGTTGGACAACTCTGTTTATTGAAAATGCAGATTTACAGTTTAAAATCAGAAACGAGATTTATGATCATTAGTGATCGAGATGTTCTGTGCCAAAACAGTAGCATAGTATAGAACAAGTTAAGTTTGTGTTTCAGCCTAAAAAGAGTTTTCCAATCCCAACCGACGAC
The DNA here is from genome assembly GCA_037975065.1 of Chaetodon trifasciatus. Lineage (NCBI taxonomy): Eukaryota > Metazoa > Chordata > Actinopteri > Chaetodontiformes > Chaetodontidae > Chaetodon > Chaetodon trifasciatus. Next base: position 651,593 of record JBBMOE010000088.1, read on the forward strand.
AGAGCACATGATATAAAATTTATTCACTTTATTCCTGAAGAAAAGGTCATAAATTAACACCATGCTGTCATGGACGAGGAGTAGCAAAGAAGCGATTGATGAAGATTGAGTTAAAGTTCAGTCTGGCAGGGGGGGCCACTCTGTCCTCCATATGCTTTATAGCTACCTGGGCTGTCCCTCCTGCAGATCCACCTACAGCACCACCTATGATCCCATAAAGAACCATCCCTCCTGGCCCCTCAATGGACCCAAAAAGTGCACCCATGACAGCTCCCACAACAAAACCCGTCCCCAGTCCTCTGGCCAGGGACGTTCTGAGCCATCCATTGTCCATTTCTGCCTTAGCTCTGATCTCTGCGCCAACACTGGTGGTGTAGGCATCCTTCTGGTGATACAACTCCTCCTCCATGTACTGGCTCTCCATCTCAGTCCAGGCCTTCTTTATCCCTGCTTCCCTCTGCTTTCTGAGCCTCCTTTCCTCTTTCTTCACGCTCTCCTCTGCCTTCTGGAAAGTTCTGCTGCAGAAGTAGCCGCCACCCACAGAGGCCATCATCCGCTCTATCTTCTGCAGCAGCTCTTTGTCCCGGCTGCGATCTCTCCAGTTCTTGCTGAAAGCGTGAAAGCGCCCGCCATACTTCTCGATCAGTTCTCTCAGGTGCCAGTCAGTCTTCTGCACCCTATGTTCCAGGTTCGCTCCATCCATACTCCCTTCATAGGCCAGGAGGACCATGCAGTGCCTGAGACAGTGTCTTCCAAAGCGTTCCCTCATCAGTTTTGGGGTTTGCATTTCATTCGGAGAGATTGCTTCCATGTCGAAGGCAACAAGAAAGGCATGGGGACCAGGAATGCATAAGCACTTAGACCTTCTCAGCTCCATCTTCCTCTTGGGTTTAGATATATCCTTATCATAGATGTTTGGCCCGTTGATCACAGCCACTCGTCTGCCAGCCAGCTCTCCAGTATTCTTCCTACTGTCAGAAATGCTGGTGATATCCTTAGAAAACTCTTCCCTCCCGAGTATGGCATTTGTTAGAAGGAACTGTGAAGGTCCGCTGCTACCCACCACCATAAGCCTTAATTCTGTGGTAGATCCTGTGAAAAAGTGAGGCTCAGTTGAATATCAGAGAGAAGAAATATCACGTAAATGCAAAAGGACACTTATCTGTGTAATTTTATATCATGGTTTGTAGGTATTTGATGATAAACCTCTGTGTACCATGAATGTATAAAATATCATGGCAATCTATCCAATATTTCTTGATATATTTCAGTTTGTAGCAAAGTGGTGGTGGACTGACCAACCAGCTGACATTGCTGTGTTGCTGCATGACTAAAAACTAGCTTAGCTAAAACAAAGCATGTTTAGCTGATAAATGCTGCTAAACAGCATGCAAACTGATAACGATCCACCTTTTTTAGCTTGTAGTTTGAGTAAAAGTAATGCAGATTAGTCAGTTCCATGTCATCTTCTTTGCCTCCTGTATGCATTAAATCAGTGATCTTACCTTTCTTCCTCTTATCCATCAGGCAGATTTACAGCACGGATTGACTGTTTTATTTTGGATTACCACAAAGTTCTCGAGTTTGTCCCTGGACTGAACTCATCACCACAGCTGTTGTGTGTATTCAGTGAAAACACACCACGATCCCTTTCCCCAATCTCTCTCTCTCTCTCTCTCTCTCTCTCTCTCTCTCTCTCACTCTCTCACTCTGTCTGTCTGTTGATTAGGCAATTGGGTACATGATTTAATATTAAGTGGAAAATGTCCCCAGGGTTGGAAGCTGGCAGTGAGCACATTCACATTTATTGACATCAACAAAATACTTAAATAATACAATTACTTAATAAACTACTGTGTTTTTTGCTTTTGCAGTTTGCACCTGACTGTGGAGGATGAGAGGAAAGGAGGATTTTTACATTTTCTTTAAGGTGGGTGTTGAAGTGCTTTGTGTAATCATCGTCATCATGACAAACTCTCTAGTATTAATCAGAACTGAGCAGAGGACAGATATGACAATCAGTGATTGGTAAGTTGTTTGTCTGCTGACGGTGCTGAATAGGCTCTTACCTCAAAATGATGAAAGGATTTGATTTACTGTAACCCTGAAGAATGAATTTATAAGCAAGAGTTTTGATTTTTGCTTCTCTGTTTAAGTTAAAGGTGACCCTACAAGGTTATCTCACTGTTAGCCCACCAGACTGTGTTTTTGTCCTGGAATCAGGGAAATCAATAGTTCATTAAAATTACTTTGATCCTGTGTGAGTAGAGCACAAACATATAATGCCAATATAGACTATTCTCTTTACTTTGTGTTGTCACTGCATCAACACATACGGCTGTTTAAAAAGCTCTGCTGATATTTAAATGAGCTTCATGCAAAAAGGCCAACATGAATGGGAACATATTCAGATGATCACGTACTGTACACTCAAAACATTTACATTAGGAGCATAAACTCTGTGAGGAGTTAGTGTAGTTATTATAAATTTACTCTGGTTCCTCTACTTATTGTACTTATATACATGTAGTTCTTCGATTTATCACAAATGAAAGTATTGGAGTCCTCTCATTCGGGTTTTAAACAAACAATTAGCTGTCCACTTGAAATCAAAATACAAGTTCTTCATGGCTCCACATTGATTTTGTTTATGACAGCCAGAGACTTACTACTTTTCTATAATTATAACTACTTTAGAATTACTAAATTACTTATAACTTAGTAGGTTCTGTGTTTTATATTTTCCACAAATCAGCACAAGTTATTAAGCATGAAATAGAAGTATGTAAAATCAGGTGGAAATAGGCCCAAAGCTGCAGCTAAAGCCTATTATTCATTCACACACTTACACTTGTGCACAGTTACAGCAAACGGTGCTCAAAATGATCTGACAGCTGTGTAAATTCGTACAGCACGGTAAACTGTTAGTAGCCGTCTGTACTTGTTGAAAGGTAAAACTGGTGAAAGAGCGCCCCGGTGTGGCCAAATGTCGTAACATACAAAACGGAAATCACATTTATGAACTTCCTGTTTGGAGCGAGCATCCAGGAAGAGATCTTAAAACGACGTAAACGGACAAAAGGACTTTACGTTAATGCGGGGCTGCGTTGGCCTCGTTGCTGCCATGGAAACGCACAGTTTTTACGTTTGAAATGAAGCCAGACGCGTGTAGCTGCTGTAATGGGGCCAAGTTCTCGAGTGAAGGACAGCCTCGGGTCAGGAGACAGACAGACAGACGGTCATATCTGCCCTCAGATAGTCAAACACCGGCACAAGAATGATTAAACACACGTTGCGTGCGGTCGGACGTGCCCTCTCTGCCGGGCTCCGCTGCTCCTCTGACATTTCCGGCGGAGAACTAATCGACGAATGGACAAACTCTTCACATCTCACCAAGCAGGCGTCTCTCTACGTACACGTGAGCCGGCTTTGGTCAATTTAACTGATTAAATATTTGTATGCAGGGATACGCGCACGGCTGCGAAAGCATAGCCATGCCCTGAATTAGATCCATTTTTCACTCTAATGCAAATACTATGTCATGTCTAGACAGTTTGCCCAAATTATGTCAAAGTGACCTTCCTCCTTTCTCCAGTGGCCTTACTGTCACAGGAGGTGCTCCTACTGCAACTTTAACAAATACATATCCAGAGAGAACAATGACCACATGATGACTGAGTGCCTTCAGAGGGAGACTGAGACCCTGCTGCAGCTCAGTCAGGTATCCTGGTATGGTGATTTATTAGACCTTCCACATGCAGTCATCCAGCATCCCTGCAGCTTTCACCCACCCTTAATTTCAATTTCTCCCTGCAGCATTACCTCAGTATTTTTTGGTGGTGGGACTCCGAGCCTGGCTCACCCCTCGACCATTGCCGCAGTCCTGGAAAGTGTTTCCAGGCAGGCGAACCTCTCGGACAAGGCCGAGGTCACGCTCGAGGTCAACCCCACTCCTGTGGGAATGTCAAAGTTAGAGGACTTCTACCGTGCTGGGGTGAACCGTTTCTCCATTGGGGTCCAGGTGAATATATAATCTGTATTACTGATCACAGAAGGGTAGATTGTGAGCTGTATAGCAGAGCAGTCTCCAGTTCACCTGTTCAACCCTTCAGTCTTTGCAGGATGAGGATTTGAACATTCTGGGAAGAGATCACAGTTCTCATCAGGCTTTGAAAACCATCGAAGAGGCCAGGAATGTGTGCCCCGGGAGGGTGTCGGTGGATGTCATGTTCGGACGGCCCAAACAGAGCGTCGAATCCTGGGAGAAAGAGTTGTCTGAGCTGTTGAGGGTGTGCGATGACCACGTGTCCCTGTACCAGCTGACTTTGGAGCGAGGCACCCAGCTGTTCAGACAGGTGCTAGGAGGAGAAGTGACCGTGCCCGCTGAAGATGTGATGGCAGAGATGTACCAGTGTGCCAGGAGGACTCTCCACCAGCACGGCTTTGTGCAGTACGAGGTTTCTAACTTCGCAAGACATGTAAGTCCTCGGCTGTAAAGACTGATTGTTCGCTGATCGTCCTCATCTTAGGAGGCATTGATTCTTTTGCAAAGATTAAAGGTTCTTCGTTTAGAAACTTTGGAGAACTGAAGGCAAAATGCTTTATATAAGGAATTAAAAAGCATTACAACAGCCTTTAAAAATTAAAATAACCATAATGGTAAAAGTTCCATTTTTGTCTAAAGAATGGTAAAAGTTTCAGTGTTACCATGCAGAAATATTTAAACTTCAAACTTACATGAGGAGCAATTAATACAAAAACACAGGATTTTAATAATAAGTCCCAAAGAGCCTGCAGCTATGCTAGCAAATAGCACAGCCGAGCATTGAGCAAAATGCTAACGTAAGCATGCTAACATGCTCACAGTGACAATGCTAATATGCTAAATGTTTACCATGTTCACCATCTTTGTGTGCAAAGTTAGCATGCTAACATCTGCTCATTAACACCAAATGCAAAGTATAGCTGGAGCTGAGGGGATGCCAGTAGGCAAACTAGTGCTAATTCTCAAATACTTTTAGGAAAGGTGATATTTTGTATACATTATTATCAGTATTTTTCAGGTTATAGAGCAACAGGTAAAAGTGACATGAGCACTGCTGTTGATTCTGAGAGATGAAGGCCATTTTTCAGCTCTGCTGGTTTGTTTTTGATGACATGTCTCCACAAACACTCAACAAGGCAGATGTCTGCTCTGTTGTGCACCATATGGCCTCATGAACATGTCTGAGAGGAACAGTCACGACAGCACAATGATACTTCACTTTGTGTTATGCAGAACGCAGTGAGTCATCACAACATGAGCTACTGGAAAGGAAAACAATACATCGGTGTCGGACCAGGTGATCTGTTGTCTAGATTGAAAGCAGCGATCGATGAAATATTGACCTTGTGGAAAAGTTAGCTTTAGCATTTTTGTTTGTGACAGGAGCACACGGCCGGTTCGCTCCGCTGGGGGAGGGAGGTGTCCTTCGGGAGGCTCGGACACAGACTCTGGAGCCTGACGTCTGGATCCGTGAAGTCCAGCAGAGGGGACATGGGACACGGAGGCGGATTCAACTGGGCCATCTTGAACTGTGAGCGGTTGCACTTACAGGATGTAGCGTTGCTGTCTGGAAATGAGTGTATATATAGTGATCACACGAGGGGGCAGCTGTCATTGCCACAAATTCTGAGCCCATGTGAAATGTATCAGCCAAACCTCAGAGTGTAGTTTAACAGGGTCAGAAACATAGTGCTGTACGTCGCTGCACATGTGCTCGTTCTCTCAAACATTCTGTCCTTGTGAAACTCTATAATCAGTGTGGTCCATTTAGCCTGTTTACTCACTCTGTCCTGTCCTTGTTATTGTCAAACTGCAGTCGCTCAGATGTTCTGTGATAAAAGATGTTTGTTTGGCAGATTGGAGGAGGTGTTGGTGATGGGAATGAGAATGACCGAGGGCATTGATCACAAGGTGAACCCTTTATACCGACATGAAATACACTAATAGAAAAGATTCTGTTCAGCACAGTTTCTGTGTGTTTGCCAGTGAAGGCGATGCTCAGTGTTCAGTCCTTTTTTAGAAATGTGATAATGTTGTTTTTGGACATTTTCTGCAGCATTGGGAGTTGTTTAGCCCTCAGCTGAGCCTCCGTGAAGTCTTTGGTACATCCACCGATGTCCAAGAGTGGCTACAGAGTGGACGGCTCATTCTTGATGACAGGTGACGTACTTTTGACTGTCATTGTACTTCAATTCAGAAGTTTGACATGTTCAGTGGCGAGAAAGAGATAATTATTAAGGTTGAAGTATCCAAATAGCTCGTTTTACTTGACCAGCCAAAAATATTCAGTTGACCGAGTTAATATGGCAGAGAAAAGCAAAAACATCAGTTAATTTTCTTTCCCTATTAGAGGTCTGCGCTGTTCCTGGGATGGACTGGCCTTACTGGACAGCATGCTGCCAGCTCTACTGGTGGAGCTGGAAAGGCAAATCAGGCAGAGGCTACCAAGGGACAACCACTCTGATGGACAAACAAAGAAGACCTCCACACCCGTTGCTCATGGGTTAGGCTGACGGGACAAACCTCCACAGAGTGACCACTGTCAGACCCTCATCTTGTTCTGGTGATGGTGGTGGCCCACTGACTGTTATATGATACTGTTTGTATTATTCTGTAAGAACTGTCATCTCTCTGGTTTGGGCAACACTGAACATTAGATGTTAATTTAGTTTTAAAAGCCTCCAGGTCCTATCATGTAATTATTGCTGAAGCACTTCTCATTCAGTCATTTTTACTGTCATGTAAACCTAATTTTTAATCTCCCAGTGTGCAGGAAATGAATGCCTTTTCAGTGTGTGCCTGTGCTGAGAGGACCTGTGATTTTTGCTGCTCTTGTGAGTACACCCTCTGAATAGATGAATGCAACTCCATTATTAAGCAGCTGCCATGTTCAGAACACACAGTTATTATTGTATTATTTTGTATGGAAGATTATTTTATGATTAAATATAGAATATTCAATTCTCAGACTTGATGAATATGACCACATGCAATAGCTGCATGGTCTTTTCACTCTTGCTCACCTCTGTACATCCTTGTATGAAGGTTCATCTTTCTTTTGGAGAATAAATATTAATATATTAATGAATATATTAATATTCTTGTTTTATGGGTCTGTATCTTTGTAAACAAATTTCTAATTTACTGCTGAGTACTGGGAGAGACAGAGTGATAGAGGTGGAGTTCCTTGCAGGAAATTCCCTATTAGGATTTTTTTTTTTAAAGAAATTATGCAACATAAAATCTGGTGCTACCAAGTAGCAGTTTGATATGGCTTCCTTCTGTGTAATTCAAAGATATTTACTGGCTCATTCCTGCAGAACAGGAAGTGATAAACATCTTTTTCTAGTAAAGATTATTACTTCTGAATTGCTGCTACAGCCAAAGATATTTTTATGTGTGTAAATGAATTCTATGTGTGTACTTCTGTTTGCCACTTGCTTCCCCTCAACTGACCCTTGAGGAAGGAATAAATTATGTTGAATTCAATAAACATGGTCTGATGTAGTCATTGCACATTTGAATGAATCATGTTGCAGTGTTAAGGACTCTCTTTCTCGTAATGTATTTTTATGTTCGTACGGTATCACCACCACGCAGTGTTTTCCTACGAGCCTGCAGCCTGACATAACTGTGCATCTGGGATTTAGTTATTCATGTAACAGTACCTGCACACAACCCCCATTCTTTTCTGCAGAGATCACGATGTGCTGTCAGTGCAGAGGCTGGAGAAACTGCTCACCCTCTGCTGTGGGATTCATGAAGCCTGGTGAGGAGTCCTCTGCAGCACCAACAGCCTCAGCAACTGCAGTCTGGTGTTTTTACCCACTCCATGAGACATTTGAGATGGGAACATCGTTATGAGGACACAAATTGTTTTTTTTTGTGGTGGAGAACATGAATAGACTCTTTTGCATCAGTAAATGTGATATTTGAGAGCGAAGGTTTGGGAAGGGAACACAGTGAAAGCTGAAGGACGTGAAGGAAATAACTTGTCTGACTTTAAAGTACTGAACTGACTATTTGAAATATGCTTTTGTCAATTCATTTCAGGAGCTTTTTTTTTTTTCCATCAAACCATCCTTTTCACCAACCAAGGACACTCTGAATGCAAAGCTCACTGAACAGTGTGTTGCTGGGGACCTGCACAGTGGCTTAGATACACTGTCTTACAGAAATGAAGAGCTTTTTATTGGTGAAGGGATATAAATGGAACTTGTGCTCAAAGGCAGACCGGCAGAGAGAGTCTCATGTGGGCTCTCTCCATGGTGCTGATTTCCTCTCCTCTCGCCCACCTCCCTCTCTGTAATAAACACACTATCTCTTCTGTTTCCTCATGCTGACACATGAGTGTGTACTCTATTGTTACTGACTAAGCGGGCTTTGTCACACCTCGGTCCTTGGTGCCATTTACTATGGCGTGGGAAGCTTGGAGATATGAGCAATCTCTCGTGTCTGACAGTTAGAAAACGCTTAAGGTCTGCGACTGAGTCATCTCCTCCCACACACTTATGATCATGTTTTGCATCATCACTTGAAAACCACTGATTGCTGACCTTCGTGAAGTCTAACAATATCGGTCTCCCATCTCCTTGACCTATTTCATAAAGCTCTGAAATAAACTGATTGGTAAAAACAGATAAGGAAGCACATGTGAGAATTAGAAATATTTTTTTTATTATAGGATCATTTAATGCAGTCACATATACAAAAATGAAACAATATTAACGCACTGGTCCAGCCAGGTGCGACAGAGTATAACTCCTTACATAATACGACATTGCAGCATACTACTACAATTGGTTTATCGAGAAGGCTCACGATTCATTGAATCTGACACCTCTCGGGTTTGTTGTGTTTGGTGCTTGATCTCAGCACCAGCCGCAGGTCGCTGGTGAAGCTCGGGCGGCGCGCCAGAGGGTCCATAGCGGCACAGGGCGCGGCGAGTCCCCGCGCCCGGCTCCCTCTCCTGCCCCGCTGGCCGATGCACAGCGACTGGTAGCTGAGGATGGATATGAGCTGATGCCGCGACGGACCGGTCTCGTCGGGCAGTCCGCCTAGAGTGGCGAGGGCCCTGAACGCACCCTCCAGCCCCGTACCGTCTTTAGCCGAGGTTTCGAAGAATGGGACATCCTCACCGAGGACTTCTGTCACCTCCGACCGTCCCACGGCTCTCGCAGCTTCCAGGTCCGCTTTATTCCCGCAGATCACGGCCGGCACTCTGGCGGGGTGTTTTAATTTCAGCAGCTTTGCTTTAGCAGCTTCGATCTCGTTGAGCAGCGTGCAGACTTCATCGAAAGACTCTCTGTCATCCAGACTGAACACAAGCAGAAAGATGTCCCCTGGAGAGAAAGAGAGCATCATTTTAATTATTCATCATTTAATGTAAAAATCACTGTTGTCATAATTTGCCAAAGTCACTGGACAACCAGTTTAATAAACCTTTTTAATAGTTTACAACCTGGGTGTTGTGAAGTGTATGACATGTTGATAGACAACACATTTCAAAGTGAGGTTAAAATTATTCTTTTTTAGGTCAAATGATACTCATAAAGCCACAAAAATTGTGCAAAATAATATTTCTTAAAATCCCGCTGATACTTCAAACAACTGCAATGATTCTTCACAGTCTGAGTGCTCACCTGTGAGAATGGATAACCTCCGCTTCGCAGGGAAGTTCCTCTCACTCGCTGCGTCCAGGAGATCAATCTGGTACGCCTCTCCGCCGATGTGGAAGAGTTTTCTGTGAAAGTCTTCCGTTGTGGGCTCATAGAGCTCTTCAAATTCGTTACCCAGGAACCGCTGGAGGATGTTGGTTTTACCTACTTTAGGTGCGCCAAGCACAACTATTCTGTGACAGTTCCTGGGCTTGGTCAGACCCAGCTCCAGCAAGTCCACGGACCTCTTTGGGAGTCGGTCAGTCGACACCTGCCGATTCCCAGAACTTGAGGATCTACTTGCAACCGCTCTCTTCTCCTGCTGTCTCCAGCTCCCTTTGACCGTTTTGATGATGCCCATGCCTGTCTTCGATATGTTTGAGACTTTGGGGCGCTGGGGTACTGGGCTGCTCTGAAGAACTGGGTGCGTAATGCGTGATTGCCCGGCGAGAGAGTTGAACATTTCGAAGATGCCATCAACGGGAAGGTAAAACTTCTCAGTTGCGTTCATCTCCATGTTCTTTCAAGCGTCTCCGGACACCGAGAGGCGATCAAAATCTTACTAACCCAGTTGCTTCTCCATATGTGCGTCGAAACAGAGCCGAGTGTCCTCTCTTATACACCCACAGTGTCTGCGTCATCGTCTCATCCAAATAACGCGCTCCTTTTATAGAAGCATAAAACAAACCCCGAACCAAAAAAAGCACACAAGATCTCCAATCTCTTGTATTTTTCCTTTGGAGAAATGAGCTCTACAAGTCTGCGAGTATGAGATTTCACAGTGCAGCTTTCCCCAGGAGTGCACTCGCTCAAGAACAGCTGGGTTGGTAAAACTGAAGTTAAATCATCAGGTGCTTTTCAAGGACAGGGCCAGTAATCGAGTTAAAAGTGGGGAAAAAGCAACGACTGTCCAGCGTACTTACTGTATGATGGAAGTCCATGATATTGGTCTACAAGGAATTTAATATATTATGAATAAATCCTGTTCAAAATGATCCAAATCAGACTTAAATTATGCATTTGAACATTTCGTTGTGAAAGAAAAAAAAAACCTTATTTATGCTGTCTATTTTTAACACCCGACTAACAGGTGTTTCCTGTCTCACTATGGATAAATGAATAAATGAACTGATAGTGTTCACATAATTGCCCAAATCCCTGTAGTCATGGACACTGGAAGTGTGAGCGCTAATTAATTGTGTTCATTTTCTTTTCTTTCACTGCTGTCATGGTAACAGGAGGCGTTTGATTTGCGTTTTATCGCTGTATTGCTGTATTCCTGTTTCTTTGATCTATTTTTTTATGCTCATATGACCACTACGCAGTGTTTTCTTACGTGCCTGCACAGCCTAACATGACTGTGCGTTTGGGATTTAGTTATTCATGAGGGCAGTATGAACAGTACCTGCATACACCCCCCATTGTTTTCTGCAGCAATCACGACGTGCTGTCAGGATTCATGAGATGAGTCCTCTGCTGCATCACCAGCTTCAGCAACTGCAGTCTGATTTCTTGCTATTTTCCACTGTATAAAGTCATCAGTATGAGGGCAGAAGTCATTACCTTTGCTTTATAGTGGTGAACATGAACGCATTCATTTGCATCGATGGATTTGATGTTTGAGAGTGAAGGTTTAAAGAAGGAACACAATGAAAGCTGAAGGACATGAAGGAAATACTTTGGCCAAGTACTGAACTGAACATTTGAACATTACTTTGTCAGTTCGTTTCAGGAGTCACACTGAATAACTGTGGTCTCCTTTCAGTCAAAGCATCCTTTTCACAAACCAAGGGCACTCTGAATGGAAAGCTCACATAACAGTTTCTTCATGGAGGCTTGAAGAATGGGTTAGATGTGCTGTCGTACAGAAACGAAAGACTTTATTGCCAATGACTGTGCGACCTCATTTCAACAAGTGCAGTTTGGTGAAAGGCAGCAGAGCACCATGTCTGATGGAAAATGTAAGTGCATTTTCCTTGCCCTGAAATTTATTAGCACTGACAACAAAACACCTTCTGAAAGGAAAAATATCTGCCTAAAAAGTAAGACAGGAAGAAGTGAATTAAATTGTGGCCTCCAGGAACCTCCTGTAAATCTGCCTTCTATAGTCAGAGTAGATACTCCATTTAAAGCAAATACAGCTTATCGTGTTATATTTGATGTCCCAGTGAGTCAGTGTGGATTTCTGGTGTTGGAGCTTTATAGCAGTTTGTTCACAACAGGATTTCGACCTCTTGCGGGTCTAAACATAGGTAGTATCACAGTAGGATAGCATACTGTACATCTCTGTGGATGTGAATGACTTTTTGTAAACAAAAGGAATTAATTTTTGTTCATACCTTGCATATAAAACATGAATTATTGTAGATCTAATCTCAGAGCAATGCTTCATGGTGATTTCCATATTTTGTCACATTCATTAAACGTGCTAGTTTATGACTCTGTGGAGCCCCTAGCAGTGTAAAGCTAATGTAATGTTACTACTGCAACTATAATTTACCCTGGGTAGGGGCTCAGTCACCACCCAGTCACAGTACAACGTCACACTGCACTAATGGCTGCGCACTAACACATCCACTCCCTGGTTACATGGCTAAATATAGAAACCACTTTCACTTTCCTAAGATACGCCAGGTTTGTATTTATGGAAATGATTGGACCCAATCATCAGCCCATCAAATAGTCACCTATTACAGCAGCATCTTAGATGTTATGATTCACCTGTTCGACTCCAAGGGCAGATTCACGTCACCTTCACTACTTTACTGTAAGATTTTGGAGTTGCTTTTAAAGCAGATGTATTAAGACGATTAACTGTTTGTTCCTCTGCCTAGTGTCACACATAAATGAGCAATGGACGTCGACATCAGATTACAAGATCGTTTGGTGAGAGGCACTTTTCAAACATAGCGGCATTTGAAAGCTTAAATTCACGACAATGATAATTAAAAACACAACACAAAGCAGTATAAAATCAATTAACAAATCAAGAGTCCTGTCAGTCTACTCGTCCATCCTGCTAAAAACTGCTTTACTTTAAGACTTTGATGTGTAAAGCACAGAAATAGATTTCTAATGTTCTATTTTACTATTTTTAATCCTAAGCATATTTTTATACTGCATTGTTGTATTGCCTTGTGTTCCTTTTTAAAATACCCTTTATGTCTTGAATTGCCTTATTGAAGAAAGGTGCCACAGAAAGGTGCTGCAAATACACCTGCCCTGTATTTTTCCAGGCATCGCCTGCATGTCCATTGGTCCTGTAAATCTTTTTTTTTTTTTAACATCTTGAACAGATTGTGAACTGAGGGCATCATTGTCAGGAAATGAGCACATCAGTGACAGACAAACACCACACTGCCAGCAGGGGAGTGTGAGGACTGGTGGTTTTATATCACATAATGTGCATGGCTGGATAAAGCCTGGTAACACACAGCAGTTTCATTATTTCCCCCAGGAACAGAACTGATTAAGTTAATTGATTAGTTGATTGATAGAAAATGAACTGCCAACAGTTTTGATAACGGACAAAATTTTTACAAGCAAAATAAGCAACGAGCAAAAATTGTTGACACTCAGTTTCCTATTAAATTCAACATCTTTGGGTTTTGGGCTATTATCAGACAAAACAAAACATTTCAATATTTAAACTAGAATTTGGACACCTAGTGCCTCTACAAGATCACGACCATAAGACCAACTGACGTGGACTGAACCCAGTTTCTTTTGGGGGACCCTTGGGGTGGTCTTGGGCAGCCCAGCTTTTGTCATGTACAGCTTTATAAAACCAGTCCAACACCCAGATGGGATCACAGCACAAGACACCAGAAAACAAACACAAAAACACTAGAGGGCAGCAAAGAGAGACACATGAAGTTTTAGAAACGGGATCCTCCAGTGGTTACTGGTCACACGCGCGCGCGCGCACAGAGTTCCTCTCCTGTGTGACGTCACCGCCGTGCAGTAGTAGGCTGGTGTTGTTTGTCAGCCCTCTCTCTCCTCCCCCTCTGTTTCCCAGACCTCGCCTGCATGTCCCCCCAGCACTGACCTCACCAGGCCTTTGTTGGGAAACAAAGAATGTTCAGGCATCTGTTTTCAGGAGAAATAAAGACACTGGGTGCCAAGGCAGACAGGAGGAGGAGTGTCTATATATATATATATGGAAATATATGAAGTCGTGCTCTGATCAATGAGTCACATGAAGAGTAAACAGGGAGCAACATTAAGTAAATGTACACTCCAAACTTCTGTGAAGCATTTATCAGATGTAGTAATATGCCACTAGTTTCACTCTGCTTCTTGTACTTCTTATTTCTGTACACTTTCTCCTTTTGTCTTCTGCAAGAGTCGTGCCTCTGTTGTTTCAAGGTGGAGCTGGTATTTCCTGTATATCCTGCTCAGTCAACCAACCACGGGAGCCACTGCTCTCTCCTGATTTTCCCTCAGTTGGCTAATCATCATTCTCTCAACGTCACCTTACGATCCTTGTGTGTTTTCATATAGGCGACCTGTACAGATTGCTTTGCACAGTTGTTTGATTCCAAGCCAGAGATTTTTTAAGGCCTGTAATGCAGAAGGACTTGAGTTCAGACAACAGCCCATTAGTGGTGATAAATAAGTAACGAGCAGAGATGTAGCAATGAAGCTGCTGAAAAGGAAATGTTGCTCGTTGTTGAGTCCCTCTGGGACAACATGGTCACTCACTCTGCCAGGAAGTGTGTCCAGCATGGCTCTGTGGGAAATGAAAGGATGTGTAGTACTACCCTATAGGTTTATAACCATCTTATTTCAACTTCTAGTGCAAACCTGTAACATCTCCACATACATACATCTGACGGGGATGTGTAGTTTCTGTAATACTTATGTATTAAATTACTTGCAGTGATTTCCGCAGAGATATGCTGAAATGTAATCTAGGATCACTGTTGTTCTTCAGGATATGAGATGGGCTTTTAGCACATTTTTCTGAACAAGTGCATCCTAACAGTGTGCATCCATTTACACACAGTGCGTCATTATTATTATTGGTGTGTGTGTGTGTGCGTGTGTGTGTGTGCGCGCGCACAGGTTTAATGTGTGTTTCTTCCTCTGGTCACCTGCTCCGGTGCACACACACGCTGTTCCGCCAGGCAGTGAAAGGGTTAAGTCTGACTCTGCATGCACGGAGCAGCCCTCCCTCCCTCCCCCTCCCACCTCTCTCCCTCTCCATCCATTTTTACTGAGTGTGTGTGTTTTCAGGGGGGCCTGTGCCATCTGCAAGCCCGGTGGATTTGTGATATGCTCACACAACTAAGTTTGATAACAGACCAGCACCGCCGCGCTTTAGTTTCGGATTCACTCTGAGCGCACACGTTTTTTCCGCCCATGCGTTTCTCTGCGCTTTATGCGTCTTTTGGACTCTTTCCTCTATCCGTGAGCTCCGGGATATGTGCAGAGGCGGAGGCGTTTCTTCTTCCACCCAAAGCCTCCCCAAGTTGGGACCCCACTGACGCGCTATGACATGAAGGTAAGAGGGAAAGTAGAAGCGGGCGGATCGGATGGTTCGCGATCCTTCGTTTCCTCGGGTTATTTTTGCCGTGGTTTCAACTTTTAAAGTCGGGAACGAAGCTGAGTCACTGCCACACACTTCACCTACCCGATCGTCCCGTTTGACGCAACGTGCATGATAATGGCCCCCCGGCCGTCCTGGTTTGGGACAGAAAAGGACATGTCAGGGAGATAAGTGGGACCTGTGCTGTCATCCAGCGGTGTTTTTTTCCACACATCTGTATGGCATTGGAAAACATATCTGGGCGAGCTATGAACAGCTGGCCTGGTCTGAGAACAGTTTACATTTCCTATTACAGAAAGAGGGTTAAGGAATAATGGGTTACACACTTTGCTGGACGTCTGAATAAGAAAATGTGCTTTATAGATTAGCTGAGTAAATATGAGTAACATTAAATACTTCAGTGCTTTATCATCATGTCAAGGTCATGAGTTAAACTCAAGGTGTGTGAGAAATCTTAAGTATCTGCGGAAAGACGGAGAGAGGGTGTGTGTTTGACAGAGAGTATTTGTGTGTAGAGGTGGTGCCTCCCCCAACACCCTACCATCAGCCTGACTGATGTGATGGCAATTATTTTCTCACAGAATGAATTTATCTGCCTTCAGAGAGACAATAATGGAGATTGGATTAGAAATCTGGTCAAAGGGACATTTTAATTATCACTCTCTGATCTGTCACTTCTACATTTCATTTACGGGAAGTCAGAGGAGGGATCATTTTCAGCTTCTAGTTTTTCCTTCCAGGAATCAGGAAGCGGGAGATACTGGGACTGATTGGTGAACTGGGCCTGCAGTGGTCACCGCTTCAGATTGAACCTGTGGTCAGCTGAGCCACAAACATTTTGTCTCTTACTGCCACTTAAACAATCTATTTACAGCATCGGAAGCTCTCTCATAGTATGACAGACATTGCAGGCCGACTTAGTGCCGTCACCTTTTATTCATAGTATTTTTTCATAGCCTGCTGAGGTTTTGAGTTTAAAATGAGGCTGTAAAAAGCTGATATATACAGTGTATCCAAATGGGAATTTTACATGTATTGTAAAGCAGTTTTGTCATTGACTGAAGATTGCAACCCTCTTCAAACCCGTCTCTCATCTCCTTTTCTTTTTTAATGTTTTGGAAACGCTTACTCATGACACAGCACTTGACTCTCAAGTGAAGGGACTGATTGTTCGTGTTCATGCATCTCAGATCTTAGTTACATAGACGGGAGTGGAAAGTTATTGGTTAGACTGACTCATTGACCCTGTGAGGAAAGGCAGTTCAATGTCCAGGGCAAAGAGATAGATACAGTATTGCGCCATAAAGTTATCTTGATTGAATCACTAACAGCAAACTATTAGTGATTCTGCTTGATTATGGCATGTGTCGATGTGTAGGAGTTGGACTGCTTTAAAGGCCTACTGCTGCGGTGATGTAATCAGGTCAGAAAAACAGGAGAGGTGGAGCCCCTCCCCGGTTTCTGATAACGCTCCAAGGTAAAACAGATTTCTAGTCGCTGGGTTTGAAACCAATATTTGCTTTGCAGGGATGGAAAAATTATTTTTGTGGAACTGAATTTAGGAAATAGGCGTCCAGCTGGTCACTGCTTACTCAGGAACAGTGCACTGTAATCAGTCACACAGATCTCTTCAAGTTGTCTCAGGGAAAACTGAACCTAGGTGTTGTGTTTCACATCGCACAGAGGTGCAGCGTTGTTCCTCTCTCCTTCCAAACACAATTACAGCATGAAAAATGTGTGAGCTGTAGTCACCAGTGCTGTTAGTACTAGCTCATGAAAGGAGTAACAATAATGAAGATGTGGTGTGTGTTGTCTGGGGAAAAAGTTCTCTCCATTAATATTTGACATAAGAATATTAATATGACCTCTAACGGGCTAATCTGTGCGTTCCTTCCCAGCAGGAACACACTTGTGGACGTCACTGAAGCTGCCAATAGGAGGAGGACTTCACTGCGTTTTTCCACTAAACTCATCTCTAACGAGCCACCTTGCCCAAGGCAACACAGTGGGCTGGCCTGCTGTCAGACTATCTTTTGCCACCTGTGACACACTAGTGCCATCATGCAGACCTCATCGCTCCGCCGCCAGATGAAAAACATGGTCAACAACTACACGGAGGCCGAGATCAAGGTCCGAGAGGCCACCTCCAATGATCCCTGGGGTCCTCCCAGCTCGCTCATGTCTGAAATCGCAGACCTGACCTTCAATGTGGTGGCCTTCACTGAGGTTATGGGTATGATCTGGAAGCGGCTCAATGACCACGGTAAAAACTGGCGCCATGTTTATAAGGCGCTGACCCTGCTGGACTACCTGATCAAAACAGGCTCTGAGCGCGTGGCCCAGGAGTGCCGGGAGAGCATATACAGCATCCAGACACTTAGAGACTTTCAGTACATCGATAGAGATGGACGCGACCAGGGTGTCAATGTGCGGGAGAAGGCCAAGCACCTGGTGGCTCTGCTGAGGGACGAGGAAAAGCTGAAGAAGGAGAGGAGCCAGGCGCTGAAGACCAAGACGCGCATGACGGGGGTCACCAGCAGCTTAGGCTCTGGATCTCTGCCTCCTCCATACCCGGGGCGTCGCACTAGCCAGCCCAGCTCGGCGGGGTCCCACAGGGATGAGTTTGGCATGTGCAGAGGCTCGCCATCCTCCATTCACTGTGAGTAGCGAGTGTGACGTCACTTTAGCACCTCAAACGTCCTCCAATGAGGTCATGAGTTTATCGGATACATACAAAAAGTGTCATCTTGATGACAGAAAAGGGAGAAAAAGAGGCAATTTATGGAGCTGCTGTCAGTTTTGTATTTTTATTCTCTGCCCAGGATTTGAGATATCAGTCAGTTCTCACCTGAGATTTAGAATTGAAGTAGATGCTATTTTAATACCAACAGCACGTAAGCCCTGATAAGAGTTAATGAATCGCTCTTTCTTTTTGTCCTCTTTTAAAAGAGTGCTTCAGTTTTGCTCTCTGCTGATGGTCGGTGGACATCTGCATTCCTTTCATTCTCCTGTTTACAGTCACGTCAGCTAAACTGGATTTACAAAAGAAAGGAGGCCCTGTTTGCGCATGTCTCAATCTGATGTGAAACCACAACTGGATACCATGTTTGTTTCTCGATGATACGATCTGTTACACTCCTGCAGAGATCTTATTTTGGTGGCAAGTGATCCCTCTGTGAGCGTGAAGGGGTTAGAACATCTGATGTTTTTGACTACTAGTAAAACAGTCAGATAGCACCAGCCCACAGGTGGTGTCTGGCTGTTTTACAACCACAAATTCCACAAAAGTGCTTTTCCTCCAATACATTTTCCACTTGATTCACGTTCCTTGCATTCTTTTCTGGGCCAGAATGTGTGCCAGTGGAAACGTGGCAGAAACCGTTAACTTCTGAGGTCTGCGTCTGTGGTTCAGTTATGCTACAGTAGGAGCACGGTTTACAATACACAGAAAAAACACATACACCTGATCACACCACAGAGTTTAAAGCCTCGGCCTCAAGTTCATGCTGGATAACCATAACAATTTCACACTCTGACAAACAAGTTATTTAAATCACTTAGTTTTTATCCAGAAAAGAATGCTTCTGAAGAGTTTTAAGTTGTTTTTACTGAAAAGATTTTTACTTGAAATGGTTGCTGTTCACATATGTGTGTGTACTGGTGTGTCAGTCTGTGTAAATGCAGAAATTCCATTTCTTTGCAACGCTGGTAATCAGCAGACTTCCTCTTTCTGCCGTGGGTGACTTTTATAGATAAAACAGGAGGACAGTGGTGGTCTCTTATAGATTCCAGGACACCAGCGCATGGTCGGACTGTTTTGTACATGGTGTAGGTGGGGGTCAGGAGGTTGGCAGCAGCTAATTGCCAGCAAGCATTCCAGCCCAGGCGGGAGATATTGAGGGGCAGCACAGTGGAAATGATCAGTTTCTGAGACCTGACATTGCCAGCGTGTGGCCTGCTGCCCTCTTTTAGCCCCGTGACCTACAGCCTGGCACCCAGACTGGTATACTGCCAGCCCCCTCTAATCCCCTCCCCCAAACCTGGACCTGAATCCTGGATCCCACCCAGACGATTCGGGGTAATAAGGTGGGCCCCTCTCCAACCCGTCCATTCCTCTACCCCTCCACCACCCTAACTCTCCACACAGGCTCACCATTGTTCTCAGTGCAGGCAGAGTTAGGCAGACCGTGGCAAGCAATGCCAGCAAAAGCTCTAAACAACGGGCCATGGAAAAAAAAATTAACATGCACACACGGTGCCAGCTTAAGTGTTGCTTTTTTTGTCTTCCTTCTTCTTTCCCCTCTCTTTCCATCTGTCAACATTTCTGTCTACATCCTCCTGTTAACACCCAATCCCCTCTGCTCTTCCTCCTTGCCTGTAGCATCCTCTTCCTCACCCCGAGTTGCTCCAGACCTGGAGCAAGCTCGGCCCATGACCAGCGGAGAAGAGGAGCTGCAGCTGCAGCTGGCCCTGGCTATGAGCCGAGAAGAAAGTGAAAAGGTACCTCAAACTGACACACAAGCCTCTCATCCTGACAGCACATGTGCCTGACAGAAAGAGGCTTCTCAGAGGCCCTGCTGCTGACATGTTAGGTTGTGACACTGGCATAAAACATTTAACGGCTCCCACACACATGCCTGGACACTATGTCTCTACCAGGGCACCATTTCCCAGAACTTTTAACCGAAAGCGATATCATCACTCAGGATGTGCGCATTGATCCACTCCTAAGCATCGCACAGCCTGCCCTAGTCTCCCCTCGCAAGGGCAGCTGTTGTCCTCTGTGGCTTCTGCTTAGCTACAATGGGAATATATTGTTGTGCAAAGCAGGTTCCACTTCTGTAATCAAACCTATCAGCTGTGATTTTATGATCAAACTGAAATCCATATACTTGATCTCCCCTCTTCTAAATCACATCAACTCATTATGTTTCTTAAGAATCACTTGAGCAAAATCGAGCGTGCTTTTACCTCTACCTTTGATTAGCCTTACTCCTAATCCTGCCTGCTTGACCCTAGCCACCTCCGACAGTGGATATTGATGAACAGACCCAGCTACAGATCGCTATGACTCTCAGCAAGGAGGAGGCCCAGAAGGTACAAGTATACTGGGACCAGGGATGACCCTTCCATTGCATCGTTTGCCCTATAGCACATCTCCTGTTGCTCTGTATGCTGAAACCAACCTCACGACCCAATCTGGGCCCTTCTGAGAGACAGCTGCATGTACTCCTCACTCTCCTCACTCATAAACAGCAAACAGACATGTAACATTCTCCAGTGACTAATCAAACGAGACTTCCTCTTTCTGTTCCACTAACCACCAGATCTCTCCTCTTAGTCCAGTAGTGTGAGATACCCATGTCAAGCACTCTGACCCTTTCTGGTGTGGAGGCAGGCAAGAGTTTGACCCCTTCACTCTGCTGGGGGAAGCTATAGAATTGCATGCAATGTACTGTGAGGATGTCCAAGTATTATTTCCACTTTTGCTGACCAAATGCTGATTGCATTTGATTACACCCTCACAGCCGGTCCAACGCGCAGCTCAACCTCTGGACATGGACGAGGAAAGCCAGCTCCAGTTGGCCCTGAACTTGAGCAAGGAGGAGCACCAGCAGGTAAGCTTGCTTGGGGTCACTGGGTGGGGGGCAAAGACGCACATTTTTTTTTTGGGGCTGCTGCTGTGTTGTTCAGACTTACGTCCACACCCCCTGCTTCCTTTGCTTTGCCTTTTTTAAGCTGTATTCCTGTCACTCTCTTGTATTATCTCCACCTGGCTCTTCCTGTCTCACTCTTCCTCTTTGTCTTTTTCTGTCTCACTGTGCCAATATACTGCAACACAATAGAGCTGCTCTGTTAGACACCACAGTGATGCTCCGCTCTCTCCTCTCTTTGACCAGAGAACATTCTGGTTTGTGACCATTGCACACATCCATCCCTGGGTTATATGCTGCCTATAGGAAAAAAACAAGCTGGCTTTTGTGCAGTTGCTGAGTCATAAATAAAGTATGATGTGACAATATGTGAATTTTGCCGGAAGCTGTCATGCCCAAAAGGCGTCCATGTGTCTCTTGACAGGAGCAACTCAGTCGCCAAGGAGACGAGTCGCTGCTCCAGAAAGCTCTGGAGGAGAGCAAACGTGAGATGGAGGCTAAAGGCGGGGTATGAAATATTGGGGTATGGAATATCTCAATGGGGGGTGATGAAATATAACCATAGATTGTATTTTTTCTGTTGCTTTGTGAACATGCATGTATAGATCAAATTCAAAAATACTGCCTTATGATAATGACAGACAGGATTATAGGGTCTGATCAGGCCATTTAAATACAAGAACATTTCAAACCAGGGAACCATCAGTGAATGCTGAAACAACACACTGAACTCACACAGGTTTCTTTCTTGTTTATGTGGTCAGACTGCCTTCATGGACCTGGTAGATATTTTTGCAGTACCCTTAGATCAGCCCCCGAGTGACCAGCGATGGAATAATGCCCCACACCAAGCAGGTGCTCGTGCGGGGGGCACAGACCCCTGGGACTCCCTTGGTGAGCCTTAAGTTACCTTATTGAAACAGGAGTGTTTAAGTACCAAGTTGTGCTTAATATGTAGTAAATTATAGTAATAAAATGTGTAATCTTTGAGAACAGAAACATCCAGAACATACAATAATAAATCCCTAAAAGTGAGTATTATTTGATCAGCTCACATGCTACAAAAGGCTCTCATTCGTCTCTGTCACTTAAGAAGGCAGCACCAACACCTCAAGAGTAGATCCTCCCTGGATGGCACCACCATCCTCCAACAGCCCTCCTCCACCATGGGAGCCCCCAGTCAAGTCCTGGGATGACCCACAAAACAATGTCTCCAAACTCAACACCGCAGACCGAGAATGGGCTTTTCCCGCCAACCCAGGTGAGTCTGTGTGCATACATGAAATCATATAGCTCAGTTGAAAAATACATAATTCACAATAATTAAATTACATTGCATTTTGGTGTGTTTATAGCCTCCTCGGGAGTTGATCCATTCTCATTACCATCAGAAAAAGCAGCCCTCAAAGGACCTTCTTCCCGAACTGGAAGCCCCTCAGGTAAACAATATTTTGTCTTCTTTAACTGTTCTCACTGTGGTTTTGTGCATCCCACACACTTGCAATGTCAGAATCCATTCTTCTTCTGCTGTTAGATGGGGATCTGTTTGATGAGGCCATGGATGGAGGTCAGCTGAATGTAAATGGACGAGAGGAGGGCAGTCCTGAGCTATTTGACCTGTCGTGTCTTGGAGAAAGCTTAGCTGCCCCCAGCCCTCGCACATGCCGGACACCTGAATCCTTCCTGGGCCCCACAGGGGCTTCCTTGGTAAACCTGGACAGCTTGATCCCAGCAAACCCTTCATCCAAGACCCTCAACCCCTTTCTATCAGGTATATATTGTATTTATTGGCTGTGGATACAACATTGATTTTGATTTCACAGGGAAAGGACAGGAAATGTGTGCTTTGATAGCTGCAACTCTTGTTTTAAATCATTAAGATTTTAGAGATAAATTATTTGTAAATTAGTGTGAACCGTGCCAGAAGTACACTGTACAGATAAATTCCTAATGTACTTGCAGAGACTGGAATGGTAAAAAAAAAAAAAAAACACTTTTGTAAAAACTCTCCTTGTTGATATCCAAACCTTGAGGAGTGTGCTGCTGAAAAGGCAGAAATTCACACATTCATGTTATCGTTTTCCTGTATGTCTTATGCCTGTTTGCTTATTAATGCATGTAGTTATAGCAGCCGGTCTTTAAATCTCAGACGTTTTAGCTTTCTTAAAAGCACCAGTGGGGACTAAATGTTCACAATTATTGATTTACCATGTCCTCAGAAATGATAAATCTAATTTAAAGAAATTGTTAGAGGAAACCTGATATATTTTCCTTTTCGTTTCTCTTCAGGCCTGAGTGCTCCTTCAGCCACCAATCCATTCCAAACCGAGTCGCCCAAACTAACTCTCAATCAACTGGGCTCCACCTCGTCTGCTCCCCACGCCACTTCTCTGCCA
Source organism: Chaetodon trifasciatus (assembly GCA_037975065.1). Classification (NCBI taxonomy): domain Eukaryota; kingdom Metazoa; phylum Chordata; class Actinopteri; order Chaetodontiformes; family Chaetodontidae; genus Chaetodon; species Chaetodon trifasciatus. Next base: position 674,896 of record JBBMOE010000088.1, read on the forward strand.
TACAGTGCCTCCCTGCCCCTGCCTATGAGCCATCAGCCTGCCAGCCTTCCTTCATCACTTACTCACCCCACCCAGCCTGGTCTGGACCTGCCAGGGAACCTCCCTGAGCCCTTGTTGCCCTTCTCCTCAGCCAGCACTGAGGGATCACTGGCTGCACAGAGCAGTCAGAACCCTTTCTTATGAGGACCAACAAAACTGGAGCCAATATCTTAGAAAAAAGGGGAATGCCATTAGGTTATGCTCGTGAAATATAACTCTAACCGCAGACTGAACTGCAGCCCCAAGGATCTGAATGAAAATCCTATTCTTAGTTGTTTTTATATTGTGGTATAATACAGTAACCCTTAGATTGATGCAAGCTGGTTCTGCTCTTCACTACAAATATCTCTCCTGCTCCTCTTGCTATTAACGCAGTAAAAGGGTAGAAAAGAGATAACACCTTTGTATGACAGACTGTTGTGTCATGTAAAACTTCTTTAAGGCCATAGGTTATCACAAATTGACTTCAGACACAAATGTACACAAAAGCACAGTTTGATAATATTTTGTCACTTCTCTTTGCTAGGATCACCAGGCAAATGTATTACAGCTTTTCAAGTCTCCTGCTCACTCGCTGTTTGTGTGATTGGCTTAGCTGGCCACTGCTGCTGTCATATACTCCAGAAGAAATTGATTTCTGAGAAGAGGCAAGAGTTGCAGGCCTTTCCAGTTCCTGAAATGTTGCTGCATCAAAATGGTTAACTTTGTGGGGCTTCTCTTGGACCAGACCTGATGAGAAACATCGGTGTACACATGATTTTACTGTAGTGAACTGAACTGCTGGAGCTATTCAAATGAAATTATAGTTTGGGAGGACAGAGGAGGTTAGGTGCTTCTGAATTCACTATAAGCAAGGCAACATTAGAAAATGTATGAATCATGAGTTTTATTCATTGCTTGTGAACCACTGACTCATCAAATATAAGGGTATAATTAGAACACTGCTTCACTCTTCAGTTGGTTTTGTTCTTTTGCATTTTCTCATTTTCTGTGATAAATACATTTAATATGAAATCATCACAGGTCAGGCACACACCCAGTGCCACTCAGAGTATTTGTTGTGCACTTTATGCCCCCTGCTGGTAGTTACTACAACACTGCGTCACTGAAATCTCTCCCACTGACAGGCCAAGCTCTAATAAGCTCCTCACACTTACTTAGTCAGTAAAACTGAAATGTAAGTGCTTACTTTATTCCAGAATAGAACCAGTCCTTATTTAGAGTAGCATGAGAGTTCCCCCAATGTTCCAAAGACACAAGTGTCCCATGATCACACTGCAGTATGCCATGAATCCCTGCAGTTCGCTGTTTATCTGTCTGGATTTTAATTAGTAGAAGTAAGCAGTATAAATAATTGTTGAGTGCAAGTTAAGACCTACAGTAGCGTCGATTTGACGAATGTTACAATGGCCAACCTTACAATCATTCCATCCTGTCATGATCTCCTTTCCCAGTCACCCTTATGAACAGTCACATACCGAGGATACAGCATTAACATTTCTTCTTGTCACACGTCTTGCCACTTTTTCAGTCAGTTACTGAACAAATCATTCTGTTTAAAACAGTGTGTGAACAGTCTTTGCACACTGAGGAAACTGACATCTGTTTCCAAAAGGCTTGAGGTCATTATTTAAAGCTCTGTGAGTGTAGCACCACTTTATAAGGAACACCTGTATGATTGTTCACGTGACTCTGATGGACTCCAGCCAGCTCAGCACCTCCTGAAGTCCTTCTCCAGAGTGGGCACTGAGTTCCAGTATTGTGATTGGCTGAGAAGCAGATGCAATGATGTCATCTATTCTCAATAGCGACTTTATCTCTGTAAGACTCATAGTGCAAGGCATGTCCCTGGAAAAGGATGGAAAGAAAAAGAAAAATAAGAAGATGCACAATGGCATGAGCATATTTTACCAAGACAGATATTGGACATATATTGTGTTGAACCTGCTCACACTGACATCGTGCAGGTATGGCAAGTGAATGTAGGGACTGACACGCAAGTGTAAGAGTGTCACCTCTTGTTGAAGAGAATAAGGATGGAGACGCTGTGCAGAGGCTCAGCAGAGAGTACTGACAGCAGCTGGATACAGGAGGAGGATATCTGTCCAATGTTGGCCGAGTCCACCATGAACTATGAAGAAACACAAAGAAACAGTCAGTTGAATAATTCTGGCGGTATTTACCTCCATCAAATGCTGCAAGTACATGCAGCATGCATACAAAGAACATACAATGACTGAAGAGCAGTCTTTGAAGTAACTTGGCCATATAGGGCCCATGCAGCCTCCCAGCTCCCTTAAAGTCACCCTCTTCTTCTTCTTCAATGTCAGGTCTGTCAGGTTGGTTCCTACCTGTGGAGGTTTAAAGAGATTGGAGGCATTACATGGATGGGCTGTCGCATCAGGACTGACCCTTCAAATTTGTCAAAACTAAGTTTCATCATTACTTACCGTTGGAAGAGTCGATGGAGGTGGCCCCAGGTCACCTAACCCATGCAAACTGAGCTGTAAGCAAAATCTGTCAGGAAAAATATACACAGGAGCTGCAGCTGTTGCGTTATGAGCTTCAAAGGCAAAAATGCATTCAATATACGTTGTTTTTTTTACGGTATTTGAGGACTTATTTAAGTAACATTTTGTGGTAATCGTTTAGCTATGGGTATGCAATTTAGAACACATTAATATTTTACTTTCCTTTATTTTTCTTTACAGCCAGGTCACTTAGTTGCCTCATACATGTGTTTTGAAATGTTTTGCAACCGCTTTTGTATTTTGATGCAAAATTACATGAGGGTAGACAAAGGCCATATATACATAATACTGCTAACTGGCGGTAGCTAAACGGTTACTACTATCACACTAGCCTACTGGGCTAAATTAGCTAGCTAGTTAAGCTACACAACACTCTCCGTTAGCGGTACTGTGCGATTTTTTCAAGTTCTACTTCGAAATATTCGGCTGGGCACAAAGGATATTTTGTAGACGTTTCAGCAGCAACGTTTTTCCGACACCAGTCGCTCCAAGAATTAGACAAATGCCATTACTGCTCATTTCAGTTTTCCAGCAGGAGCATAGCGAGGCGAGTGATAGCATACTGCAGCTAATGAAGAGTCAATAGGCACCATGGTGACGCTCACGTGGCTGTGGTACATCGCTGTGATAGGACGAATTATAAATCAATCAATTGTATCTTGTTTCTGATTGGTTATCGTTGTACCGATATCCACGAAACGGAAGAAAAACAATTTCACCATCCCCGAGCCAGAGTCCTCGTTGGTTCACACGACGGAACCCGTCAAAAACGCCCCCTAAACTTCTGGTATTGCTGACGCACAGCGTTGATAGTGTTTTCCGCTCCATAATTCTTCCAGAATTGATGTTGGGACACCATCATGGAAGCGAAGTTAAAGAAAGAGTTGGGGACAACCTTGCTGAAGTCAACTGGTCACTCAGCAGGTGGATGTATCAGCGAGGGCCAGAGTTATGATACCGACAGAGGGAGAGTGTTTGTGAAGATCAATCACAAGAGCGAGGTATTAAATGCACATTGTGTCATCTTTTAAATACGCTAGGTAAATCAATTTATTATGTATGAATGCATATTATTAATGTAAGCATTAATAAAGTCAGGATTTGATCCAGCTGCTACACCTAGCCGATAGCAGGTATTTGGATGCCACTGAACTTTGTCCATACATTGCGAAATGAAGAATGATGTCAGTTATTTGTGTCTGAGCATGCAAACTGCTGTAGATCTGTGTCCTGCAGTACTCACCAGCCCAAATCCATTTTGTTTTTATTAGGCCAAATTGATGTTTGATGGGGAGATGGCCAGTTTGGAAGCCATTTCAAAGACAGAAACCGTTAAAGTCCCCAAACCTGTGAAGGTGATTGATCTTGACACAGGAGGATCTGTGTTTGTGATGGAGCATCTGGACATGAAAGGTCTTAGCAAGTAAGAGCTTTCTCATACAGTTTGTCAGTATCAGTGCCAATGTATGCAGTTTAGAAACAGAGCAACATGAAATCAGTTTGTTCTTTTTTCTTAAGTGAAATATTTCATTTCCTAATCCAATGTGTAGGTACTCAAAGCGTCTTGGAGAGCAGATGGCAGATCTGCATTTGCACAACAAAAGACAAATGGAAAAATTAAATAAAGAGCAGCAGACAGTGGGTAATGATGTGAAATCTTTCTTATATTTGTCAACACTGAATCATACTCAACTCTCAACTTCAATGTGAGAGTTAATTGCTGATTAAGATTTACTGAATAACTCATTTGACTGTACACAGGGAGAGGAGCTGGGCAGTCGGAGGTGGCCGCTGTTCATAAATTTGGCTTCTGTGTACCCACGTGCTGTGGATATATACCACAGGTAAGAACAAAGCATTGTTTCTGTATACCAGGCCAAACAGAACTGGACTGTGTTCTCTAAAATGTAATACATTTGTAGGACATGTGTGTCTCTGAGATGTTTCAGTTGTTCTTAGCAATGTCACTGTAGTTTTAATTTTCTGTCCTTACCTCCCCAGGCAAATGAGTGGCAGGATGACTGGGTGGTATTTTACTCCCAGCAGAGACTGCAGCACCAGGTTAACATGGTAGAAAAATCTTATGGAGACAGGGAGGCCGGAGAACTATGGGCCAAGCTACAGGTGCACCCTCCCTTTGACCCCATCAGAAACAAAACCTGACACATGTCCATATGATCCTTTCAATAACCTGACAGTGCAACTTGCATATTTTGTCTATTTACAGCTGAAGATCCCTCAGTTTTTCACAGATGTGGAGATCGTCCCTGCGCTCCTCCATGGAGACTTATGGGGAGGAAATGTGGCAGAGTGTGCAGAGGGCCCAGTCATCTTTGATCCAGCCTCCTTCTATGGCCATTCAGAGTTTGAGCTGGCTATTGCAGGGATGTTCGGTGGCTTCAGCAGCTCTTTTTACTCTGCCTACCATGACAAAATTCCCCAGGCACCGGGCTTTGCAAAGAGAAAGCAGCTTTATCAACTCTTCCACTATCTGAATCATTGGAACCACTTTGGTGGTGGCTACAGGGGCTCATCAATAAGGATTATGAAGGACCTTCTGAAATAACTTCACTCACATTCATTTGTAGAAAGCTTCACAGTCTTAAACTTGAGCCAACTATTATGTGTTTGCTGACAAATGCTAATTTGACCAAAAACACTAGTTGTTGAAGTGACTAAACATAACATTCTAACATTGTAATGTCTATTACTATATTGTGCAGAAAATACAGAATCAACATAACAAAATAGTTCTGCCTGCTCCACCTATGCTAACGTGCTTCCAAAATTTGGAAAACAAAATCAGTATCGTTCAGTTACTATCTTAAATTGTATGTTTGAGCAAAGATATAAACTCTATGAGTATTTTTATGTTCTGAAATTACAGTGTCTGTAGGTTACCTACCAAACATAAACCATGGCAAAAACTGAGCTGTGGACTAACTTTAACATTTTATGCAAGTGCAAGAGCAAGCAACGTGTTTCGGGTATTCATCAGGCTGGCCTGTCAAAAGAACAAATAACAAGTTTTAAGTTGTCAAAATTCTTTGGTATACAGCAAACCCATTCTGAATTTTAGACCCTTTTTCATTGACTACATTTCACCACAACCTGACTGAATTATAAGACAGGATTTTCCCTTTGAATGCAATACTATATACTGTATATACATCATAAGAGCATGACTGTTGACATGATGCACAGACACATTACATCCTTTTCCTGCTGAATTTGTTATCTCTCTGGTATGCAAACAGTAGTGAATCAGACTGTAAGACCTCCATCATCATAAAGGACTCACAACGTGTCATGCTAATTGTTTGAACCCTTGCAACCATGATGAATAAAAGCATCTTCTCCCAGGGTGTTTGACTGCTGTACTCTTTGCTATCAAGCACTTGCATTTAAGTAACACAAACATACATATAGACTGCTTACATTAGTTTTTATCACTACTTTGCTTATATGTGTATGACTATGTTTATACATAGATTTGTATTTTCTACTTATACTTGCTATTTATACTTTATTAGGACATACTCAAACTTTATTCCTCTCAGGTTTTCATACCCACAGACTTTAGATGTTGTATGTTCTTGTCTTTATGCTTTAAACATATAATGCTCGGTAATAGTAGTAGTTATTAATAAACGTAATAAATAACGGTTATCCCTTAATGATTTTCCTTCTTTCTCCGGAACGGAAGCGAAGAAAAGGCTTTTGCCTTGTCATGTGACATGCGACACTTTTGAACCTCCTCACGTACCGTACTGGCGATGCGCGTGAATACAGTTGTTGAACGTTTTGTTATGCGGGAACGGCTCAACAGAGATGTTGTGAGCGGTAATACCTCGGGTTTTTGTGAAATTGATTTCAGTTCGTGAGCAGTCAGTAATACTATCCACACTACGTCCGCGTCGTAGCTGTGATTAAATAAATTCCGTCGTTTCACAGGCTAATTTTCATCCAAAGCCACTCCCTTTGCTAGGCATGAATGCTAATATTAGCTAGCTAACTGGCCCATGGTATGTAACAACAACCGTTACTAACTGACGATAGACTTTGCAACAAGGAAACTCTTTGTGGGTAAAAGTCTGGCAGAATGGCCTTATCGGAGACAGAGAATGGGTGTTCCGGTGGCGAGGGAGGAGAGTCGGACGCTATAGTAAAAGCTTGTGTGTTGGAGGGCTTCAGTGAGACCGGAGAGACCAGAGGGCTCATCTCCAGCCTGCCGGAGGTCCACGAGCACAAGTTGTCAAGCGAGTCCACCACAGAGAGGTTTCTGGGTGAGACAGTCATCCACAGAGTACAATAATCCGTATACTTACACTTAAAATCAGTGAGTGGTTTTATCTTGTTCCCAGTTCATCACACTCTGCCCATTTCCTCCCTCAGTGATAATGAACAGATACCAAGAGCAGCCTCATCTGCTGGACCCACACTTAGGTATATTATGAAAAGTCTAATTCTAAATTACATTTTTATTAGTACCGTGGATTAATTTGGAGAATGTAAGCATATTTAAAAGGCCCCACTCTTCATTTTTTTCACCTTTGTCTTAGAGTGGATGTTGAACATGATACTGGAGTTTGTGAGGAGTGAGAAGTCTCCTTCTTCACTGGTTCACTTGGGCTTCAAGTTTCTCTACATCATCTGTAAGGTCAGTCTGGTTCACAACAGTCATTTCACTGACACAGCAAAGTTATCCAGCCAGTTCAGTAATGCTGATTTGTGAGCCAGTCTCCAGGGTGCTCATATTTCTGTTTTCCTGAGCAGGTCAGAGGTTATAAAATCTTCATGCAGCTTTTCCCCCATGAGGTGACAGATGTCCAGCCAGTTCTGGATCTGCTGTCCAGGCAGGATCCCAAAGACTCTGAGGTGGGCCTGCCAGTACTGATCAAGGGCAAAAATAGTAATCCAAGCCTTCACAATTACACATTTGTGTGTTTACCTTCTGTGGGTTTGCATATGTTATTGTTGTTGTCTGCGTTATCAAACATTTCTTCTACTATATCTACTCATTTCAGACTTGGGAAACTCGTTACATGCTGCTGTTGTGGCTGTCCATGACCTGCCTCATACCCTTTGACCTTTATCGTCTGGATGGTCATTTGGCGTCAGACAGTGGCAAAGCCAGAGAGCCCACCATGGACCGCATTCTAGCCATCGCAAAGGCAAGTTAAGTATATGGCATAATCTTGATTCTGTTTTGCTGTTTTTGGTTCGAGCGATTGGTCTGTACTAGGTTCAGCTTGGTTCTGTTATCAGGAATTGTGGATCCTCAAAAACATCTGAATAAAGGTCTAAAAAGTCGAAAAGTTTGGCAGCAGTGATACTGTGACAGTTACGACACAAAGTAACTTAAAACAAAACACCCTGTGCTGTTTTAGAGTTTTATATATATATGTGTGTGTGCGTGTGTGTGTATATATATATATATATATATATAAAGTGTGTATGTGTGTTTTTTTAGAGCTATTTTATCCATAATTTCAGAAAAAATGTGTAAGTCAAGCAAAAGAGCAAATGGTTGATATGTCCCCCAATCCAAACAGTGAAGCAGTAGTGTATCTGAACTGAAAATGATTTGGCTCCGGTAAGATTTGTGGATTTGTTTGCAGTTGCTCCATGTCATTTATGGTATCATTTATTTTTAACATTTTTTTCCCTTTTCAGTCTTATCTACTCGTCAGTGATAGTCCCAGGGATGCTGCATCTGTACTAGTATCAAAGTAAGTGCACAAACGCAACGCTAGTAATTACATAGTATTTTAATTTTGTGGATGTCTCCAAAAATATCACAGTTTTAAACACTGGAACAATAATACTGTTACCTTCAGCTGGACTTTCAGGCCTAATATTATCAAATAGTATTTTACTGAAATGCAGTACATAATTAAACATTAATACACCCTTTTGGGCACAGAACTCCCCAAGTTTAACCCTAGGCAGTGGACTGCTGGGTGTTGATCGACCAGAGTGACCAAATGAATAGTAATGAACACTAACAGTAACTCATGCCAGGTGCAGACATGTAGTGGAAATGAGATGAGCTGCGCAACAATATGAGGCTGTGAAAGCACTGTAATTGTTTGTGTGATCCCTCTGCTGATGGAAGGTCGTGACAGACCCAAGTCATCAGTGCTGCACTGAAAAAAATCTGGTGTGCATACACAGCCCTGCCTCTGTAAATGGGGAGCAAACAAAGTGCAATGCAGCACTGTTCCAGCAGGTTAGTCACAGGGGGATCATAGGCGTCTCTTGTTTTTGTGACCTACTTTATACGAAACCACGCCCACTTCCTTGTGACATTCCTGTGACGTCCTCACAGCTGCTGTCCAATTAGTTAACATCACTAAAGGCCTTTGAACTGACTGCGTGGATGTTGAGTTCAAATATCAGCAGTCTTCCTCCAGAATCACTCCCTCCACCTTGGTAGCATAATTCAGGAAGTAAACAAATCATGTCAGGTGATGCAAAGCTAAAGACAACCTGGGTGTCTTTAAGGAGGGAGGGACGTCTTATTACCTGTCTTTGATATTTGCTAGAATCTGGACTGTGCTGACAGTTACTCATGTTTGTATTCACCTCAGCAAGTGTTTCCTACAAGTTTTAGTGCTAATATGGATGACAGGTAAGTACAAATATGTCCAGAACTGCTGAGGCCAGTGCTAATAACATAATCAGTCTTATGAACTTGTGGAACAGATGAACAGAGATAACGTACATTCAGAGAGAGAGGGGGAGGTAGGCTGTGAGCACCTGTGCAGTCAGAGGTGGTTAAGGCAGGGGGTGTTGTGAAGGGCCGTTTCTGGACGTTTTTGTACCCCAAGCAACACATCCACCAGCACCCCTGATGGGATCAGTGTTGTCATAACTTTGTAATATTTTCTTAAATTGAACTTTATTAAACTTCACTCAAGTTCCGTACTGTGTCGTGATATCAACATCATCTGTCAGTTAGCAGCCTTGCATGCACACGAGTCCCTGTTATGTCTTATCCTTATTTTAATCATATTCACGATTTGATATGGGATATAACCTGGTTATTGATATCTCTGTATGATTGTAGCATTGTCCAGGTTAGTGATTAGTGCGCTAATGACGCCTCCACATTAAACGGTCGCTGTCATTTCTGTGCTGAAGTGCATCAATTTTCAGAATGAGACCTTCACTTAGATGAATACTGACCACGTTTTATGATCCATTATTTATCTCAGTTCTATTTTTCACCAGGAACAATCCTTTGTTATACAACCTACACTGCATGTTTTAGGCCTGCGTTAAATTTTGTCAAGTAATTTAGGTATTTCCTACAGTATTTTCCATAGTGTCCTGTATTACCGTCTGTAATATCCATAGAGAAAGGATGTCGGTGTTTATCTGTTGCAGACAGATTCTCTTTAACCTCAGAATGAATGCAAAATGTCACTGAAAAAGGCATAAAATGAATCAAAATGCTTCTTTTGATGATTGCTGCTTCATGCCATATAAATAAGTGAAACTGACTCAGCAGCAGTGTTTTAACAGAGTGCAGTGAGGCATGTTTGACAGCTGTCATTCCTGAAGCAAACATCTGGATTTGTAGCCGATTCATATTGATCAGAACACCTGGATTGGACTCTGTCGTATATTATAATAGGTTTTCTTAACTTCCCTAATGGGAGTTCAGTACATAGCATACTTCTTATCCTGGCCTGGATCACAGGATGCTTGTGTAAAAAACCTGGTTGCACATGATACATGATTCTTAGCTGCAAGTTGCTGCCAGCATGTCAGTCCTTCGACAGAGTCTGTCAGTCGCTCAGGATCCAGTGTTAAATTCAGTGTGAGCAGTGTTTTTGTGTAACAGTGTGGGTGGTGATGTGGTTACACTAAACATTGTCAGCTGTTTTCATTTGACAGGTATGTATGTGACATAAGCATGTTAAGCATTTATACTCTGGTGCCTCAGTCTAGGCAAGGTGACATAAAGTTCAACCCATTAGGCAACGTGAAATAAGCCATGAGGAAGTTGTCGTAATGTCCAGTGTCTGGGGGTTTAATAGACTTAAAGCAACATGGTAGTCATGTGGTCACCTGGATTTGGAGGAACATTATCAAAGTTTGTTTGCTAACAGAGCGACATGATTGAAAAGTTTCAGTAGCTTCAGAAAATATTACATCACTCATCCTGATCCTGTTGTAAGGTCGTATCATGTTTAACTTGAAACAACAAAAAGCACTGTGTGTGTTCAAAGCTTAGGCTTTAAACACACAGTCTGGATTTATCTGTGTTCAGTCTTTGACAACCCCGTCAGTTTTTAGGGTTAAGGACAATTAAGGATCTCAAGAAATCTGTAATTGCAAACGACCAAAAGCAGTTATGTAGGGTTTGTCTTTGATGGGGTTTTGTTTCATTCAAGGCACACCAGTGGAATACAGTTCATTTCATGCAACATGTTGGTGTTACATTTAGATAATCTGATATGTGATTTTGTAGTTTGGTTTATGGAGATACATATTAATATGGAAAAATCTAAATATTGATATTGTGGTTTATTTAAAGCATATTCTCCAGCCTAATTGTTCAAAGGTATAAATTTTTTTTTTTGAGGTTCTACATTGTCAGACCCACCACTCCTATAAGCACAAGCTCATTGAAGTTATTAACTGTGATTAGTTTTCCAGCCAGTAGAGGGCAAGGTTCTGCTGGGAATGTCTTCACTGGTGTCTGTGTTTGTTTGTCCTCATGAAACCTTGAATTACTTTCTTGTCTTATTGTACATGACTGTACAGGTTCATGACGCGCCCTGATGTCAAACAGAAATGCCTCGGAGACTTTTTGGATTGGAGCCTCACCACTGTATCCCAGACCAATGACCAGTCCATGAGAGACATCATGGTGCTGGATGGTGCTCTGCAGTCTCTGGTAAACACACATACTCAGCGATCACACACGAGCCTGTGGTGTTGAGCGCACACCTGTCGGTGTATGTTTGAGGCCAGTGTATTCTGTGTGCACTGCTGAATTCAAACCTGCAGAGGGTAGTTTACAAGAGCTGACATGACTGGTATGTCTCACACAATAACTAATGCGGTTTTGGCAGGTGTGTAATGCACCTGCTGCATGTGTGGGATGTGCTGAGTCAAGTGACTTATGTCAGTTTAATCCACCGCTTTAAGCTAAACGGCTGTTCAGCAAATGAGAACGGCGTTGACGGTGCTTACTTCCAACAAATTCCACTTTTCCACATTGGTGCCTCTCACATTACACCTGTCCCCACTGCAAATCGTTATTAATGATAGAGGGTATTTTCAATCACTTCCTGACAGCTAAGGTAATCTAATTCAGCCCTCAAGCAAGTACATTGCATTCATATCACTGGCACATAAACTTGCATAACATGTTTAGAAGGCATCCCTGTGTACTCAATTTGTGAAGTCAACCTGGCTCCAGCCTATATGGTGCTTAGGGCGTTCAAAACTGACGCTGTTTGCTCAGTCAACAAGCCTACAGGACCAGCACTTGAATGTCTTTTTGCATGTAGATTGAGGGTAAAGTGCTGCAAAGATTCAAGATTTAAGGACAATAAGAAATTGTTGCCGGAATGAATTTGGTTTTTGAGAGTAATGTGTCTTTTTTCAGTCTGTTTAGTGAAATATTTACTATTTTACAATGAGTAATGCCTTCTCAAATGTCACCACTGTCATGTTCCCACTGCAGTGTCTTCGACTGATTTGGTTATCTTATTTGTGTCCCCACAGGCGAAGCTTTTCAAACATGGAAAACGAGATGATCTCCTACAGCACGGTATGTTATATATATATATCTGTAGTAAAGTAATGACTCCATGAGGACAAAGAGCTGAATCTCCTGAACAAGAGTTAATGGAGCGTGTGATTGTCACATTCGTCTTTGTTCAGTTGCCTTTGCATGTGGCAACAGAATCATTTGTGTTCACAAATTTTTATCGAAATGTCTTGTGCCAGAGGGGAGGTATTTGAATGCAGACATCAGGTGATATTTCCCTTGTGTGAGCGTAACAGCAAAGCCTTCCTGTTTATTAAAATTATCTATAATTATCTTTGACCTGCTATCCAATGCAGGGAGCAGTTTATCTTTCTTAGCCTCTTGTCAGATACTTCTAAAAATCCTGTATGTATATTCCTGTATGCATTCGTCAATTTATTTGTTATACCAATCATACAACAGATCATACAGATGTCCTTATTTGTTTCCCAGCTCCTACAATTCTGCAGTGTCTGGAGCAGAAACATCTGTCAGAGAGCAGCCAGGCCATGCTGAGGAGGCTTGGTGTCAAACTAATCCAGAGGCTTGGCCTCACCTTCTTGAAGCCACGTTTGGCTGCTTGGAGGTCAGACATAATACAAGCTAATTATATGTAATGTTTGGAAAATGAGGTCTCCAACCAAAGTCAGCTGGCACGATCTTTATCTGTGTACCAACTGATGCCTGGATCACAGAGTGTTTTAGTGTCTTAAAATGTTAATGTGCATGTTTTTCAGGTACCAAAGAGGCAGCCGCTCTCTAGCTGCAAACCTCTCCATGTCCCAATCCACTACAGTCGCTGTGACTCCTGAGGTGGAGATGCAAGACCAGGAGGAGGACTATGACATTCCTGAGGAAGTGGAGACTGTTGTTGGTCAGTTTCAGCCTCCACTCAGTTTCTAAAGCTTGTTATTGCAGTACCTCTGCTCAGGAAATGACATATGGATTTCATTTTACAGAGCATCTGTTGGTGGGACTGAAAGATAAAGAAACAATTGTGCGCTGGTCTGCAGCAAAGGGGTAACAGTCTGTTCATATGTCAACTAGCAACGATAAACTGTTGATCATATCCTTGTTGCTACTTGTCTTTGGTATTCTTTATTTCAAAGAGAGCTCCTCGGAAAGTGTTTATGCATTGAAATAATTATCTGTTTTATTTATCCCTTCAGCATTGGGAGGGTGACTGGGAGGCTTCCCAAGGAGCTGGCAGATGAGGTGGTTGGATCAGTGCTGGATTGCTTCAGGTAGGTTCATACCGAGGACATATTGGCTCTATTTCATATAAATGTTTTTATCCACACATTTCACTATCACGTTCTATGTTTTGACCTGTGTTGTTTGTGTCCTTATTCAAGCTTCCAGGAGACCGACAATGCTTGGCATGGAGGCTGCCTGGCACTGGCAGAACTTGGTAGGAGAGGCCTGCTGCTGCCCTCCAGGTTGACAGATGGTAGGTGTCCACAAATTCACATAGTTACCACACACGTTTTTGTTATTTATTTATTTAACATATTTACATTTCATACATATCTTCTATTGTCAACTTTCTATATTACAAAAATGTCCAGATTTAAATATTAGGAACCCTTATAAAAATTGCTTTTCAAACTTTCCAATCAAGTATGAGAGAAGATGCAATAAACACATACCTGTGACAACAAGTCTTTGCATTCAGCAAGTTTTTTTGTTTTAAGTTGACTGTGTGGCAGTGCTACAGACATGTCACATTTGCTCCTGTTCAAAGAATCAAATTGTTCAGTGCTTAATTAACATTTTAACATTAATGTTCAATAAGTTGATCTTTTCATGTTGAGGCTTGTAGCGGTGAAGTTTCCAGACATTCTGTCCTTATTACCAATTATAACAGTCAGAGTTTAGCTGTTAGCGGCAGCGAGGCCTCCTCCTCAGAGGCCGCCCTGGTGCTTTTGCTCTCTTGTTTGGTTTATGGCAGTTGTTTTCTGCCTGGCCGCTGTTTGCTCTTTTCATGCTTATTGCCTTTGCCTTGGTTGTGTGCTTGGTCTTCTTTGGAGAGCCAGGATGGTTAGCATCTGTATAATCTTCCGAGGGTCCTGCAGTGCTGAAATCTCGTGAAGAGGCAGCAGAGCTTGCAGTGGCGAGCTGACAGAGTGCCAGTGCTGCAGTCTGCCTCTGGTCACATGGTTCTTCATCCAGCTCAGACTCTGACCTCTGCAGGGGATCTTCTGAAGTGCTGAGGGCAGCGTTGCGTACTCGCAGGCTGAGGTTCAAAGGCAACTCTTCCCGCTTTAATGTCTCTGCGTCTGAGCAGCTCAGTCTGTGGTCAGATGGACTTTTTTCCTTGTCTGGGTTCCTTGTTGACAGGTTGAGGGGGCCCAGATCTTCTGTGCTGTCCTCACCATCTTGTTCTGATGTAGCTTCAGGACATGGCTCCGAAACAGACATGGAGGAATATCTGCTGCTCTCAGCTGACCTGAAAGAGATGCCAAAATAAAGAGTTAATGGACTGACACAGTACACGGTACATTGCAGCTAAATTAAGCCAATAAATAAAACACTAAAAAGGAAATTACTTACCCTCCATCCACATGCTGAGCACTTAACTGCAGCAAACTTTCTGCAGACTCCTCTTGTCGTGTGTCAGCTTTGATGGCTGTCGCTTTATGTCCCACTTGGGTGGATGTCTGAGACTCCCCCATGTTGGTGTAGTGTGGGGCAGCCTCTGTGTCTCTCTGGATGATATGTCCATGACTGGGTCTGTCAGGGGACCCCAAGGCTGAACAGCCCTCCTTAGGGCTTAGCCTGATTTCCTTGTCTCCACTTTGCCTGTGGCTGCTCTCCTCTTGTGTAGATGTGTTGAGACTGTTGTGACTGGGACGGGAATGCATGTATAAGTCATAATCCTTAGGCCCAAAGGTTGGGCCATACAAATCCAAAGGAATATATCTGGGTCCTGTAATTGGCAGGGAGAGTTCATGGGGTCTGTACAGGGTGTAATGCAGAGGGGGGCCTGGGTGAAGAGGGTGGCAGTATCTGTATGGGTATGGGGGAAACAGGGAAGTGTGAGGCGGGGCAATGGGTTGTGGTACCACAGGCCTCTGGGGATCCAGAAACTCTGGCCTGAAAGGAGGAGAGTTTGGCTCGGTAGCATGGGGGTTTCCTGGGAGGTAGTATGGTGGATACAAGGGCCGGTCTGGCAGGTAGGGAGAGTAATCAGGAATAATGGGAGGGGGGAATGGTTTTAAGGGAATGGATGATGAAATCGTGCTCCATGGAAAGCCTGGGTGGTTGAAAGTGGGAGCAGGAGCTTGCGAATCCTCTGACTGCTGCACAGGTGACTTAAAGGCTTCTGCTCCATCGCCTTTGGGTGTGACAGGAGAAAAGGCAGATGGGCGCGGCAGAGTCTTGGCTTTATTGCTCTCCCTGTTCTCTGGCTCTGTTACTGTATTTGATTTTGTCACACTCTGGCTGTCTTTAGTGACTGAGCTGTCACACCCAACGCTTACTTCTTCCATGTCATCCTGGCTTTCAGCTTTGTTCTCTTCAGCTCCCTCTTTCTCAGTGTTGTTGTTCTGAATTGCTGGCAGGGGGCTTGGACAATCCTTAGATTTGACAGGGGCTCCCTTTGCCACAGCCTTGAACTGTCGGGCCGCTTGCCCATTTTTCTGTGACACCAGGGAGATGGAGTTTTTACACAAGTTGTATTTCATGTGGTTGAAGAGATGGGACTTTTCATTGCAGGTGAAAGGACACTGGAAGCACTGGTACTTGAAGGGCTTGCCTGGCGGTCGGGGAATGTAGTGCGGCCGTTTTGGCTTGCGTTCCTGAGTAGTTTCCATCTTGATTTAAATGCAGGTTTTCTGAAAGAAACACAGCACAATTGGGAAATCACTTTAGTTTTTCTTCAAGATCCCCTTTTCACTGAACCTGCTAGGGAATGTCACACTAAAACACATATGAGAAACTCGTGAATCAAGTAATTTCAAGTAACGTGGCTAATGAAGTTGTTTGACTGGTTCAGGTGGAGAGTCAGCTCTCATTGGAAGGTTTTCCTCACCATGTTTCTTTAACTGCTCAGGCAGAAAAATCTCGAGCTGCACAAAACACCGCACCCTCAGGCTAGTGTATTTCTGTAACTGTTAGTTCACACTAGCTTGGACACCAAACAGGAAAATGGTTAAATATGAAAACCAGTCCACTGTATGCAAAAATGCACCCACGTGTTTGCATAGGTGCACTCGAGTCTTTGTGTGGTTTTGATTGGCAGCTGCCTGCAAATGACTCAACTTTGCTTCCATCTTCACCTGTATACCCGCTTGATATCGCTCCAGTCATCTATGCTATAAAGTTAGAGAGCTGTGAAGGCGCTCGGTAGGCAGGTGTTGGGCAGATTAGACACTTACTAACACAGACCTGGAGGGCATGCAGAGACTTGCTTTCGCTCTCAACCTTACTAAACTCTGCGCTGTCGGCGTGGGAACTACCAGCCACCTGCTTCCCATGACTACACCTGCGGGATGCACTCAGCTCCCAAACATCATCATTTGATCATTTGATGAATTCACCGGCTCTGGAGGCACATGACTATGAGAACTAATTCTCTTGATCATTTTTCTTGCAATGTGCCAGCTAGCATGAGTAGTAATAGTTCAAACTAACCAGTTTAGGTGAAGTAGCTGGCATCTGAAACATTTCAGGTTCGCATTTGAAACGAAACATCACCTAAAGCTGTGAGTTAAGTGTTGCTGGGCGCTGCATGGAGGAACCTGCTTGTCATGCGCTGTCGCAAGAAGTTGTCACTCAAGTTTCTGCCCAACTGTATTAGCACGCAAAGCCACTCCCTTAAGAGCTGAAATCCATTCGAAAATCCCTTTTAAACAATGTTTCTCTTCGCTATGAAGTGTGAAACACTGTGTATTTTTTAGTTTTTCCTTCATAAAAAATGGATATCTGGTTCCTGTGAGCTCAGATGATTAGTGTTTTTATTTCCAGACCAGTCTGCATATTGAGATTAAAGTGTTAGAAAATAGTTGAAAAAGACTACTGTTATTCAACTACATATTTTAAACTTTTTTTTTTATAGAAGAGACCAGTTATTTTCAGCGTTCCCTGTACATCAGTATGGCAGTCCAAGCAGGGGCTAATTGTTCATATTTCATTATTCCTTGTTTATATTGTTTATATCGCTTGTTTGATATTTAATGTCCTTTTTACTGATGCCTCTATGTTTGCTATCCACTTTGCTGCTGTAATACCTGAAATTTCTCCACTGTGGGACTAATAAAGGAATATCTTATCTTATCTTAAAATCCTTACTAACAGGTGCACATGTAGTGTATACCCACCCTAAATACCCCCTACAACTATTAACAGTAGATTCACAATCCACAGCATTTCCTAATAACACAGAAAGACTTCTGGGAATTAGTAAATGTAACTTAATGCCACTTCCTTGTTAAGGAAGAAAGAATAAAGAAAAGAAAAAAATACCTGCTCTGGTTGTAGCAACAGTGTCCTCTCCTGAGTGTTCAGCCTGCAGAGAGCTGCTCCACAGTCCGACAGCCAGCGTCCGTATCGGGTCAGGACGTCCGCTTCAATACGTGCTAAAAGTTCAGAGTGTGTTCATGAGTGTGTGTGATGGTGCATGTGTGCTGTGGTGCTTGGTGATGTCAGTGGTGTGGTGAGTTCTTCTGTCTAGGTGTTGTCTCACAAGTGGGTGGGGCTTCAGCCCTAACAGCAGGGCCCTCGGGCAACATTGATGTACCTGATATTAGTCAAGCCTCAAGCGATGATTTACATGATGAGGTGGGGGGGGGGGGGCTCAAGCTCCTTCTTCCTCCTTCCTGCCTCATTTCTGTCCTTCGTGGAAATGACCACCCAGGTATGACATGTTGTTTTACATCGTCGCACCTAGTTTCAGGTGAAGTTCAGTAGCAAGCTGGCGAGATCGTCATGACATTTGCATACGCAGAGGTAAAATCGGTACCATGACTGTTGCTTCACTTTTTATGTGAGTGGATCTGTATGACCTTAACAGAGTAAAGTACCACTTTAATACATCAGCTGACTTACCCTGCAAAATATAACCATGCAACTATTGTTGTGCCTTCTTTCTTTCCCTGATATTACATGGAAGCATCAATTACTCAGCGACTGCGTATGAGGACACTGATATGGCTGATGTTCTCACAGTGCAAAAGGAATAGATAGGCAGGCACTAGCTTGCATTCAGTTCAGATTCAAATTATACTACACTGGAAAATTGATCAGCCATGTCGTTGTGTTGCACGCCCCAAAGTAAGTTTGTGTAGTGAGTTATCATTGAAACCTGTCACAATGCCCATCTGCTTCCTTTAAATGCATGTAAACCACAGCCTCAGTATGATCTGAACACCTCACCACAGTTTGCAAGTGCACTGAAAATAAATGTGTTAATGAAAAACAAATGAATTCTTCAGTATTGCAAAAATGAACTGCACTTTCAGGTCACATAATCTGTAATTCAGCCAGTCGTTACTGGATTTACTCCAAGGATTTTGGGTGTGAAGCTGAAGCGTTAAGTGGAACTTTCCTCACCACAAAGCCTGCATACAGTGTATGGAAGATATGTTTTAAACTTAATTCTTTCAGTCTTTTTTTTTTAAAACCACGCATCCATTTCTGTCGTCTGCCTGCAGTCGTGCCGCTCATCACCAAATCCCTGACCTTTGAGGAAAAGAGGGGGGCGTGCAGCGTTGGATCCAATGTGCGTGACGCTGCCTGCTATGTGTGCTGGTCTTTCGCCAGGGCTTATGAACCCAAAGAGCTCGAGCCTTTTGTCACTCAGATTGCCAGGTAACCTTTCCCTTAAGACATTCACATGCATAGATGGCTGCAAAACTGCAGCACGAGCTTCATCATGTGCTCTCATGTTCATTTGCTCTTGCTGCTGGTTGTTGTTATTGTAAACTCAATGTAGGAACAGTATAGCATCCCTGGTTTGCCCTAATTGCCACCCTTCATAACATAATCCCTTCTTGTTCTGACAAAGAGGGAAGTACAGGTGAAATAGAGCTGCAGCCCATAAACATCTTTTTCCCTCAGCTTTCTAAAAAAGTATCAGCTACAACAGAGATGAAAGCAGAATACACTGTTTTAATAATCAGTAAGATTTCTTTTGCTTACAGCTCATTGTGTGTTTCAGTCTAATTGTAATTTGCATACAAGCTGCGTGATTAGCCTCAAAGCCGTTATTTACTGCCTCAAACCAGTTTTTCTGTGGCACATCGATCGTGCATGTCTCCACATAACCAGCAGATAGGCGTGTGTGCTGTTTTTGTACTTACTGTGCATATTTAAGTAAGCTGCAGTGTATCTGTAGCTTAATTGCACAGACAAATGCCGATCTAAGATTATGGTATCAAAAAGCGATCGTCACATCATCTGACTTCCAGTGTAATTAATACTAATGGAACTTACTAATGACAGTAATTTATTTGATTTGTGTATTTCCTTGTTCATGTTTCCTCTTTCTATGAAGCTGTTACTGTTGCCAAGCAGTACATGATCTTTTCGTGGTTCAGTGACAGCTCTTGGTTTTGCATTTACATTCAGGCATTTATGGTATTTTATTGGCACCAGTAAGTGTCTCTTACTGTCCACATGTGATGTGTGCATAGGGGCAGTGAGTCAGTAGAAATAATGAATACATCGTCCAGAGTTACCCGCCCTGTCTCTTTACATACCATTGTACCGCTCAACGCTTGTTGCAGACTAGTGTTAAAATGTGTTTATTAAAGATTAGATCCTTTTTTTTACACGTAATAATAACATCGCTGGTTTATTTTATCTGTTGAAGTGATGCTGTTTGTCATTTAGACATTTATATCAGTGTTTCTTGTGACCTTATTAAGACATGACAGCACATGTGCTGGGAAAGCAGGAAAGAGCTGCAGGCTAATGTGATATTTGGCAAAGAAGAGATGTGCATCAATTTCGTCACTCAACATTATTAGCAAATTAGCAAATTCTGACAGAAGTACTCTTTTTTGGTCTATAGGTTAGAATGTGAAATGTCTAAGAAGCCAGCTTTAAAATTAACAGCCAAGATTCAAAACTCGCCAACCAGTGCAGAGAATCTATGGTGCAATATCATACAGTGACGTATGTTCAGTCTTTGGCAATAGTAACGGTTTGCCTTGATCTCCTTTCTCCCTGAGTGCGTGTATGGACCTGTGGCCTCTGACTGTGCAGACCAGCTCTGCGGTGTCAGTTTGAACCCCTGCGACTAGCATTATCATCAGCAGTCGCGACAACACCCTCTCTTTCCCTAGCCTACAGGACTGCCAGGTTTCGCCTGTTGCTGTAGGTTTCGGTCGCTGTTTGGCAGCAGAGCTCAGACAAGCTGGTTCCTGCTCTATTCATCACAGCTTGATGACATTTCCAGAAAACTCACTTTCATACATGTGGGACTGAGTGACCTGGGGGCCTGCACAAAGACGCACCGTTGTACCCCTGCAGTTACAGTTGTACTGTGTACTTATTAATTGTAGCTGCTACAAATATAATAACGAATATTCTTTAGAGCATTATCCAGATTGCAGTCAGGACTGTGGTTGTTTCCAAGCCCTCAGGCCAAGGGCAGTTAGTAAAACCCCAGACCTGAAGTTTGCAGTTTAGAGGCAGGGATCATGGGAGGAGAGCAAACAAGACCAGCAGC
Source organism: Chaetodon trifasciatus (assembly GCA_037975065.1). Classification (NCBI taxonomy): domain Eukaryota; kingdom Metazoa; phylum Chordata; class Actinopteri; order Chaetodontiformes; family Chaetodontidae; genus Chaetodon; species Chaetodon trifasciatus. Next base: position 695,912 of record JBBMOE010000088.1, read on the forward strand.
AGTTGGACAACAGACTTTCACACACCCACCCCTCCTGAGACCTGTAGAAGAAGTGTGGAGTGGAGGGATGTTGAGGTTAAAACACAATCAGACACAACTTCCAGTATTGCAAAGGAGTCATGGTTAATCATAATGTGGCTGTGTTAACCCTCTGTGTCGGGAATCTGTGCGCCACAACCAGAATCTGTTTCATGGTGATGATGCAATCTGCACTTAGACATCGCTTCAGTCTGCGTCACCGATTCTTAACAAATTATTAAGATGTTGATACTCTGTTGCGCTGTCACAGGGCAGAGGTATATATGAGGAAGAATTTTATTTGTATACCACTTTTCATACAAGAAATGCAGCTTCAAGTGCAGATATGATATGCTCCAAGTGCTTCATATGAAAAAAAAAAACATAGATTGAATGCCATAATTAATGGAAAATAAGATGGAAAATGAAACCCACTGAGTGATAATAGTACAAATAAGATAAAAATAAGGATGAAAACAGAATTAGAAGAATAAATAAAATCAAGTAAAATGCAACATTTTAAGAGAAGTGCAGTGTGAGGCAAAGCCCAAAGTTTCAGATCAGTATCAGGAAGTTTTGGCTAGTTAAAGGCTAAAGTCAAGAGATACGCTTTTTAAAAGATATTTATTTTTAAGCTTTCTGTGACTGTGAAAACACTTTCCTGTGAAAGAAATACCTTCTTCACTGCATTTGCAGATACGTCTTTAGATCATTTATACTCCACGCTGTTTCTCTCTGCAGTGCTCTGCTGATCACGGCCGTGTTTGACAGAAATGTCAACTGCCGCCGAGCCGCCTCTGTAAGTTCTCCGGTCAACATCCTACAGTTGCTTTACTAAAGATACACGGTTACATGACAGAAGTTCATTTTTATGTCTCATTTTGTCCCAGGCTGCTTTCCAGGAGAATGTCGGCAGACAGGTTTGTGACCGCAGTTTTGACTACATGTGTATTATGACTAACAGAATTACTGTGATTTAAAGTTTATTTGCTGCCAAATATCCAGGTCTTGCTCGAACTTGCCTTGTTAGCAAAAACTTTCGAAGTGAAGAAGTGGCCTCCCAGTATGACTACAGGGCACCAGCAAGCATTTGATTTGCCAATAGCCCTTAAATAGCCTTAAATCGCTCTTAAAATAGTAGTGCATGACATGAATTTGGAACAAAATGGCTTATTTTCCATCACAGAGTCATATGGTCAGTGTCGAACAGTATGATCATTTTTCCACTTTGTCACAGCTCTTTGTTGTTTGCTTGTGTCTCACTAGGGGACATTTCCTCATGGCATTGACATCTTAACTGCAGCAGACTATTATGCTGTTGGAAACCTCAACAACTGCTATCTGAACATTAGGTAAGAAAGTGTGTTTTACACATTGGTTGTTATTAATGACGTGCACTTTACAGCCATATTGTCTTAGTCACACAGTACTCTAGTGAGCTGCGCTTAGACAATTGCACAAATTATTTATTTAGCTGTTTTAATCTGAATTTAAAAGTCTAACCTGGGATGGGGGCTGCAAAGTCACCTCCGCTAAAACTATTTGGCCAAAACTCAGCAGACATCTGACCACCACACCTATATCAGCTTGTTGGACATCCCATTCTAAAACCATGGGCGTTAATATGGAATGGGACCCTTTTGCAGCTATAAAATCTGCTTTCTTCTGGGAAAGTGTTGCACAAGATTTTGGAGTGTGTTTGTGTGAATTTGTGCCCATTCAGCCATTTGTGAGATTACATACTGATGTTGGACCAGAGGGCCTGGCTCGCAATCAACGTTCTAATTCCTCCCAAAGGTGTTCAGGGGGGTTGAAGTCAGAGCTCTCTGCAGGCCAGTCAAGTTCCTCCACACCAAACTCCTCCCTTGTTTATAGACCTTGCTTTGTGCATACAGGCACAGCAAACTGTGTACACAAAGTTGAAAGCTCCCAACTGGAGTGCAGGATGCATTAAGCAGACCCTTCAACAGAACAAAGAAGTATAAACCAAGCCCTGACAACATCCCCAAACCATGGAGACCCATTTCATGGAGCTCCAGACACACAGTTCATGTGCTGATGTTGCCTCCAGAGGTGACTGTACAGAGTGACGCAACAGATGATTGAGGTGAATTTTAAACGGTTTGCCTTTCAGCTCTTGTTGGGCCCACGCTGTGAGTTTGTGCGGTCTACCACTTTGTGGCTGAGCTGTTGTTGCTCCTAGGCGCTTCTGCTTCACAATTGTTGTGAATCTATTATGACAGAAATCTCAGAAACTGACTTGTAGCAAAGACATCCTATGACAATGCCGCTTTTAAAGACAGCTCACTCTTTACATCCTGTCCTAAATTCTAAATGTTCGTCTGTGGAGATTTAATGGGTATATGTTGGAATGTATGCACCTGTAAGCAATGGGTGTGGCAGAAACACCTGAACTCAATAATTAATAGGGATGTCCACAGACAGATGCCCTGCATACATTACATCTGTTGCATTGCCTCTTTTGAACTTGGTTAGCCTGTGAAGAATGTTGCAGTTAAGTTAATGAACTTCAGGCTCCTTTGTACATTTTTCATGTAAAGAATGAAATGTGTACATTAAAACAAACATAGAAAAGCTTTCCTTTCAGGAATCCTTTGGAAGAAATGCATCACCACCAGCAGAGAAAACATTCAAGCAGTTAAAATGTGAGCGAGAAGCTAGCCTCGGGATATCACTGACTATAAAACCGCTCTGGAAAATAGAGTAACGATGCAGAGAATGATGGCTGAAATTGATTTTTCCCACATCTGAATGTTTAAAGAGACCTGTCTGAATTTCCTGTTGATATTAGCAGCTATTCAGCTAAAGCTCCTTTTATTTTGTTCTCAAAGTGTCTATATAGCCAGTTTTCCAGAGTACACCAAGGCCATGATAGATCATTTGATAGCCATGAAGATCAACCACTGGGATGGGTAAGTACATGTATTCCTCTGTCCTCATGAATGCCTCCAAAAGTGAGGGTGTAGTAGTTGTGAATTCAACTTGTTAACAAACTGCTGTATGCTTTGCATGTGTTTGCAGGGTGATCCGAGAGCTCTCCACTAAAGCACTCCACAACCTGACACCTCAAGCACCTGATTACATGGCAACAACAGGTAAACAATGTCCCCTTACCTGTTCCCCAGGCAATGGAGAAAGTCATAAGAGAGAAACACCTTTTGAAAACTGACTGAAACCCATAATTATTCGTCTTGAGTATGCATGCCATGCATTTTCTTCATTGTGGGTTTCAGTTCTGCCACAGCTATTGCCCAGAGCAGTGGGCATTGACCTCCACGGTCGACATGGAGCCATCCTGGCATGTGCAGAGATCACACACGCTCTGTTCAAACTGGGCCTTCAGACCAACAGGTAGGCTTTAAAGCACCCGGTCAATGGGACTTTGACAAAATGAAAGAAATGCGTAATAGCAAATACAGTTCAGTGGAAGTGCACTAATTCCAAGTATTTGTCCTATAGGACTGTGGTGGACATCATTTCCTCAGAATGTGTGGACGCATTGAAAAACATTCACCAGATGGTAGGTGTACCTCATGAACCAAAGCAGTTTCAAGTTGAATATACTGTCGTCTGTTGCTGATGTTTTTTACTTACTTTCAGCTACATGACAGGAAACAGTACAGGTAGGCAGAAAGAATCTGTTTGCTTTTTCTAAAAATTATGTGTGTTGTTTTGGCTTCATATCAAAATTCTGCTTATTTTGTAGGGGTTTTGGTGGAGAGCTAATGAGGCCGGCAAGTAAGTCCAAAATAAGAGCATGGCTTTCACAAAGCAGTACATTGGTTTTTATGATTTCATGCAAGAAACATGATGGAGGACATTAAGCACAATGTTATTTTCTCATAATCTTTCTTTATTCTGCAGTGTGTGGTCTCATAGAAAAGCTGTCCTTGTCCAAAATGCCCTTTAAGAACGACCCTGTAATCAGTAAGTTCATTCTTTTACACAGCTGTAATCTGGCTTTTAAATGGATGCATTTCATTCAGAATCTTTGTTAAAAGTCTCTAATGTTGTGACGCTGTTTTTCAGCTGGCTGGCAGTGGCTTATTGACGACACCATAAAGAGTTTGCATCTGCTTTCTTCTGGTGTGAAGGATAGCATTATGGTAAGCTTAACTTTTCTTCCTTTTTACCTGCCAATTAGATGGCAGTTAAATATTATGCATCCACATAGAGTTGTAGCTCTTTGGCAAGAATTGGCAGACACACATTATTTATTTTGTACTTTTCAAAACTGTGCAATTGAGGCCTGCCACCATTTGTTTCTAAAATGCTGCTCTTAATTCAGAAAGACAACTTGTTGTTCGTTTAGAGCTTTCACTTATCTTCTTCCTCCTTTGTCTGCAGGTTGCAGTCGTGTCGGCCTTGTCTGCCTTGTGTGAGGAGTACTACCAGGCCGAGCCGGGCCAGGCTGACTCTCAAATGCAGGGTGAGTTGGGTATTATTTCCTCGCTCCAATAGTAATACTCTAAGTCTGACTGAAAGTAATCTCTGTCTGGCCCGTCTGTGTGTTTGTGTGCACACTTGTAGACGTCCTGGTGTCTCAGTACATTGACGGGCTGACGAGTCCACAGGTGGTTACTCGCTGTGGATCTGCCCTCGCCCTTGGCTGTCTGCCAAGATTTATGATCCACAGCAAACTGAAGCAGGTGTGTTTGAAGGATGTGTATATTTTTAAGGCATTTCATATCTCACTGCTTCAGCATTTAGGTGTAAGGTGGTGTTTGTGTGTGTGTGTGTGTGTGTGTGTTAGATCCTTGAAGGCCTCCAGCAGATATGCACCGTCACAAAGAAGGAGGGGAGCTTCACAGAGGCGAGGAGAGATGCAGTCAGAGCAATTGCGCAGTGAGTGTCCATTGATACTCTTGCTTCATTTAGTTGTTGTGGTTCAGGGTTATATCACCTCGGCCCATCCGTCTCTCCTCTGTTCTTTGTCCTGACTGTTAGCTTACCCGTAGAGTTTTGTAGGCAATAATGCTAAGATAAACAGTTGACTGGCTGTACCTGCAGGACCTGAAGGACGTGTCCATCCATGTCTTTCTGTACAACTTTTGTTTTTGTGTCTCTCCCCAAAATTCAGATTTTTCTCATTTCTCTCCTCTGATGGCCCTTTATTAAAGTGTGTATTTGTTCCTCGTCCTCCATCAGAGTGTGTTTGAAGGCAGGCGTGTGCGCCCACGGCTCCCCGGACTCCTCTCTATGCTCGGAGAACGTAGCAGACGTGTACGGCGCTCTGCTCGACAGCATGAATGACTACACAACAGACAGAAGGGGGGACGTGGGGGCCTGGTGAGTTAACATTCACAGCTCACAGACACACACACTCACAAATACACACATGCTCTTTTAATTTGCCTCAGGGAGGAGGAATGCTCCACCGCCTGAGGCCTCTGGTGTTTTTCTGTCCCTCCACCTGAGGACATGCAGACATGACATCTATACCTGTCTCACTAGTAGCCCTGGGCCATGCTTACCTCCAGGAATGTCACCAGGCTTGTCACTTGTCCTTATGACATGGGATGGGCTGCTTCTTTCACGCTGTCTAATAATCTTTCTCTTGAATCTGTTTTCCTCCTTGTTTGCGCGTCTTTATCTCTCCTGTTCTTGTTTTTTTTTTTTTTTTTTTTAAGTACCACACTTTTTGTCTTTTTCATTCAGATTTTTCTCTCTTTCTCGTCTATTATAACATAAACCTTCTTTAGTTCGTCTTTGCCTAAAATGTTTGCCAGCAGGCCGGTAATGAGGAGTTCCACCGGTGGCCTGTGCACCTGTTTCAGGGTGTGACTTTTTCAATTATGTGAAACATTCCTCATAAACAAACTGTGCCCTGTGGCCATGAGGCTGATTTGACTATAAAACTGCCAAATCTAATGAAGCTGAAATATAGTCTTCAAATGGTGGCGTGTGCCCTCGTGCCAGCTTGTGTTCGTATTTGTATATGTGCGTCATTTGTCACATATTCAGGAGTTGTTTTACTAGATCATTTATATCCTAATGACTAAATGACTGATGTGTGTAAGGTTAGTCAAGCCCATGTCATTGCAAGAATAAAGCCTTTACTCTTTTTGTCACATGCTCAGGGTGAGAGAGGCAGCAATGACCAGCCTGATGGAGGTCACGCTGCTGGTGGCCAGCGGTGCTGCAGAGATCCTTTCGCCAGAACTGTGAGTTAGTAACCTTTCCACCCAGCGAGAAAAACACTGTGTGTCATGTCCCTAGGAGGTGATCATAAATGTTGTAATGTCAGCCGGTCTCAGACTTGTTTGTTTGAATAATCCTCGGTGCCTCTTCGATTTCTCAAGGTGCGGCCACAATACCTGAGCCTAAGTCAATCCAGCTTGAATCATGTAGCTCTATCCAATCATAACAGGGGAACGGGATCAAAAAACAAACAACACTCAACATGTACTGCTGATTGAAGTAAAAAGAGTCACATCATGGTTGAATTCACACCCAGTGTTGCCTTTGGGCGTATTTATAGTATGAAATGGATTAATTCATGTAAATTGTCAGCCACTTAGTCACCTTTTGCCTTTTTGTCACCACAAGCAAGCTGAAAGTTTGAAAACAACAGCCAACCTTCATGAAGCACTTTTCTTGTTTATTTCTTATGTCCTGTATACAGGGTGAAGTGTACGATGTGCTGCCTGGCCCAGCAGGCAGCAGAGAAGATTGACCGCTACAGAGCCCACGCCGGCAACATCTTCCTGCGCCTCCTCCACAGCACAGAACCTGCAGTACCTCACATCCCCCACAGGGAGGAGCTGTTGAACATTTTTCCAATGTGAGTCACCCCTACCCTTAACTTGCAGCTCATCCAGCAAACTCTAACAGTTGCAGTGATTTTAACCGGCCTTTATTCCAGACTGTTTTGGCAAATACACATAAGATATGAAAGTTTGATGTGAAATAATTGTATGTGATATTTGCTGATCTGTGACTCCACTCGCTGTGTCTTTCAGTGAGACCACAGCCAGTCTGAACTGGAACGCCCCATCTCACGCTTTCCAGTACATCACCCAGCTGCTGGGGCTGCCTCAGTATCAGTGCCACACCCTGCTGGGCCTCACTGTGTCTGTGGGAGGGATCACAGAGTCCACGGTAGGTCAAACGTGATGGGAGGAGGACAATGTTGTCAAATCAGAGCAGCATGATGCACAGACGGGTGACACATGTAAAGAAAAATGAACGCAGACACTTCCATACAGGACATGAAGGTCAGCAAATGCTCTGATGCCTATTAATTAAACGCTGTGGCTTATACAGTTACCAGATCTGGACCTAATTGGAAAGCTACAAGGATTTTTTAGGAAGTGCTTGCCATCATCCAAACACCAAATGAGGGAATGTGCTTTGAAAGAATGCTTTTCCATCCCTCCAGTAGCTTTCCACATGCTTAACTGTGTTCTGGCATCTCATGGTGGACCCACACCTTATTAAGACACTTAATGTTGCTTTTTTTCCCTTTAATTTGTCACCCATCTGTATTTCATAAAACTTCCCTCTCACCTACAGTATTGGTTTAGCAGAAGCAAGATCATACAATGATAGAATAAAAATGCTGGATGAAATCAGAACATAATGTATAAAGTGTAGTTAGAAAACAATCGATTTTACCATTTTATTGCACTTAAGGATTTTTATTGCTGGTATGAAAAATAGAACTCTGGCAAATTACATATAATTGACACACTTAATGATATTTGTTGTACTTTGCTCGTTTTCAAGCTGGCATGTATGTAGTAGAAATTCAATTATCATCGCACAATAAGGCCTGATTATCTGTTTGGGGGTCCATCCGCTCCTTTTTTCTTTTTTTGATGGTGCCAGTAATGCACTGGCAATGTCAGGTCTTGGCTGGAGGAAATGTGGCCAACAGGGGGAGCCATGTGCTGTGGATGTGTCCCCTGCACAGTAATCCCTCAGGCTCTCTAGAACGTCTGACTTTAAGTAAATGCTTAAAATGACAGATTTCAGGCCACGTTACTTCGACTTATCTCCACCCTGTCCCTTCTTACAATAAAGTGGACACCGCCTGAGCTCAAAGCATTGATCCTGACTCATCCTGAACAAATTGATCTGACGTGTCCCTCGTGGTACTGGCAAGCAAGAATTTCCCATCAGTTGAATCTTTTCAACCCAACAACGTTTCAAAGCATGTCTTCTGCTTTCCACGGCTGACCCCTTGCACACCATCAGTCGGGAGGCTCAGCCGGGGCCCCAAACAGGGGCCGATCAAGTTCTCCCTCCTCCTCCTCCTCCAGTATGACCTAACCTGTTGAAGCGAATCATTCGAAAGAGGTCCTGCCCACAAAGATTTGTGCTGGCTATTTTTAACTTTCACTCTCTGTGGATATCATAAAAGAAAAATAAGTTTCAAGCCTGTAATAGCAGCAGTGAGGTCAGTAAAGTTGAACTCATCTGCCAACAGAGGCTGTAAACATATTCCCTCAGAGACAATCGGTCTCGTCTTGCTTCTACCTCGCGCTCCTCCAGCTTTTCTTCGCCACAGATACATCCTCACTGAGGGGAAGGACTGATATGTTTGTACAGGGATGCATGCAGGAAACTGAGCCAATGCTGCATCAATACATGGGCCAAGATTGCCATTCTCACACCACAGGCACATATTCACACAGGCCTGAGGGAGATGGAGCATTCACTAACTTTCCAGGAACTGCCTTGTGGGCCAGCCTCAGTGTGGAAAGACCACAAGGCCAGAAGAATGATTCTGTGACACAACACAGGTTTCACAGTATTTGTTTGGTAATATGAACTCTACATGCTAAATGACCTTTAAACCAGTCACAAGTAAAAAAAAAGAAAGTATTTTGTGCTTCAGTGTAGATGAGGAAATCAGACAGTTTCAATCTACCTTTGTTTATCTATCAGATTGTGTTGCTATGATGTGTCACTATGTGCAAGTGTCAAGGTTTGACTCTCTCTTTCCTGGTACGTGGTGATATCATCAGTTTCACTGTTTTTCTTTCCAAGGTTCACGAAGTCTTTATTAGTCATAAAACGTAAAGCACATCTCTGTACGTCACGCTGCAACTGATACGCTCATGTTTTATTTCTTGAAGACTGATGGTGTTACATAAACAGTCGTACCCGCTGAGCAGGAGTCTGTATTTCAGTCCTGACCTTCAGGCTGCTGCTCCACGTTAACTGCTGCTCCCTGCTGCTTCCATCCAGGTGCATTTTTCCTCCCAGTCGTTGTTTGATTATCTGAGAGGGATCCAGGACAATAGTGCTGCTCTGACACAGTTTGAAAATACATTGCTGATCATCTTCAGAGACAATCTCCGCAATGACAGGTACACACACATACACCTCGATCGTGCTAGATGACCTTTTCATGAAGGGTTAGCCTCATCTGTTTAAAATCACTCCTCAAAACTTGTCTTTAAGGTTAATATGTTGCATAATTTCATTTGGCCTTTATGTTGTTTTACATACTTTTCTGTTTGAAAAGCATAGTGTATAGACAGAATGATCCTCTTTTAAGCAATAATGTTTTCTTTTCCTTTTTCTAGAGTGTCCATTCCTTTTCTTAAGATGCTCAATCAGATGCTTGCTAACAGCTGCTTTGAAATCTTCACTTCAGAAGAGAAGTGAGTGTTGTGACAGCTCTGTTTAATACAAAAACTGTGCATGATATCTGTGAGAGCTAAAGCTTTTCTGTCTTTGTTTTCCAAGTCATCCCTTCTGTGTGGAACTTTTGACTCTTTGCAAAGAGTTCAAGAAGGCCAAAGATATTTCCAAGCTGCGCGCCTGTATAGATGTGTAAGTCTCCATCTCATCGACACATGTCCACATTATATACTGACTGAGGCAGAAACACCATCCATGCTGACTGTGCTCTTCGGTGTTTCCCAGCTTCTGTGGCCTGATCCAGTTCCAGGGTGAGGTGAGGAAGAAAGTTTTGTCCCAGCTGCTGATGTTGCTTTGCCATTCCTTCCCTGTGGTAAGTTCACAAGATCCTTTTAAAGATGTATAAAAGCGCCAACAAGCTGTCATTCACTCTGGGTTCTGGTTCAAAATCCACACTCTCCAAATGCCAGTGGAATCTGTCTTAATCCCCCTAAAATTACTATGAATATTAGTGTGTTATAGTTGTTTGTAGTCACAGTAATGACGTGGCTTTGTGTGTAACAACAGCTGTGACAGAAAACCGTCCCCCTTTACAACTGTAGATCAGGAAGACCACGGCCAGCCAAATGTACGAGATGCTGCTGACCTACGATGATGTCATCGATCCAGAAGCGTTGGACGATGTCATGACCCTGCTGAGTGACACTAACTGGTTAGTGGTATTCTCTTATTGTTAAATGCTTTTGGCACATCTGACGCTTTGTGACATGTCGTGCTGGGTGTCCGTTCCAGGGAGAGTGACCTTGCCACAGTACGGACCCACAGGAATCAGCTTTGTGATTTGATGGGAGTCCCCAGGCCGCAGGTGGTTGCCAAGGTAAGTGGTATTTCTTCTTTCATAGCACCTTTCAAGCAAGAAATACAGCTCATAGCGCTGTGCAATGAAAAAAATCTCACACACCTCGTGCTTCACTTAAAAGAGGATATGGAATGAACATAGAATTGACAGTTGACATGAATGAGACTTGACAGGATTTATGTAGGCGGATGCATGCAGCAAATGTTTTATGTTATATCCCCTTGTTGGACTGAGTTAACCCTAACAACTCTCTTTCATCTGCAGAGCTCTGTCCAGGTTTCCTGATCGCCCATGGCTGCAAAAACCAGCTGCACCTAATATATTTGCACATCACACTGTAAGAATTAAGAATAGACTGTGAGTGCTGCTCTTCTGAAGCTGCCCTCTATCCGTCTTTCATCCCACAGTCAACACATGAAATGAGTTACAGTCCGACAGTTTTACATGACAATAAATGGACAAAAACTTCAGTATTTTCCCCTGTTTGGTTATTATTACTGCAAAGTTTAACTCAGAACACATCAGTGGAAAGCCTTCATTGTTGAAATGCACTTTTCTCACATGTCTCGTTCAGCTTACAGTCTAGTGAGACGTTGGAAATGTTTTCGGTCGAGCTGTTCTCTTGTAATCTGTACCTGGAACAACACAGATAAGTGAAACTGAAACTATAGTTTGCGTACACTCCGGGGAAATGGTTTCCATTTAACCGTTTTGGCACAAACTATGGAATGTCACTCGGGCCCAGCTTCCCCTTGGGTCCCATGCAGACCTACTTTTTCTGCATGGGTGGAGGTGCCAGGGACTGTCGAAGTCCCAGGCCTGATAGCGGAGCCTCCCTTGTTGCCTGTGGAACAGAGCCTGTTGTGTCACCATTGGCCAGGCTTTCTCATTAGAGTCTGATAGTGGCCACATTGTCTCAGCCAGCTTCCCTCTCTCAGCCTGACAAAGATACCATTGCTGCATTATTTTAGAATAAGGTGCTTTTTGATTGTTGATAACAAGTTGTTGTCGCTCCCTCGGCTGGAATCACTATATTGCATTACATTTTTGCTGTAATGTGATTAATTTAATTTCATTTATCCTTTCACATGTGTATTTGGACCTTCATTAAACTGGGAAGAAAATTGCTGTTTTTTATCACATCTGGTTGACTTCCTGCATCTCAGCAGCTCTTTTAATTGTGTGTGCACGCCACCAAATCATTAGCAACATCTGGCCATTATTGCCTGGTTAATCTTTTATACTGAATTCTTTAATGGATCCTCATTAGTTTCCACAAAGTGATTGCTGGTCTTCCTGGGGTCCACATTAACACAACAACAAAAATACAAATTAAAATGGTGCAATAAACTTGCAGTATAAGCCAAGCATAAAGATTAGAAAACTAATTAAATGCCTCCACATAGAAAAAAAACAACAGTAACCCGTAATAGAAGCAAAAACACAACGAGAAAACAAAAAGGCTTTTACACCAATAACATGTATGATGCATTATTTGACTTATTTAACTCAGGAAAATCTATTTTTGACTTGTTTGAAGTTGTTAGGAAGCATGTTCCAGGCTGAAAAACATCTATGCACAACAGTTCTCATCTGCCATCTGACCAGTACTCACTTGTCGTGTCCAATACCCATGACAAAAACCAGTAAATACTTTTTTTTTTTAATGTAGCCAGGAGTCTTTTAAGCATCTCACTCACATTACGGAAAGTGCAACGAAGAGCTGCTCTGGCAGCTCAGATAGTGCAGTAGTAAGATACATCAGTAAAAAAGAAAGATATGATAAATAAACAATATAATAAGTAAAAAAAAAAGGCTGGTTGAATTTCCATTATAGCACATAGGAAATATTGATAATGTACAGTTCAGAACATACTGATGTTGCATGAGTTTGCATTTTCTGTGTTAACTGTAAAGTCCTGCAGTATCTCTCCTTCACACACACCGTGGGTGGAGCAGCCTGTCGCTGAAGGAGCTATCAGAGTCAGTCCATGATGGACTCCGTCCTGTATCCTCACATACTGAGGTGGGCTGGTGAGGTGGTCCTCCCCTGTGCGCTTCGCCCCAGAATTATGGATCTGCACTCACTTGAGGTTTCACTTAATTATTTTGATCACTTAATTTGATTAGCGTCAGTACGGAGTCTCTGTCACCATTACACTTGTAAACATACATAAATAAACACTGGGCTGCTTTGGTATGTGCGGAAATTACTTAACAACTTCATCCACTACAAAGATCAATTGCAGCCAAGAAAAATGGATTTATCAATGATCGCATTGTTACTTCTCGCTCTCTTGTCTAATAACGGCTGAGTCAGTGTCTTTGACAAGTGGCTTTGCTAGCGTCTCACCGTGCTCATTAACAAGGCCACATTCACTCTTACCCTCCATGGGTGTTGTTGAATTTGTCTGGGTACTCCAATATCGCTGCAGCCCATAATTCGACTTTAATTAATTCCCAGCCAGATGGAAATTCCTGTAGTTTCTAATGAAAGAAATGGTGTGTTTCTCTCGAGGCGGATTGATGGTAAAGCGAGCAGCTTTGCTACAGTGCTCAGGGTAGAGAGGAATGCTAATAATTCTAAAAGGCTTACAGTTTGTCGCCAGTAGCCATGGCAATTCTTCACATACAATGGTGGCCTTTTAGAGGAGAGGAGAGGGGAGGGGGCTGCTCCCTCATTGACTCAGTTTGGTGTGATATTAAGAAAGACCTCTTTGCACTTTCCACTGTTCTGGTTATTATGAGATTAAGTGGTACCCATAGCAGTTTGCCCAAGTTAACAGTTATGGAGTAGAGAGGGCAGTAGCACTTGTGAGAGTCAGATCAGTCCATACAGAACGTGGACAAGTTGTCCACAGCATTGCTAGTAGTTGCACTGCATTAATATGGTTTTTTGTCTACATATCCAGTCTTCCCTCTGAAATGAAAGACGTGTAAAGACTGCACACATTGACAGCGTTGTTGCTCATGTTGTAAACTGTGGCTACTCCCTCCCAGATCATTACAGCATTATTGAAGTTTGAGAGCTCATGATTTTGATTACGGTTCATCCCTGTTTTGTGCAACATGTCGAAGAGGACAACGCGAGCGCCTGTGCGGTTTTGCCATGAATGAAGTCAGGCTCTGTTGGAGGACTTGTAACAGTTATTGCTTAGAGAAGACGGTGTGTTTCTAATTTCCCCTGATGATCCACTGATTGGTATCAACATCACAGAAGCATGTACAATCAAAATCACTTCCCCTTTCACAATCAGAGACTCAACTGTGGTGGACACAGAGGCCAATGTAACGCTAGTTGCCCTCAGGATAACCCTCTACTCATTCATTCATTCATTCATTCATTCATTCTCTGTATCCGTTGAATTCTTCTCTGGGTTAAAGGAAGCTCCAGCAGAGTACAGGGCAAAGAATGGAAAGACGATCTAAAAGCGAGGATGCTCCTCTTTGAGGAAGCACGGCTGTATTTAGATGGATGGATGAACTTCATGGCACGTAATCTATTTTACAATAGTAATAAAATATGTGACAAATCACAGTATTTCAACATATTGAGCCCAAATCCAATAATCATGTCATGAAGCATTCCTGCTTCATGATGTTGTTGCACAAGAGCTGGTGCAGCAAGTGATTAATTTGAAAATTGCTACCAGAAATTTGAGATTTATGCAGTTGGAAACATCATATTTTAAAAAACACACATTATTACAGGCCTTTTGTTCCCAATTACATATAAGAGGGACTTCTGAAATACACCTAATTATGGTTAGACCGAACAAGTCATGATTGTTACGCTTCGCTATGTTCTATATGCAAAGGTTTTACTTTCTTTTGGTGTGTTCCAGCCCTTATTGTCTACTCAGAGAGTTTATTATTCCCAGGTGTTGCTCCTACTGGGACTTCCTGTTTATGGCCTCAGCACCTGGTGTAGGAGCAACAGCCTTGCTCAAGGTTGTTAGTCAGGTTCATTAGTGGAGCTCAGGCCATAATTACCCTAAATTTATGGAGTGGCAGCGCTGTGGAGCAGCTGTTACAACGAACTTTGAGGACAGGACTCTTTACAGCCCTCTAAATGAAGCTTAAACATATTAGAAACTGTTTTTAAGGTTGGCTTGTCATCATTTACAGTGACAGTGGTTTTTATTTTCTCATTTCAACTGATTTGAAAAGGGAGCTATGTGTGTTCAGTGGCAGCTGCCCAAGACCTTTGTGTAATGTTAAAGAAAGCAGGACACACTTCATGTCTTCCTCCACAGTCAAAGGGTCATAAGTCTGCAGTGACAGCGATACAAATATCATGCCAAGCTTTTCAAAGCAGAGCTGTGTGCCGAAAAAAAAGGTGGAATGAAAAAACAGCTCACCAAATGTCATGGATGGACTTGAGCTTTTAAGAAAAACGGCAGAACAAATTTTCAGCAGAAATGACCGAATATGATAATTATACGACTGATAGAAATAGCAGAGATACGATAATTATATGATTGATAGAAATAGCAGAAATGCTATAATTATGAATATGACAGCTGATGTGGTCTCAGTCCAGGAAACCGCAAGCTTTATAAGTTTCTAAAAAGCCATAATCAGCAGCACACCAGGCATGCGCTCTCTGCCTAGGAAATTACCACGTTGTTTGGAATTATAGTCATTTGGAAATGGGGGCAGCTGGATAAGTTTGGGAATGTGGGTTAATTGCTAAGCCTGTGTCCTTTTACAGACCACAGGTTAATGGGCAGTGTGTTTTTATATCAACAGCACACACAGATGCGTATAGGTAATTTGGCTAATTGAATGGAAAGGTCGTATTCTGCTGCTGACCTCTTGTTCCTTTGCTTTTCCTCTTCCTTCCCGATGGGACAGAAGGCCCCTGTGTACCAAGCCGTGGACTGAGCAAGCCTGACAATGTCTCATGGCCATTTTGTTTATTTTCTTTTGACAATGGGCACATTGTATATGCTCTGACCACCTTATCACAGCAGTCTGTGTCAAAGAAAATGTGATGTCGACCTGTTGAACAATCTCCTCGGCTTGTGTTTTTTAGCCTTGTTGGAGAGCAGGCAGCCTCCAATTATCTTCCCTTCCTTATTGCTGTTGTCCTGGAGGAGTCTGACAACCCATTATCAGCTCCAGCACCTCCCAGATTCCACATTCACCATTTACAGTATTTGTACGTGCATGCATGCTCTCACTGTGTGCATATAGGCGATGTCTGGCCTGTGAGCAGTGAGGGACAGATCTTATCAGTGCATAATGGAGCAGCAGAGGAGGTTGTCGGCCAGCTGGCCTTTTGGGGTTAAAATGATAGCGAGAGGCATGCCGAGAGTTCCTTGCGGCCTTCTGGGAAATGTCTTCCTTTGTACTGTGTTTGATGAAAGAGTGGCTGAGGGCTGCTTATTTAGCATCACTTGGAGTTGTGAAGGTCTTTCAGTCAGATAAGATTTGTTACTTTCTCACAGTAGCCTACTTATGGGTCTGATAAGACTAATTTTAGCCTTGAAGACAGGCTGTGTTTTCCGGCCCCTTTTTGCAGTTTCTTTTAATCAAACATGTTTCAATCCTTTATTCTGTTGCCAGTCCATCCCTCATACTGCTACAATCCCTCTTTGGACTTGGAGCGGGCAGTTTTGAGTCTCAGTCCAGTCAAGATGTCCTTCCTCTTCCTGTCATCGCTCTGGCCTTGGTTGAACCTCAGAAAGTTTCAAGACTTTGTTTGCGCAGAGACTCCGTGCTGCTGCCGCTCTGTGTTGATCTGTGCTCGGACAGTGACTTCATGGAGACAGCTCAGACGTCGGGGGGCCCGGCTCGCCTCTTGTTTGGACGGTGGCCAGAATGAGCTCATCCACGACAGCGAGTCCAGCTGCTCCAGAACGTAGGAGCGCCGTTCTTTTCTCGACCCCTGCACCCGGGCCCTGAACCCGGGAGCTGGCTGGTGTGAGGATCGGGGGGGTGGGGGTTAGTATGAGTGTGACACCGTTCCCAGAAGCTCCGGCAGGGACTGACCACTGGCAGCCTGCCGCCCCCTCGGCGCCTGCTAAGCAGCACGGCCTCAGGCCTCCCCTGTTCCCTACGGAGAGAGGCCCAGTTTGTTCTGGACACACGCCAGCACGGAGCGGTAGGGGGCATGGTCAGGTCAGCTCTCAGGGGTGGTCCTGTAGTCCGTATGTGTGTGTGTGAATGTATGTGTGATGTGTTTGGAGCCATAATGATTAGCTTGTGTTTTGTTTTTGTGTGATTCTATTATTTTTGCTGTAGTGTTAAGCCTTCGGCCCGTAAGATCTCTCTGTCTTTGCCGAGCTCCCAGTGAGTTCTGGGAATAGAGAGGAGGACAGCACATAAAAGATTAACTCATTCAACTTTTCTCTGAAGATTAATGCTGATGGGCTTCTGATCCTGAGGGACAGTTGGGTCTCTTTGCTCCAGCCCAAAGCTACTTTACCATTCTGAGTGGAGACGTGCCGCTCTTTCGGTAATATCAGCGTGAGTTAAAGATCTCTGGAGTATATAAGGTATCAACGGCCCAGAAAGATTGCTCCTCAGAGCTGTGTGTGATTCAGTTAGTGAGATTATTCTGTCACTCAGTCATCTCCTGGGCTAACACAATCAATCTGGTCTCAATCTGTGGCAAAGCACACGAGCGCGGGTCAGCCAAAGGTCAGAACCTGAGAAGGAGTCATATCTCTTTGCTCCCCCCCTCTCACTCTGCTCCTCCTCTTGATTTCTTGCTCTCTCCCTGTAGCCGCCTCCTCCAGCTCTGCACCCGCTCTTTACCCGAGCTCACCATTTGGAATCCATTATCCAACCCGGCTCGGAGTTTCCTGATAATTAAAAGGAGACGTTCTCCAATGTTCTCCCTCAGATTAATGGCTGTTCCCTGGGGTCTGCCAGTGGGAGGGCGAACGCAGCAGGGAGGTGGGTGCTCTGGAGGCCCTCAGGTTGAGAGATGGGGATAGGTAGGACTACACAGTGGTGAGCCAAGATCAGGGGATGTTGTGGGAGCAGAGGATGGAGGAGAGGTGTTCTTCTGGGGTACAACCTGGAGTACGCTGTGGTGTGCCATAAAAAAGGCGATCAAAAACATCTGTCACACAGCGTGCGCTCTATTCTGGGCCCGTGGGTCAGCTCTGGACCCAGTTGCATCTGTTTGGCAGGGGACTTGGCTGCGTGACACAGAAGTCAGAAACACTGTGATTGCAGCTCATTGCTACAATATCATCAAACCATCCCACCAGAAGTGCACGTGGTCAGATTGAGTTCATCCCACGTCTCTGAAATTGAGGTTGACAGTGTTGACGTTCTTATTCTTAGGTCTTGGCTTAAATGGGTTTTAGTGTTCCATTTCTCTTCTCCCAGATGATGGAAATGTTAGCCGCTATTCCAACATCCACGTTATATGAGAATAAAGCTCAACAGCCAGAATTAACATGAAACCTCTGTCCAAATACATTTATCCTGTTCAATGAATTCATAAATAATGTCAAATGAAATCCAAGTGGAAAAGTTGTGCTGGAGAGGAACTGATCTGAGGCTACGCAGGAGATATGTTCCTCCATGTAGTGCTTAAATAATGATGATGGGTTTTTATTAGTGCGAAAAACAGCTGTATCACATCAGATAGTGTCAGTGTATGGGAACTGCATCACGTCTGCTGGACTCGGCCACGTGGACTCTGGAGCAGCACGCAGTTTGCACTAATTTTTCCCGGCAAATTTCAATGTTACCAATTAGCGGTGTGAACTGGGTCATAGGCAGTCACTAGCGTGTGGTTGGAGCATGTGATAAGGCTGCAGCACTGAGTGGATCTGATGACAGTGCAGCCAGGGATGGTCTCTCCAGGGCAGTTTATCGACCGTGGCTGGCCTTGAACTTGTGACATGCAAACAGACGGACACTTCAGACCTGCAGGGCCCAAAGACCATCACAGGACTCTCAAATCAGATGATGCGGTGGCTGTTAAAGTCCTTTTCTCTTGTGTTGACAGCTTCCATATTCTCCTGTCATGTGATGCAGGAGGTTACCACCATATTTCTGTGGGGCTGTAATTTTTCAATACGTGCTTTATTTCAATCACAGCTGCATCCTGTGATCTTAATGAGCAAGAAGTTACGGAGAAGTCAAATCAAGGACTCCTGAAAGGATTCGAGAAATATTTTTGGAGCGTCCAAAAGGATTTTCATCTCCGTGGACCGAAAGGACAGATCCTAGCCACTTCAAAAACAAGCGGCTTTTGTGGTTAGGTGCATCTGCTCTATTTGAGCTAGCATCAAAACTCAAACTCAAAGCTCAACAGCTGAGCTCAGTAAAATGAGATTTTTCTTTTCAACACCTCCTCTCCGTTCAATAACCTTATTTGTTTGTCTGTGTAACAATAGTTTTAACATCTGAAATGTGGTTGTGGCCGCTGTTTAGTCTTGTCTGGTAAACCTCAGCGAGACAAATCAATGATTTGTTTTGTAAAGCTGCCTGTCTATTTGTTCGCAAAGACAGCCTCAACTTTCAAAAAAAAAAAAACGCCACTTTTTTTAGTCGTTTTTTAAGATCATTTCTGCCGTTATTACAGCAAGCGCCTTGTCTTTTAGCGGCGGCCCAAATTACAGAGCTGGAAGCTGTGACTTTCAGGTGGTTGGAGTGTACATGCTCAGCGTAACCACTGCTTCCTTTGAAATCTTTCAGCTGTTCATGCCTCATTTCCTACCAGCCTCCAGTGAACACAATGGCCAGAGAGGCTACACTGTGCCAGACGTGTGTGGGTTATTAACATGATGAATATCACACTAGTTAAACTGCTGCCATCCACTCCCAGTTGTGCACAGTGCACTCACACACATGTTTCATATAAACCAGCACTATGAAATAGATGTTTAGAGATGCTGAACCAACCCAAACATGACTCAAAGCCAATACCTCTTCTGATGTTGGAGTCTGCTCGTGATCTGGGCACACTGTTGTGATTGTGCAAGCATGTTTGTGTTTACATTCAGATGTAAGGAATGCCTTTGAAATCAATAATAAAGGAGAAAAAAGAAAAGCTGGCGATGCAAGAGGCAAAGTAGGGGAGAGGGGCCTCTGAGTGAGCGATGCCATGCCCCTCTCCCCCACATGGCAGGCCTGCTGCTGTGGTCATGGGTCGACATCAGCTTAATAACAAATTGCTGCTCTGCTCCAATCAAAGGAATTCAGACATCCGTCCAGGCCAGCCACCCTTCTTTCTATTCCTCTATTTTAAGAGCCAGACCGAGGGGGGTGGAATTACACTCCAATATGCTTAATCATTTCCATCAGTGATGTGGTATACAGAGCAGGGCCTGAGCTCCTCTGCCGCTCCAGGGCTGTTTCCATGAGGCACGTTCCCTATCCACACTAACGGCCTCAGACGGAGATCACCACACAGCGACCATTTGAAGAAAAGCCTTTGAAAGTGGCAGTGATTTGCGTCACTCATGCTTTGACCCAGCAGCAGTGGGGTGCAGCGTGTGCAGCCTAATCCTAGTGCTGAGGAGAGAGGGAGAAAGAGGAGATTTGGGATGAGTAGACTGAGGAAGAAAGGACATTGGATGCGGTTGCAGCGGTCTACCAGCAGCTGTCATCCTAAATGAGTGACTCAACTCTAGGAAGTGGCTTTTGACATACAGTCTAGAGTAAAGGAAGTGTGCACGCCGCTCTAGACTTAACTGTTTATCAGCTTGTTCTATTTTATTCCGCACATGGAACTGATAGTGTCAAAGCAGCAGTATCGTCACTGATGTCGGCTTTACCCCAGTAGTGTTATCACAGTTTACTGAGACTCAAGAAGATAGATTTGCAGGATGTGGGATTCCCTTTATGAAATGATCATCCCTGTTCTGTCATCCATGTGGTTAAGGAGGGGGCGGAAGGGAAAGCGCGTGCGGGGGCCGCAGACGAGCTCGCACGCTTTTGGGAAGATCATAAAGACTTTGGCGGCAGGGTGGCTGTGATGTGGCACACATGGCCGCAATTCTGTCCCTGGGTGGCAACAGTGGAGTGCTGCTCACCGGAAAGCCCCGGCCGTCTGCTGCATGGCACTCAAAGCGCTTTAAAGACGGCAGCGGGCGTGTCTTCTTCAGTTCAGATCCACCACTGCCGTACAACTGGATGTGATGTAACAGACCGTTTTTAATTATTAATGCTGCCTTTGGCAAGACCACAAAACATGAAACAAATCACGTATGTAACTGGTTGTAATGAAAACAACTTTGACTCCATTGTTGTTTTGTTTGGACAAGTCTATGTAGTCATTGCTGCTATACAGGTGCTGTCAGCCCATCACATGTTGTTGTGGCATTCATCCAAGTGAATCAGTCTCTCATGCCTTGTTACTGGCTACCAGCTCAACCCCTCCTACCTGTCAATGCACACACTCCGCGTTAGCTGTGGTGGAAAGACAAGTCCCTGCATGTGGTTGGAACAATAGCAAGTGTCATTACAGCAAGAAATGCATAAACATAATACAACAGTCCAACAGCACTGTAAACACATCGGTCGTTTATGGCTTGCTAAAAAGTCTTCTGTTCTACTGTGTGGTCCTCTCTGATGTTTTTTCCTTTCTGTGCTCTTTTTCTGTTACTTATCGCTTGCAGTATCTTGAGGAAACTCTGACATCCAGGTATGCCTGACGTACTGACAGCAGTTTGAGTGTGCCATGGGTTCACTTGGCTCATGAATGTGGGTGCTAAATTGCATTTAGATCACAAAGTGTGAAGTGTTGATGCTGATGCATCAATAGATGGGAAACAACGTCAACATGTTTCTTAAAGTGAGTAAGTGTGAAAAATACTGTTATATGAAACAAAGGAGGGGATTTTTATTGCTAATCTGGGCTCTGAGACACAATCACAACAAAAGGCTTTTTCAGAACAAAGGAATACTTTATATCTTTGGGTTTAACCTTGAAACCTAGTCCGCAAGTGAGCAGAGAAACTCAAATTGTTTGCTAGTAGTAATGGGTAAACAATTGAAATAGTCTGTTATCCAAAAATAAGTTTGCAAAAAGTATAAATGGTTAAAATAGTTAGCTCAAAGTAATGGATAGACATTTGAAATTGTTAGCTAAACGCAGCTGAAATAGTAAGCTAAAAGCAGCATAACAGATAAATTGTTGAAATGTCCAGGCCTGCTGGAGGTAGTGCAAACAGTCCACTTTTATTTGAGTAATACATCCACTTAAAAATCACTTGAAATGAACACATTTGGAGGATGGCCGCTCTGTGAGGGGTTCAGCTTGTCTGATATCTGATCTGTGGGGTTACATCAGAAAAGGTTGGGAACCACTGGTCTCGCTTGTGTGGTCTGAGTTTAGAGGAAATCAAATCCAAATTTCAGCTTTTGAGCCACTGCGCCGGGCTCATTGAGATTCACTATTTGGACGACTTCCTCTTCAACAGAGCTGTGTTGAGCAGCACTTAATAAAGTGAGCTATCTGGAGTGAGTCAGTCCACAGGAACAATAGTGTTTAGATAGTCAGCAGCATTTCAGTTGAATGAGTGAGTCATTAACAGGGAGTTATGAG
Organism: Chaetodon trifasciatus; assembly: GCA_037975065.1. Classification (NCBI taxonomy): domain Eukaryota; kingdom Metazoa; phylum Chordata; class Actinopteri; order Chaetodontiformes; family Chaetodontidae; genus Chaetodon; species Chaetodon trifasciatus. The sequence continues at coordinate 717,925 of JBBMOE010000088.1, forward strand.
TAGAGTCCGGGTTTTGAATTCCCTGAGGAGCAGTAGCCATATTATGGCTGCTCAACTCTGCTGTTTACAGTCTGTGATGGCCTTTGACTCCCCCCTCCTTTGCCGACTCCCTCCATCAAATCCCGTATTTATTAAACAGCCCCACCACCTGTCTGTGCAGGAGGAATGTGCGTGCTGTCAGGACCCGAGAACGGCCTCTGCTGCTGCCAGTTTCTGCCTCCATTTTGGAGGAGACAGTGGAGGGAGAGGCAGCGAAAGGTTAACCGCTGGACTGCTGCGGTTTCAGGCCTGCCTTACCGGACCATGCAGCCTGCTGGTTCTCTCATTAGGCTGCGTCCTTTTTCCTTCCAAAGTCTCTCTTTCCCCCTCATTCCAGCGCGATGTGCCAGTGGGTTTTTGCCTGGAATACTGAAATAGCCTGTGTCTTGTTTTATTTGTCAGGCATTCAGTGAGAATTCCCCCTCCAACCCACAGCTGGCTCAGGAATGTACTGCGACTCCCCTCTCCAGTCTCCGCTCACTTCATCACCTCCCTGTCCCCCACTCGCTCTTTATTTTTCCTCCTCACTTTCTCTCCATTCTCCTCCTCTCCCCACATTTTATCTCTTTCCCTCATCGCGCCCCTTTCTATCTGTCTGCTCGTCTTTTCAGGGATGGCAGTTGGGAAGGGGCTAGCATGGGGAGAGGAGTCGGTCAGTGCCAAAGCTCACAAACTGCTCGCTGCAAACACAAAGAGTTGCTGTGGAGATAGGATCACATATGGCTAAATTGGATTTGCTCACGTTGTCTCCCCTGCTCGTTTTTATTATTACGCTTTCTGTACCTTCTTCTCAGTGTTGCTTTTTCCACTCTGCCCAACTGTGAATCTCATTTCTCCCCTGATTCTGTGACCTCTCAGGTGCGATGGGTCACAAACACCTGCCCTGTGTCGCAGAAGTTGGTTACACAGCCTGGAGTTTGCGCTATTATACAAACAACTGTTAAAACATGATAATTTCTGGATCGTGAACTCAGCAATAACAGGATTAATGTGATAAACTAACCTGCAATAACTGTTGTTTTTGGACAAATGGAGGTAGCAGAAACAAGCTGTGAACACAACTCTGACATCACCTCACCTAACTCTAACCTTTACTCATCCAGTACTGACAAACAGGAACAGCATTAGCTTTGGTTGGGGACCTGTTTCTGTTCACCAAGTCCAAATTTCACTCTCTGTTTAGCTCTATTTTTGGTCTCCACCATTTCTTAAGGGAAATATCAGGCTTTTTAGCTGTTAGACACGCCTGTGGTTTATCACTACGAGCAAACCAGTTCACATACAAGTACAAGCCCAAAGTGTGTCTGAGCCCATGTAGTAATATCCTTTATATGCTCATGTGGTCACAAAATGGTGAACCTCTCTCCATCCTCGCTTGTGAATGACCGAGCCTCTCAAGGATGCCCCTTTCATACCCAATCATGATACTATCACCTGTTACCAATGAATCTGTTTACCTGTGCGATATTCCAAACAGGTGTTTTTGGAGCAAATATTGATTATAGCTGAATGACAATTAAGAATTTAAATAAAAAGACCGGTTAAATGGGCATTTGAAGGCAACAAAGAAACTATTTTCCAAGATGTAAACATTCCTCCAAAAAATGTGGCCCATGCACAAGCTGTCATCCACCACTCCTCCACTGGAATGCATCAGGAAATATATGGCAGCACAGTTTGCTCTGAATCCTCCACAGAGGACTATTTTGTGTGTTCAAATAAATACCTCTGACATGTCACAGGAGTGAGTGCCTGCTCGCTGCCAAGCTACCTGCATTCAGCTCTGCAGAAAGCAGCTGCCGGCCTAGAGGACATCGCTCATGGGGCTGATACTCAGTAAGCGTAGCTGTTATAAACTACAACCAAAAACCTGTGACCCCCGTCTGCTTCCAATGATTTACAGCATAGGACCACGGTCTCCTTTATTTTCCACTCTTGACTCGGGGGAACAAAGAGAGTGTTGTTCGGGACACGGAGAGCGTACAGAAACAGGTTTATGGATGGGGTTAGGTCAATGTTAGGTGGTTCAGAGAATGTTTTATTTCTTCTGAACATGCACAGCGCCTGGGTAAAGTTTGTCAGTATGAGTTCCAGACCTGTTTTTGATGTGGAAAGATGATTATCCAACACATCATGGCCTCTGGAGGATTTTTTTTTTTTTATCCCACCTCATGGTACTCTGCCATAAAAAGCTTCATCATGCTACAGTATCTCCCAGCTACACCCTTCTATGTAAAGAAATTCCTCAGAAGGATTAACAAGAGCCCTTCCAGAGAAAATCACTTAATACAATTATGAATGGACCTCTCCAATGAATGCTTGTGGGCTTTTGTGGACTCAAGGTATTCTAATCCTCCATCACTATGCCATGAATCTATTGTTCGGCTCTCTGTTTCCCAAACAAAACAGCAGAGGAGACCGGCATGAATAATACAGCGTCTAATGCCTCATGAAATATACATCGGGTGCAATGCTTTCCCAGTGATCTGCAAAACTTCACAGCACATCATCCTCCTTGATTCATATGTGCTGTATGTGTGTGTGTCAGAGAGAAAACTGTGGAGGTGGAGGCACTTGTTGATGCTGAAGCTAAAGTGAACCAGATGGAGTGGATGGGACATGCTGCGTTGCTCTGCACTGAGGTCACTCTTGGGCTCAGTTTTGGCGATGGTATATAATTTGCACGCTCGCGTTGGTGTAAACTTGTGAAGATAAACAAGGAAGTGTTTTGCACGGGTGTGAAAGAAGTTTCCGTTCCTGTCAGTGTGTCCCAAAGCAGAAAATGAAAGACGACGATGTGAAACTGTAGCCATGGTTCCTCTATATAGTCTTTTGGCAAATTTGAGGTGGGGATGCAAAAAGCAGGTCTGTGCTTCATATCCTGAGGCGTAATTCATGGTAAGAGTGAATGCAGTCCTTCACTGGAGCCTTGTATTTTAAACCTGCCAATCACAAGCACCGCACATCACCGCTGGTTTCCTAAATGTGAAAGGAATATAGATGGCTGATTTATAAATTACATGTTAGAGATTTCAAAGAAAGCAGTGCCACTCATGCACAAAAGATAGTTATTGTGTAATGATTGCAGAGTGAGGCCGTGATATCCGTGGTTGAGAAATCCTTTCTCAACAGTTTCTTTCATTCCTCTATTTTCTGTTTCAACTTCTTTTTACCCGCTCTCCCTATTCGGTGTTATTTTACCAGTTTGGAACATGGATTCATATCAGATTTCTAATGTTCTAGTCCAAGCAATTGGCTTGGAGCTTTTCTTGGCAAATAAGTTGCATAAGGAGCTTTGAAGACCAGATCAGAAGACAATCCCTGTTTCTCCACTTGTTGGATAGACAAGCTTTTGTATGTCCTCGCGCCCAAATCGTCCCAGACACAGATAGGACCTGGTCTGGGTATTGGCCAGGCCTTTATTCCCTCATACTCTCCAGGAGTGTAGAGAAATACACAAGACCTCAAGTCAGACCAAGACATCCAGCAGGGTTTGATCTGTTCTAACTTGCCTAATGCACACGAATCAGCAAATGTAAACACACAACACATACACGCATAAGACAGACTGGAATGTCAAGATGGCAAACAACAGATCTGGCATGAAACTCAAGGTTCCACCTTTTCTGTATGCAAATACTGTTCCAGGTGGGTTTTGCATATCGATTATATATAGAGATTTTGGGCAACAGGTTAGACGTGGGTTGCTGTGGTAGTTTCCACAACTGAGTCTTGTAAGCAAAAACACATCGTTCTATAAAAAGCATCGTGAGTAAAGACTTGCAGTCAAAACAAGCACTAATCTGTGAAATGTGAGTCACCACAAGGGGAAAATGAAAATTTAAATGCTGGTAAGCTGTGTAGTCCTTCTCCATGGATGCAGATTTCATACTGGTTGTAAAGGTAAGAAGTGTTGGACTGCGTAAGGGGCTATCCAAAAATGAATGGGAGGGGGGTCGGAAAAAATGTCAACACCCTGACCCAAATATCTCAAAATATAAGGCAGAGTTGTGCTAACTCATCTTACAATTAATAACTACAAGAGCCAAAGTATAAAGAATTGACTGTGGTGAATTCTATATTCCTTAACATATACATTAAATAGTTTTCATTGTATCTGCAATGTGCATATTATAAGGGAAATTTGCAGTTTAAAAAATCATGGCTGCTGATGATTAAAGCCACTCACTATTTGTTGATTGGAGATATTAAATAAAACTTGAATCATCATACAGGCCAACATTTAATGACAACTTTATTCAGCTTTCGCAAACTAAAGTGACGGAGGGAACGACTGTCTGTGGAGAATAATTCATTTATGTGTTATCTATAAGGATCTGTGCGTCTCAGATCTGACATATTGGTCCCGTTAGCTGATCCTTTTTGTGTACAGTACCCAATAATTAAATTGGGATCCAAAGTGAGAATCATGTCAGCCAGGGTGCGATCACCGCCAGCCTCATGTGAAGATACTGCATCTCGTTGGAGATACTGTCCTGCAACTACCAGTGAGTCAGACAGGGAACAAGCTGAACATCAAGCTACTGGGCTGAAAAACAACCTCTATCAATCTGTAGTCACGTAACCCAGCACCTTCTCTCATCACATCTTTCACATGTCCAGTTCCCCATGAACAACATGCAGGCCTGCTCCTAGGTACACACAGAAGTTGCAAATGGGGCCCCTGCTGTCCTAGTCCATTGTCGGGGGGCCGCAGGCATGCTTGGACACATCAGCCGAGGATCAGATTGCTTTTGTTGGGCCAGTCCCAGGGTCCACGCTGCTCGCCGTGACTTCAAAGGGCCACGTCAGTGTGTGTTAGAGAAGATGAGAAGCGGTACGAGCGCAAGTCAGCGGAGTGTGATCAGCTGGGGCCGCGGTGCACCCTCAGGACGACAACGTGTTGTCTTAACAGGCGAGGGAGTCACGCAGTGCTGAGAAAACACCCGCAAACAGGAGCCGAGGTGCGTTGGAGAGCTAGCCAGCAAAGGTGTACAGGACAAAGAGAGCAGCAGGACAAACAGGTGGTGATTTGGATGGCGAAAGGGATCGAGGTGAGGTGGAAAGTGACAGCGTTAGGGAAGAGGAAGCGTATGGGATAGATACTGTACATGGGGGATCAAATGACTCACAATGCAATTATGAGAACAGAGACGGAGCCAGTGTTATCTCCTGTACGGGCGACTGGACTGAATGTATGCACAACATTCAGCTGTTTGATAAGAGCTACAATAGGACAGAGGTGAAGCAGGTTGGGAGAGGATGGTGGGGGTCAGGAGTCACCACACAGGAGGCAAAACATCCTCCACAATACACCCAAAAATCACATCCCCTGGTGTCGTCGCAGCCAGACCTGAACATCCTCTCCCCGGTCCAAACACAGCAACTCTCTTCCCCACACACCTAGTCTGCGACCAATCACACGGCAAAACGTTCGGATTGTAACGCCTGAGAGAGACGCCTGTTATCTTTTCGGGTGTTTACTCACTGTGTGCACGAAAATGAGGGTTAAAAGGGGGATGAGATGCTTGCATGCTATTTTCGTGTGTTGTTTGTTGTGGCGTGAAAGCCACGTACCTCTAGAGCTTAACCACTTGGTGATTTAACTCCAAAAGAAAGATGACATGTTCGTGTGTTACTGCTGAAAACAGGGCCGTTTTTCTTATTTCTTGAGGTTTTCACCGCACAGTGACACAGCGAACGCTGATGTTTTTCACTTCTTGTTCTTTGCCGTCTTGCACATTTTTGTGTGCAGGTATTTCCAGTCAGCTGCTCCGACTGTGTGTTCAGCGTCTGAGGTGACGACGCCTCGTGCACAGAGACGGAGGTGTTTTATCGACAGGTGTGACTCCTGACCCCGCTTCTGTCAACACATCTGGGCCTGACGTCTCGGCTCGGGCATGGAGAGACACGTCGCACCACCACAGGCTTTGTCTGCTCACCTGCTCGCATGGATACAATATCCATTCTGCTGAACAGCAACAGTACACACTTTAACGGGTTTTCAATATTCAGCCTCTTTCTGAAGTCTTTTCTTTGACTCGTTAAAGGCCATAGAAATGATTGCGCATAAAGGGTGTGTTCTGTTTTCCTGTCAGTGCAGCAGATATGGCACAGTTTTGCGGGTGACCACCCTTCCATGAGTAACAAGGAGGGGACTGATCGTAAACTAATTGTTGATGTTCAGCAGGAATTTCTTCACTGGAGATGATGTCAAAGCCCAAACATCTACTGGCAATTCACCAGTGAGTTTCCTTAATTTATTTTCTGGACAGCGAGGTTAATCTTTACACAATGATAACATTCCTGGCAAACCTCCTGGAAGACACACACACACACACACACACACACACACACACACACACACACACACACACACACATATATACGAGCATACTTTCATTCAACCGGCAGATGATTCCAGATGTTTCCTAAACGGATGAAAGGCAGGGAAGCTCCTCGCAGACCTGCATTAGACTCAACTAAGAGTTGGAAGGCGACCAGCTGGAACCACCAGGGCCTCCATACTGTTTCCTCCTCACTGGCCCCTCCTAGACACAGGCCCATATTTGTGATTTATCTCCACAGGATGTCAGGCGCGTGGGGAGAACGAGAGAGCTGACATCCCTATCGTGAAATATAATGTCACATGATAAGAGACAGTTGAGAGGAGAAAAAAACCTGAATATTTACAATGAAAAAGAGAAATCCAATCTCAGAGAATATAGATGTGCTCTTTTCAGCACATTCGTTTATGTGTTGTCAGACTGGCCTTTTCTGCAGTATCATCCAAGTGGAAAAATTATTTCTCATTTGGGGTTTTCAGACTGGCAGCGAGGAATTATTAAACTTCTTCAGTGGACGGTTCTTTCATCGCGGATCACTGAGCCGCTTCGTGGAAATATCAGGTTGTTATTAAATCCGTCACTCCGGCTCTATGGGCCTTGTGGTCTGGACCTCGGCTTACGCAGACACACATGAAGATACAAACAGGAGCTTATTTGGGCTCCAGCCACAACCTCAGGTGTGCGAGCTGCCCACGTTTTTCTTCATTGTGTTAATGCAACATCACTGAAAGCCACAAACCTTTCAAAATGTCACTGGGAGTCAGGAGTGGGTGGGTTTTTCACCTGAATGGGAAGATTGTAACAATTATGGTGTTACCTCACCGTGTACAATGGGCCCATTGTGTGACATACAACTCCCCAGGCTGCTGGTGGATCTGAGGCTTGGCGAGGAGAGAGTGGGACGGGGTGGAGGTGCAGAGCGAGCCCACCGCTGAATCGCTGGCTTTGTTTGCAGACATATCCTCGGATTTTGATCATACGGGTGAAATGAGTGGGGCTCAAAGCTGCTTAGCTTTGCTTGTAGTCTGGCCTGTACGCAGTGTCAGACACATGTGAAGGCATGTTTAATCTTGCTGTGAAGACTGTGGACGTCTTCACAGTTTCCTAAACCATCTGGATTTAATTTTAGGCACGCAAAAGGCACTTAAACATGTTAAGCAGTGTTAAATTCACGATATATCATACCATATAAATTATATAAATGTGAGCAGTGTTCGATTTCATGTAGCTGTCTTTGATGATCAGTCTGATTCCAGCCATGATTGTGAGTTTAGTAGCTCTGTACTGGACAGTCAATCAGTACACTCTGCTCTCTCTTCGTGCCTCCTTTGTGAGGCAGGGTGTGTGTGTGTGTGTGTGTGTGTGTGTGTGTGTGTGTGTGTGTGTGTGTGTGTGCTTGTGGTTGTGTCACCTGCTGCGGCTCTTTCAGCTGGTTGTGATTCACCTGCGTAGGTGCATGTCTCATCATGACGGCGTCTCCTGTGTTTCAACAGGTGTCAAGCAGCACAATAACATGAACTCCTTTACATGAGGGCATATTCAGCAAAGGGACACACAGACAGCAGAGCATGCCTTTAAAATGTCCCATTAAAGTCCCCTTACAGTTTGAGTATTCTCTATAGGGTATGTGCTAACTTTAATACATTATTTTGTTACTTGAGTATTTTTTTTTTTATCAATCTATGGCCACATGTTGAACCAGAATGTGTGTTGTTGAGGTTGTATCTGACACCTCCATATGATTACCAGTGACGTACCATTAGCATAACTTCTATCACACATTTGTTCTCACATTTTGAACTTTTTGTACTCCGCTGTGAGCATATCTGATATGTTTCCTCATGTGGCTCCACATGACTTTTGACCCGCTGAAGCGTGTCTGCGTCCTTGGTCATATGACCCTGGGAGTGTGTGTGGAGTGTGCCGGGCTTGAATATATGGGAGGGTGGATCAGTGTTCTAGACGTGCGTGCGTGTGTGTCATAGACACAAACCGGTAAGACGACTTGCTGATTCAACCCTGTCGTGCTGAAAGTGTGTGTTTGTGTGTGTCAGACACTGAGCTACTTAGGCGGGCTAAGCCAGGCAGGCGAGGAGTGGAGCAGAGTGCCGACGAGCACAAAGCACAATAATAAGATCACAGAGCATAGCCTCCATGCTCAACTCCCATGATCCCTCAGCTGATCCCACAGCTGATCTGGCAGCGGTGGCCTCTGTGTTCCACTCACTCAGCACATCGGCTGCTTTCAACTTCATCCAGGTTACTAAATATTAAGACTTTGTCTGCGTTCAGCACCACCTGCTTAAACCCTAAAATAATCTCCTGATGATGACATGGCCTTTCATTCGCAGACTCACTCAGATTCACTCATACGCTAAGTGTTTGTGTAGAGGAGTGAAATGCTGTATACTAAATAGTGACAAGATGTTTTTCTATGCAAGTCAGATGTTACACCAGGAGGCCATTAACATCAGCTCTCTGGATACCTGCTTTACTCAAAATGGCTCTTCATTTCACCACAAGCTGTGCTGGCGGGCTGCCTAACGTGACCTCAGGATGAAGAGAGGAAGATACAGACCTAACAGGTTATTTGTGCGTTCGTTCAATGCTCTTTATTAATGTCATACGCCATGTCCTGGCATGCCCCTCATTGTTTTTTACATATAAGGCCACAAAACAAAAGAGAGATTATAGTATTTAGCAATAACACTGGCACTAAGGATTGCTAAACCTTTTCCCTCTTCCCTGTTCCTCATCAGAAAGACGATCACAGCAAACAGAGGAACAACATGATGGTGAAATGTGGTCATTTTATACCCTGGGACAACCAGCGTGCTCCCAGCCACAGCTGTAGTAACGTCTCAAACACTATTGAGGAGGTTAAACAAAGAAACCTAATTTAATATTCTGCACGTTAAGTCTGCTCAAAGCTGACAAACAGACCATTCTTCATATGACAATATGACAGGCAGAAACAGTGCTGACATCCTGGTACGTTCCAGGAAGTTTGTCTTACTACACCTTCACCTGAGGTGAAGCAGATCATGAAAACATATATGTGCAACAGCAAAAATAAACTATGATGTCTCTCTTCAACACAGCTTTCGCATGAGCTGAATGTATTAGACGTTTGGAGCTGCTGGGCCTAAATTAACTATAAGTCACACCTCAGCTAGCTGGATGGCACAATTGCAGCTAGTGTGAATACATCAGAGTCTGTACGTTTTTGCCTGTGAACAGCCCCAAACGTGGACTCTTTGTCTTCCTCGTTGACCCTTATATGGTTCTTCCTGACCCCTACCTCTCCCATGAACCCACCACCCCCTGCCACCTGTGGCCACGGCTGTCACCAGCTAGTGAATCAATCTCACACAGTCTCACGACAGTTTGTTAGATAGTCACCAAATTTAATCTAAAGGATTTGTGTACATGGATGCAAAATTTCCCATTTTTTCAGACACATTCACTGTCTTTCTTATTCACCGATCAAGTTAGCAATAATGCTTTTGCAATAAATAAGCAGTTTGAGAAACATTTCAGGTGATGGTTGCACTTTTGTTAACTTTAGGCACCAAAACTTTCAGTAAGGTTCAGGAAAACAGTGTTTTTGGTTAAAATGACTATTTCACAAACTGTCCTGATACTGGGCTGAATCAGCAGATGAGGCGAGTTGCATCTTCAGAGCTGACCAAACCGCAAACAGAACTCTGGGTTTCTAAAATCCAGCTCTTGCAGGCAGAATGAGATCCATTCAGGGGGGTGCCAGAGGATCTGAAGACCCCTCTGTATGCGCCCTCCAAGAACCAGACCACTGGGTCACAGTTTCTATGAAGAGCCATCGTGCTTAGTTTATACCAAGATCTGACTGATTGTTATGTCCTTAATTGTGTGTTGGTTGTTTCTCCAGGCAAACCATGTGCTAAAATAAAACTTTGCATGCGAATGAGCACAATAGGCCAACTGTTCTCCTCTCCTGCATTTCCTTTTCTTGTTCACTTGACCTGTGTAAACAAATGAGATTGTTAGTGTGATTTGTGCTTGTTGGTGCGCTGTGTCAGCTGTGCAGTGGTGGAAGAAGAATTCAGACCTTTTACTTGAGTGAAATTATCAGTACCAAAGTGTAAAAATACTGCACTGCAAGTAAAAATACTACACACAAGCTTTACTTAAGTAAAATCACAGAAACATAATATCAAAAGTAAAATAGCTAGGTCCAGAATCAAGACAAATGCCCCCTTATTAGAGAAGAGTCACAAAGCCAGTTGACTTCCTCTAAAACAGGTTGAAATCGTCTCGCCACACTGGCAGGTAAGGACAATCTGCAAAGTAACTAAAGCTGTCAGATAAGAAAGTTACAGTACTCAAGTGCATCAAAACTGTACTGAAGTACAGCACTTAGTTACCTTCCACTGCTGCAGTTGTCTCTGTCTTTTGTTAATATTTGAGTTAAAAAGGCAGACCTTCAAAAGCACACGTGGGAAAGTTAGGAGATATCTCCTCAAACATCTCCTCCTCAAAGTATAAAGAAGCCACAACCAAAAACATAACCTCACTCGTCAATCGAAAAGGCCCAGGGAGTCTGACCAAGCCTCATCTGCACTGGCAGATGACTGCGTCTCTGATTGAAGACAGACAACGTCCCCTGCAATGTTAAAACTCCATAAAGATCTGATTTGCTTTTATTCCAGGAAAAAGACACACCACAGAGACTGGCACAGCCGACGTGAAATCAATATTATTTTGATAGTCAAATGTTTAAATGTTCTCCTGCAAAGCTCAAGAGTGTTAGCGCCAAAGCATTGCGCAGGAATGATGCCAGAGTCTGTGGGTAGATAGAAGGAGCTGATCTCCCTGTGTGAGCCAGAGAACTCAGGAATTAACAAAGGAAAGCGCTCCAGCTTTGTCCCCCCCCCGCCCCCACGGTCTCTGAGTCTATCATGGCTGTCACCCAGCATCAGCAGGCCTAATGGCTGAAGCTTTTTGTGTACCGCATCCTGGACTGATTGAGCGAATCAAAGAATGAGTGTACGCATCAAGGAAGCTCTCATGTCACAGTGCCATGAAGAAACAGGAGGGACGTGGGCCAGAGCTCTTTCTCCACAGGAAGTCTTGAGAATCAGATCAGCGAGGCTAATCTGCCGAGCGGAAGTCGTTCTGGAGAAAGGACGCTGCGACGATACAGCTCCGCTTTCCTTAATGAGTCAGAGTTTAGCTCCAACGCTGGTCCCTGTCTTCCCCTGCAATGTGATGTTCACCATGTTTGGTAGCTGATTGGCTAATCCTCCAAATCACCTGGACCTGCAGGCCTAATCCATATCTGATCTCTGTGAAATTCAGAGGCAGAGGTAGAGTTCACTTTTATTGTGGTGCTTTCATAAGAGCTGCCCACCTGCTAGCTCACACCGAACCGTGTCAAAATGAGCTCTGACCCAAATTCTTCCTAAGAGCCCTCAGCAAGTAGTTCCTCAGGTTTCTGCATGCCGCTGAGAGAAAGAAGGATGTGAAGGAGCTGATAGCGTGGTGTTGAGAACAGCTTGGAGGCAACAAGGGCTAATTCAACACGGACTCGAGCGTGTAGCTGTGGCAACATCTAATCTCCCTCACATAGCCTGCAAAAGATACAGCGCAAGAACCATGACGTTTTCTGGCTTTCTCCACGTCTTTTTTCTCTCATTTCAATGGGCTTTTTTTTTCTCCCACAAGCACATACACACAAGCTATACATCGCCATCAGGGCTGAAACAAAAGGCAGGCTTTGTCTTCCCTGGCTTGCAAAAACTTCAGGGAATTTGTGCCAGTTGCTGCATACTTCAAATATGTCACTTCCTCCCACATATTTCCACACAGACTGGATGTACTGACTTTAAGACCAGCACTGAAACCTCTGATCAGGACTGATGGTAGAGACGCAGCTGGGCTGTACACACTGTCTTCATTACCATGCTACTCAAGCAAGAGACAAAGCCTGACACAATCCTGCAAGGTGTCAGGAGAGATAGAAACAGTGGCCGGCACTTCAAAATGACAGGGTTCTTGTTTATGAAGAGGAATGCTCATGAATGTTTGAGCTCAACTGCATGTCTGACAGTTTGGACAGGAGCCAGAGAGGGATGATGACAGGCAGACGGCCTCTCCACGATATCAGCGCCTTCCAATCTGCCTGTGCATACCACAAGATATCGGACATGCTTGTATGGCCGCAGTATACACTTTATCTGCTCAAGATAGGAGGCTTAATGAAACAGGTTGAGACGAGCTCTGAAAGTGAGCAGCACTTCAGGCATTTGGAAAACTGGTTCTCGGAACAGGAGGTTTAGTATTGAGGGTTTGGAGGTGGTTGAAAATTAACTCCAGACAGCGAAGAGCTCAGCCAAACTCTATCTTTTAAACCCAGAAGAGAACAATGGGTTTGTTAGCTGTTTCACAAAAAGAAAAAAACGTCTTAACAAAGGTTTGTTTAGTCCTTTACAAGACGGGTTTCTTGCTTTGCCATAGTGAGACAATTAAGGAAAAAAACAGAGAGGAGGGACAGTGAGGACACACACGTACAAGCAAACACACATAAAAATCACATCCTGTCGGCAGCCCAGTCTACTTTATGACTGCTTTTTCACCTGGAGGCCAGCCCAGGGCATAAAAGTGAGTCACACGCAGCAAAAGTTTGGTGACAACAGGCCTGACAAAAAAAAAGCAATCCCACCCCTCCCCCCTAACTTCCCCCTCCCTCCCTGCCGCCTTAAACTGCACTTGTGTTCTACCTCACTATCCCGGGCTACAGAACACATATTTACCAAATGCTCCTAATCCTTTAATTTCAGCTGCACCTCACTGCTTCTGTTTTGAATGTCATGTTTCCTCTGCCAAGTTTCAATCAGGAGCCAACAACCGGAGCGCACTGTATGATTAACTGTCTGTTTTTCAGCCTCCTGCTATCTGTCATCGATTTGTTTTTTCTCCCTCTCCCCCCACCCCGTCTTCCCGTGCTCCACTCTGTGCTCCAACCACCAGTGAAACTTCTGACAGGTGGAGGGTGAGAGCTGAAGCTGCTTCCTTGAAGCTGCAGCGAGAGGGAAAATAACAAACACTAACAGCAAGTGACCGAGCAACTGGAATAACATGCAACCTTCTTAAAAGACATTAATTTCTCTGGGAAATGGGTGTTTAATCATTCTAAACAGGCTTTGAGAAGGGCTGGATAACTGTTATGTCTTTAAAATGTCAAACATAGTACCCATCTCAATTCAAGGTGACATTTTTGAATGTCTTGTTATGTCTGGCCGACAGTTCAAAACCCAGAATATTCCTTTTACAGCACTTTCAAACTGAGAAAAGCAGCAAATCCTCCTACAAAATTGTTGTTGATTGCTTTTCTCCTGATGCTTGACTTTTGAGCTGTCAGCTCATGTGAAGGACATGCATCAAAAATATCAGCATGCATACTAAATACTACAATACAGTTATTGTCCCACAGTATGCTCAATTCTCAAGGCTGGAAAAAGTCAAATAGCTGTTGACAGTGAAGCCGTTGCTCTTAGCAGTCGTTCTCCTCAGTCCAAATCAGAATTGGCTTTATGTGTGAAGGGATTTGACTGTGAGCAAGACCTGTAAAAAGACTTTAATGTGTAAAATCGGTGGTGGAGTTGCCCTTTAATCTTAGATCATAACAAGGAATGGGGACAAGAAGTGTTGTAAATTAACAGACATCGTTGAGAAACTTTTACAGGTGTAGCTCTGGCATAACAGCACAGGTGTCATTATGATGCTTCCCTAGACCTCGTGTTCAGGCACGTCTCGCAGTTCTGTTACCTCATCAGAAGGTATAACTCCCAGCCTGCAATACAGGAAGGACTATATGGAAAACAGAGCGCACACTCGCCAGCCAAAACGTTGCTCAATGTACAAGTCTGGAAGATGATTTAGAGTTTGAGCACTTTTATTAGAAAGGGCCAATCTGAAGTCAAATCAAAAATCCTATATGCACATGTGTCTGAGGTTTGTGGGGCCCTTTGATGGCATGAGGCCCAGGCTCGGACATGCACCCTGTATGTCAGGCCCCAAATAAAGACATGTCGATCATCAACCAGTCACAACCAATCCCAAGTTCTAAGAAACCAGAGAGGAAAAGTAGCAGTTACAAACTGCTCTGGTTTTCCTTGTCAGACGGGTTTCTTTCCCATGCCCAACACCATCCACACGCACAAAACATCTTGTTCCATAAGAAAACCCAGGATCCACGACTTGAGTGATGAGTAGTTTATGTTTACAGATGCACCCAGTGGTAACGGACCCCGCCACCATGCAAGTCCCTGCAGCTCCTGTTGTGCTTGGAAACAGAGCTGCGTTGTAAGCTTTACAACTCAAGAGACCTGTCTTCAAACTTTGGTTGGGACTTATGTGTCATAAAGTTATAGATCGGTTGTCAAACTTGATTATGTAAATTGATAATGATTATTATTTTCTTTGGATGTTCTGCATGACTCTTTGACCTGAGCGCTGTCTGGAAGGCATGGTGTGGTTTTCTGACATACAGTTTTCCAGATTCCCACTCATGAATGAACTATTGTAGAATAAATTTAAATCGTGGAGCCACTGTGTCATCATTTGGAATTTTAGATATAAGGCCTCCATTATTTCACATAAAACAACATGAAGTCGTGTTTACTCGACCAATACTTAGGACTTTCATTCATTTATTCCTTGATGTGGCTGCTATTTGCAGATGTTTGTGGAACTGTGACCGGAGCACTGAACCATAATTTTCTAATTCCAGCTGGTTCCGCTGTCCAGACAAGAAATCATCTGAACATGAAAACAGCCAATATACTTGAAAACAGTGAGTAAAATTTCTACAGATCCATGTTTTGTGGCATCACTTGATTATTATTTTTGACAAATACAAATCTATGGTGGTCATTAATTGCCAATATACTGTCTATAACACATAACATAAACACTCACCACTTTTCAGCTCTCACATTTCAACTTATTGTGCAATTACTGAAAACTGTTGGTTGCACAATGCAGAAAAACTGAACAATAACTCATTTGTGTCGCTTTATTCTGGGGGCAGTTTTAATAAGATCCTTATTAATTTAACAGAAAGCTCGCCAGGATGATGATGCTCTGATAATGACAGTAGCTACATTAAATCCATGTACCAATCATAAGCTGATGTTAACAAATTCTTCTTCTACTTCTTTTTATTTCCCCCCATTTGACTTCACTAACTTTAGAAAAAAGGGTGAAAAGGCTCGTGGAAGCCCCTTATTAATTTAGGAATAATGTTAAATATCAAAAAAGTGAGCATGTAGGGCTGCTGTTAAAAAGTCTTTACTTGTATGCTTACTTCATGGGCTGTCGGAACTTTCTAACTTGTTGGCGTCTCAACACATCCTTACAAATTAATGGGAGGTGTGAATTTTCTGTCATGAATAAGTTACTCAAAAGTACCCCAACTCATTTAATAATGCCAAAGAAGGTATATTAGCCTTTTTTTTTTTATTTTTAATATCCTTTTCACAAAATAATTACACACTCAACACAGAACATCTTTCCTGTTATGATGTGATCACAAAATAATTATTCTTCTAGAATGGCAAAAAAAAAAGTTACTTTTTTGTATTTTAAGTAAACAAATAACGTACAGTTGGCACAGTTGGTGTGTAAATAACTGTCACGACCACACAAGCAAAACAAAAAACCAACAAACAAGAACAAATATTTTTTAATAAAGCTTAGTTGGTCATCTGTAGTGGTGGAAAGTACATTACGACAGTATTTCTATTTTCTGCTACTTTCTACTTTTTACTCCATTCCAGTTCAGATATACTTTCTACTTGACTACATTTTTAAAGAATTTAAGTTACTTGTCACATTCAGATTAACAATACAAAATCTAATCAACAAGTAAATTATGATGTATTAATACAGGTTAAAGTAAGACGTCATTGGAACTTCACAATCCTGAAATGGACTGTTCTACATAATTTTATTTTCGGTACTTTTACTTTTTTAAGTATCACTAATGCATTTACTGTATATCTACACTGTGGTATTAAAACTGTTTGGGTCATTTGTGTTTAATGTTAAGCAGTTGTAAAGTCTGTCATATTTATGTTTCTTGACTAAATTCATTAAAATCAAGCATCCTTTTTTTCTACCACTCCATGATAAAAACCAACTTTCTACACGCCGAACGCACGTGTCGTTTTGTACTGCGAAGCTAAAAGCTCGGAGCCTCGGCTGAGCACGTGAAGGCAGCATACGTGATGGACCGCCGTGAATGGGGTGTGACGTGGAGAGCCATCAGGGCTGCAGGAGCGCAGTCGAGACTAAGCTCAGTTCGCATTTGACGGAGGGCTGTCAGCACCGGGGCGCTACGAGCGGGTGTTAATCAGCGCCGTTAGTCCTCTGAGCCATCCGGGAATAGAAGAAGAAACTCCGGGGAGCAGCGCGCAGCCGGTCGCGGGCACATGGAAACGATATGTCGCTGGAAACACGGCGGCGGACTTCATCATAGTTTCACCCGAGAGGAGGCGAAGTGAGCCGCGACATAAACATGCTCACCCCGATGCTGGCCTCCCTGCTGCCTCTCCTGCTTCTCTGTCGGATTTCTTTCTGCCAATACTCAAGCGACCAGTGCAGCTGGAAGGGCAGGTGAGCTTCACGGTCCTCTTTATGAAACACAGGGTTAAAATGTTTATTTAAAAAAAAAAGTGATTTTAGGAAAGTGTGAAGTAACGCGAACCGAGGCGAACTGTAACGAGCGTAACCGAAACTCGAGCGAGCAGGCAGCGGAGTTCAGAGAGAGAGAGAGAAATCAGAACAGAAATGTAGAACAAATGAAGTCAAGCTCATGAAGCGTGATGATTTTTCTGTAAGGTGAGAGGAAATTAAATGAAAATGGTTTCACGGACACGTGAGTTTTGGTTTGGTTTGTCCTGAATTTATGAATGAATAATTGACAAAATGACCTGATCGCTTCCAGATGAGACTCACCGATGTGTTTTAATAGAGCCGTGCCTGCTCTTTGGAATAACATGAGTTTAGAATTGATTAATTGCTCATGATATCTGATGATCAAATGTTATTTATGATGCTGATGTTGGATTATTTTATTTTTTTTGTCTAACATATAAAACACACATACTGACAATTGTCGCAGAATTACATGCACATATCTCCCTCGAGCTTTTCTGTATTTATGGTTTCGAATATTTCTAAAACCTCATGCACTGGAAAGTTTCACCTCCCATCAAACATCTGCTGAAATCTGTTTTGCACTTGAGAAGCTGCGCCTCAAATAGTGCGGTTTTGTTTTTCATCCTCCAGTCAGGAGGGGTAGGCCCTATTCTGTACTTTGAGCTCTTAACCAATAATCTGTTGTTCATTAGTGAGACTCTTGACTAATCTCCTTTAATTGCATGCAGAAGTGATGAAGTTAGAAGGGACTTAATTAGAGGCGTGCTGAGGAAAGCCTGGTTACGGGGGCTTCAGCTGCATATGCTCAGCATGTGCAGCTGGGTTACTTTAGATCTATGGCAAATTTGAATTTCAGCATCTCATTTTCAGGAAACTGGGCGTTTCTCCCCCAGAGTCAAACCACGAGCTTGGCATGCACACGCTGGTAGACTGCTGATGGCTTCCTGCCTCTGGCTTTGCCACAGAATGACTGACAGCCTGGAGTTTTCAAACCCTGACCAGGCATTAAGTTCTGGAGGGACTCCTTTGGTCATGCTGGCGCCAGAGTCCGAAGTGCTGCCCGGACAAGTCTCTTCCAGTCTCTTTGGTGGCTTGAAAGCAAGGGGAGGTTCGGTGCGTGACCTGCATTTGCACTTGCATGCAGCGGGCCCAGCTACTGTTGCTGCCGTTGTCTGCCCAGAAGCCCCTGTGTCCCTCCATTCATCCATTTCTGCTTCCAAACTCTTCCCAAAGGCAGCGTGCCAGTGGTGCGTTTTGCCAAAGCTCAGGGAGGAACAATGTGGTATGGGGAGGGAGTGTGTGTTGGAGCTGAGGTCATTTTGGCTGCTCCGGCTCGTGACTGGTCATGCAGCCAGTCTTGCGCGCAGACGGCCCTTAATGCTTCAGGAGGAATGTGGTCTCATGTCCTCAAAGTCTGCCAGGGGTCTTAACCTTGGTCAGTTAACTAGGGGTATAAATGACCAGAAAATCATTTTTGGATTACTGAATAATCCCTTTATGCTGCATTAAAGAGTAAAAGGGTTCAGGAGGAGTTTGAAAAACACATCTCCACAAAGAAAGCTTTCATGTTCTTTGGTTTCTGCGTTTTTACGCTTTCTTCACGATGCCTCTCTTCAGATGTTCATGTCTGCTCTTCTTCTCTTCCAGCGGTCTGACTCATGAAGGCCACGCCAGGGATGTGGAGCAGGTGTACTTGCGTTGCTCCCAGGGCTCTCTGGAGTGGCTCTATCCTACGGGGGCCATCATTGTCAACCTCCGACCCAACACGGTCTCCTCTGCCGCCGCCCGCCTCTCCGTCTGCATCAAACCCTCCGCAGACTCCAGAGGAACCAACATCTACCTGGACCGTAACGGCAAGCTGCGGCTGCTGCTGCGCGAGCAGGACCAGGCTCAGGGCAAGGTGCAGTGCTTCAGTATCCGGGAGGGGGCGCTCTTCATCGAGGCCGTCCCTCACATGGACATCAGCCGCCGGATCACGGCGTTCCAGTACGAGCTGGTCAGCGACAGGCTGGGACCAGAGGCAAAGGCACTGGGTGGTAAGATGCATCTCCATTATGCTGCTTCTACAGCACAGGAACAGCAGCAAACGTGCAGTTTAGTCTTGTGTTTCTTCTAAGTCTCCATTATGAAGGTCTACAGCCTTTTGATTGATTCCCTGTAGGACTGGGTTCCTTTGTGCTTTGTCCCTGCGGTGTGTGCTGCGCACTAAATGCAGCCATCTACTGGTGGAAACTTTTATTAAGTTGGACTCTAACAGTAGGAAACTCAACATTTGCTCCAGCACGTTGCTAATACTGAAGCCAAAGTCCATTTCTCCGGTCGTGCCGTCTGTGCGTTTTGGTTTTGGGAGAATTTATTTTGCAGCAATGATCAAAACTTGAGAATGTGAGGCCTTCAGGTCTTTATTGAACTTGGGTTTTTTAGGATGAGATCTTCATATCTGAGCTCATTTCACAACTCTCCGCACTTGATCTGACTTGGCTCTAACCTGTTTTTTTTTTGGCTCTGGGGGTGGGTGGGGTGGGGTGGCTTGTGTGTGGAGGGGCACAGCCAAACAGAGGGCCTCCATTGAAAAACAGCCGTCTATTTTCACGCTGCGTACCTGCCAAACCTGCACAGTTTCAAGCTGCGCAACTGTGCTAACAACTGTGTTTTTTTCCACCTAAAGCAAAATCTGAGCAGTATCAGGCCCACATCTGTTTTTACGGCTCTCTGGGTTCACGTATCCACATCCTGCGTCACTATCTGGCACGGCGGACAGAGGGAGCGGGTTAAATGTAGAGGAGTGAGCTCGGAGTTGTTTTGACCACATTAGTGTGCTGTGCTCAGCTCTGGAGTATAATCTGGGTGTGTGATGTGGCCTGAGATAGGACTGGGATGATTCACAAAGACAGAGGTCTCGTGTCATCTGAAGCCTGGGCTGGTGGATTGATTGCTCCTTTTGCTTCTTCTCATCTTTTTTTCCCCCTCCATTTCTTTCCTCTCCACTTCTCTCTGACCCGCTGTGCTGGGATTGAGTTGCTCACCGTCAAACTGGAATGTGTCTTCAGCCAGATGTTGGGAGGACCTTCTCGGAGCATATAGGCTTATTTTTCCCCCCGCTCCCTCTTCTCTCTCTGACACTCCCTGGGCCTGCCTTTCAGCTCACTTAAATTATTCTTCCCCTCTGTCTCACTATTTCCTACCTCTTCTTTCTTGTGTCTATTTATCATTCCAGTATTTTCCTTTTCATTACCCTCCTCGTCATATATCTTCCCTCTCTCTTCCCGGCTGTTTGAAGTGGTTTTCTGCAGTGGCGAGTGGTATTAGCAAGTTGTGCTCCATTACAGAGGAATGCATCAGGGCCCAGATGTTGCAGGGACACTGTATCGTGTCCCTCCGCCCACCCTCCCTCTCTCTTCACCACTCATCCCATCCCTCATCCCTCTCCGGCCCTGTGAAGTGGTTCTGATCAGAGTGGCGCTGCATGTGCACGGGCCAGAGAGAGATGCTGACTCGGCTCTCAGCCCATTCCTGTGGTTCTGTTTCATGTCTGACATGTGAGCCCCGCTCGGCTCTGCTGCGGAGGAAAGAGAAAACACCCCCGGGTTTAGGCCACGCTGATGCTATGGCAGCACGTAGGCTCACTTCAAAGGGCCTTTGCACTCCGCTCAGGGGGGAGGTCGGCCCCTCTGAAGCGTCCCGGCTCTCCAGCTGTTCTTAAGCCGCCCGAGCTTGTGGCTGTTTGCCCTCTGACCTCTCTGGTGATGCAGGCAGCGCCTCGTGTTGCTACACAAGCTGACCTAAGACATGCGTCACCCCTCACCCTCAACTTCGCACAAGTCAGCTCAAAATAAGCTCCAGCTCTGCTCCTAAAGATGGCACAACTCTGTTTGTGGGCTTATTTCAGGGTCTGCATATTTGTTCCCAGGATGCATCATTTCTCAACTAGATTATTTTTCAGATTTATGACCAGACTCTGTAAACCAGGGTGGTTTCCAGTGCACCAAATCCACCTGAATTAACAGTTTTAATCATTCTTCCTCTGATTCTATGGATGGAAATCCATTGCCTCCCCACCCTCAGCTAACTGCTGACTCGACACCTCTCCCTCTGCCGCCCACCCCCATCCCCTTCTGTCCACCTGCCCCTGTGTGCCGCTGAAACCACAGCAGATCCAGGGCTAATAAAGGCGTTCTGGTCAGGCTAGCCACAGGACCACCTGAGTCAACTAATCATAGACTTGACTGCTCTCATTTAGGGCTCTTTCTCTTCCTATAAAGCACTCTGGTTGTGGGTAGGCTGAGTTGCAGCTTGCCACCAGTGATAGGTGAAATGTAGCCCGGGGTAGGCTCTTCAAGTACTTTGTAGAGGCTATTTCACTTTTTTTTTTTTTACAGCCAGTTATTTGCCCTGTGGATGTGAGAGCACGTCCTCTCATGGCTTCCCTTTATTGTTCCAGACAAAATGGAATAATGTGGGAGCTTTTTGTGTAATTTTGTCAAATCTGCTCCTGTTTTCTGAAGTGATTTTCACTTGTGCGGCTGCTAAAAACTGTACTTGATGTGAGTATTGAGACTTGCTGTTTCAGTCCCAGCAGGCCTGCTGAAGGGCTAACAGAGCTCAGGTCAAAGATGTAGCCTTTGTATCCTTTTCATCTGGTCCTTGTTTGTCATGGAGTATCAAGTGGGTTCCTCCTGCACACAAGAGCACTAAACACTCATCAGGTTTTTTTTTTTTTTTTTTTGACTGTCGGCAGCATGCCCAACTCTGGTTGGTGTTAAACCCCCGAGCTTGTGACAGCTGAATACTGCCCTGCCGTCTTTGTAAATAAATAATCATCTGTGGGGATGGAAATCACTGTGACCCCAATTGGGAGTTTCTGTGTGTGTGTGTGTGAGGAGCACATACTCTAACATGGCTGGCCCAAACGCAGTTGTGTGCAAGTGGTACTTAACTGAAACGTTGTCAAAGAGTTTTTTATCATGCTGCAGGACCGGGCGTGCGAAAGAAATCTTGGACTTCCTATTTTTGTTTCAAAATTTGCCTCCAAAACTCATCCACCCTCTTTTTTATTTCCATTTAGCACCCTGCCAGCCGTGCACCGACGCTGAGATGCTTCTAGCAGTCTGCACCAATGACTTTGGTAAGTTAAAACGCAGCTCGGAAGAATTATAGGTTTCCCGCTGCTGTATGGCGTGCAGAAATGTCCAATGAAAACATTCTGTGTAGCATGAAATACAGCCATTACCAGCATCTAAATCTTGCCTTCCTGCTTGGTGTTTTCAGTGGCACGGGGCAGCATTAAGAAGGTGGAGCAGGAGGAGGAGTACTCGTCTGTCACGGTGGAGATCAGCCGCCTCTACAGACAGAAGACCCAGGTCTTTGCATCTGGGGGCGTGAGGGTACGGAGCTGGACCGGCCACATCAAGATGCCCCTTCAGTGTGGGGTGAGGTCTGGCGAGGGCGAGTTCCTCTTCACGGGGACGGTGAGGTTTGGCGAGGCCTGGATGGGCTGTGCTCCACGCTACAAAGACTTCCTGCGGTTGTATCATGAGGCGCAGCAGCAGGGGACCAACCCCTGTCATGTGGATACTGACTGAGTGTGTTACCTGCCCACGCTTGGAAATAGAACAAATCCTCACTGGGTGGGGAGGAGGTGAACCAAGTGTGCATGCTGAGGAGAGATAGACTGATAGACTGGCCCGGTGGCACAGCCTCTCTCCTCTCCTGCCATCTCGTGACTCTTTGGAGACAAAGAACGGAGCTCCTGAATGTTGCTAAGCAGCATGCTGGATGGACTCTGCTCTGGAGGCTGAACGTGACTCAACGTGGAATGTGTTCGGACTGCCTTTTTTCGCAGACCAGGAACTCCCAGGTTTTAAATGTAGCAAAAACCCCATTTGGTTTCTTTATGTGTATAAAATGTGAATGAACATTGTATATTTTGAAGCTCTGCGTGCTTTGTAAAAAGCTTGATGTACAGTTCTGAAGTTATTTCTTATGACAGAAATGTATAAAGTGAAAGCCTCTTATTTTTATTTTGTTTAAAAAAAGATTCGCAATTTAATGCCTGAATTCATGTGTTTTTTTCAGGCTGTACAATTGTAACAAAGAAAAAAAAAAAAGCACACCAAAAGAAGCAACATCTTGTTTTTTTTGCCCTTGAGAATAAAAGCTTTTATTCCCTGGAACAGCGTTGATATCTGTGGTTGTGTACATGTAAAATCACATGTGAAATTTGCAGTAGGACAAATCGAACTTTTTGGATTATGACGGTGAGACGGGTGTCTAATTTTATATTTTCTAGATTTCCATGAGGAATTATCCTGTATTTCTAACAGAAGATGTCTTTTTTTCAAGCAAAAAAGCCAACATTACCTCTTTGCAGCCTCTCTAATTTCTCTCTAAACTCTCTTTTATATCACTCTGAACTGAGTATTTTTGGGTTTTGGACATAAAGACATTTGACTACATCTCATTCAGCTGTGGGAAACTGTTAACAGCACTTTTTTTTTACACTTTTTTTACGTTGTAGTCCAAACAAACGCTCAAATATAGTCATTAGTTTTGGCCCTAATTCTATTAAAGCTAATTTATTTTGACACACTGACTCTATAAACCCGAACTTAGATGGAAGTTGTGGGTAATTTCACATCGGATATAATATTCACAGTGGTGCTAACGGGTTATTTTTTCTGCATTCTCTATTGGAATCAAAACACACTCATATGATATGCATTAGCCTCCTCTCCAAGGTTCACCTCAGCCTTGAGCTGGGACCGTCTGCCAGGGCTACAGAGAGATTGATATCAGAGAGCTGGAGTGGATTCCTCTGCGTTGGTTCCTGTGGTGATGGGGGTGGCCGTGTGTCAAGGTCAATGTGAAAGGCCTCTTTGTTCCAGCGCAGCAGCCTGGTATGAGAGAGACGACTGAAGACAGACCTGAATACAGCCCAGTGACTGGGCACGCAGCAGAAAGCGCCACTCTCCAACCACACTCCAGATTTTGATTGGCATGTACAGTTCTGCTCAGGCTCCCTGATTAAATAGTAGCTTTTCATTTTCATCACCTTGAATAAACGCACAAGGAACGAGTCAGGTTATTGGAGCTCTTGGCTGTGCTGCCACACCAGATGATGCAGCCTGCGAGCCAGGCGTGTTGGGATGACATCCCGTTCATGGCCGAGGCCCTTTCTGTCTGCCTTTTCAATTAAACGGAAATGCACCTAGAATGCCTTTCAATAAGTTGCCCCGCATAGACAATTGCTTTTCCAGACGGCACTGTGCATTGAACTGAATGTCTGAATTCCAGCTGAAAGCCAGCGGTCCCAGAATTGCCCACTGGGAAATGCAAACAGAGTTTCTATGGTAACGATGCCTTACTGTGAACCTTCTCGCTCTGGCTTTAAGACCAGGAGCCCCGGAGGAGGAAGAGGAGGGTCAGTGGGCATTACTTGGCTGTTGGGTTCTTTGCTGGTCCAGCTGTCCTGGGTGTCAGACCTCCCTCTCTCCTTCCTCTCAGCTGCTGGTAACAGATGCACCAAGTCTTCAGGTGATTTCCCAACAGCATAATCAATGTCTGCATAGATGTCCAAAGTGTTGATGGTGTCCTCTGTACTCTAATCCACTGCACATAGGCTTACAGAGCAAATGATTAATCATGTATTAATCATTAATCTGCAGATTAATTGACAATGACAATAATTGTTAGTTGCAGCCTTAAGGCTTTTATCAGTGAAGACGTAAAGTTGAAGAGTTATCAGTACTGGCAGACCTCTGCGAGACAGATCATGATATAAATGATAAGCCATATGATAAAATGCAATCGGACTGATAACATTAACTTATCAATTACAGCATTTGTTTTTCTGTGTGCTGGCTATTGTCACTTATACTGCACTTACTTGATAAAGGCAAAATAAGTGTTTGGCTCCAGTGTCACTGGGTGTAGCCCATTCAATTACTGTCATATGCACATGCAATCGGTTGCAACTTTATGGGTGAGGTCAGATTCAGTTGTAACACCAGTTGAGAAAGACCAGTTTAGACCAGACATGAGTATGAGGAGTCTTTGTGCTGGAAGTGTGATTCAGCCAGAAGTCACTGTATGGTCATCTCGTGGGTGGACTTAAAGAGGAGAAAGAAAAAAACAAAAGTACTGTTGAAAACTAAAGTGCACAGTCACTTGTCAGAAAGACGGGGCAGTGGAGTTAAAGAGCAGGAGGACGCCGGCAGAGAGAAGAGGCCTGCGAGCTCAATGTAGTGGCTAATATTCTATGCCTCTAAGTGCAGGAATGTGAAGAATGTGTTGACTTCACACACGCGTGTGCAGCATCCCCCAGCGCTGCTGCCTTGATTAGCTGGAATCAATAGAGTCTCTGTGGTTTTTCTCTCTCTCTCTGTGTTTGTCTGTGTGTGTGTGTGTGTGTGTGTGTGTGTGTGTGTGTGTGTGTGTGTGTGTGTGTGTGTGTGTGTGTTTGCCCGCACTGTGCACGTGGCTCTAACCCCAGCACACATAAACACACCACCCCAGCAGCCAGATAGCCGCCACCCACACTCAGCCACAACTCACTCTGCAGCTGCAGTCCTAACACCTCCAATCTGACACAATTCTGCCCTGACACACTTCTGTAATGCAGCCCTTGCATGTTTAAGATGTTTTATGAAAAATCTTCACAACTGTATGTTTCATCCTTGTGTTTGTTATTCAAATCACATTAGAGAAACTATGTTCAGAGAAAGACATGTAGCCTACTTTAGATTTAATGTCTGCAACAACATTAGCAGCTCTGTGAAGCTTTGCAGTGATTCTTTAGGCTGAATGCTAACATTAGCATGCTAATATCAGCATGCTGACATGCTCACAGGGACAGGTAGCCTACCTTTGGGCTGAGTACTAACATTAGCATGCTAATATCAGCATGCTGACATGCTCACAGGGACAGATAGCCTACCTTTAGGCTGAATGCTAACATTAGCATGCCAATATCAGAATGCTAACATGCTCACAGGGACAGGTAGGCTACCGTTTACCACATTCATCTTCAGGCTGTTAACATGCTAACATTAGCTAATTAGCAAGAAACACAAAGCACAGCGTGGGGGAAAGTTCAGTTTTGCAGTTACCTGCACCAAATGTGAGATGAAAAGTCTAAGGCCAACGCAGGCATTATTGTATTTGAGTAGCTCAAAAGTAGTATAAGTAGTATTTCATTTTCAAGTGAATATTAAATTCAGAAGTATGCAGAATTCCATGTATGGTTGGAGTCAGGCAGAGTAACGTCAGGAAGCGAGGGTCAACAAGCCAAAAAGAAACCTCACAGAATCCTTATTAATCCCCAGTGGGTCATGAGTTTCCCAGTCATGAAATTCCTTGCAGCCTCCTCCCTCGCCCCACGTCTCCCACCGAAGCAGTGTGACAGGATTAAGGACTCGGGTGTTGGGTGTCTCCAGCAAAAAGTGATTGTGGGGTCAGAGCATGGGCCTGCATGTCTAAATATCAGGTATCAAAGGGGAGCTGGGAATTGTGTGCTCTGACTGAGAAGTGTGCGTGAAGTAGACCAGGCACTGACTCCATCAGATGGTTTGGAGTTTTGGATGATGGGAGCCTGTCAAGATGACGTTCCGCTCTATCTTAAAGTTGGAGACTTTTCAGATCATGTCCCGTCGAACACATACAGTAGCAATAGCTAGCAATAGCAATGGACACCTATAGAGCCCATGCATGTGATAGAACACGGCTAAGCTTTATTATGTAAATTCCTCTTTCTTGGCTGATGAATGTATTATGACTAATTATTCCTGATTGTGAATGGTGATTTGCTGCTGCAGTCTGCTCCTACAAGACTGTCTCCCTCTTCCTTTTGTCCAACATCGTCCTCTTTTCTTAATGAGTGAATGTGTGCGACCGCTGTCAGCTCACATGGCTCCCAGAGGCCATGTCGGGGTGCCCTGTTCGCTCAGCAAACACACCAATGTCCTCCAGAGTGGGGGGTCCTGCTGCAAAGGAGCTACTGGGAGCCCCCCAATGCTCAGCAGCCCAATAACGGAGCAGAATTTGGCTCCGAGGACGTCAAGCAAACACACTGCAAATGGCACTTTTATTTACTTGCCTTCGCGGCCCCTCCCCCAACATCCTTCATTTGCTGGGATCCGCAGTGCCATTTCCAGGAGCCCCATGGCAACGGCAGGCCTTGTCAACGGGGGGACAACTTTCTCATGATGTCACCATGCCATGGTGATTGGCGGTCTGTTGCAAAGAGATGAAGTTTGTTCTGAGATGTCAGGATCCCAATAGAACTGATGTTTGGATTTTGGTATTGACGCTTGACCTTGACCTTGGAATCAGGTTTTGTTTGTTATGATCTTATAATTCTGTTAGCGTGTTCCCCTGTTGTTTCCAGTTTCTCTTATTATCACCACAGTAAAGGCGTCACTATACTTTGTCAGAACGGCTTGTCGGAGGGTCGAATGGTTTCATAAACCCCCTCCCCCCACCAGACCTTTTCACTGCTGGGTTTGGGTGGGCTGTCTTCATGTAACTTTCTGATACTGACAATCCGTCATGCACACCCTCTTCACACAGCGACTAACCAGGTGTGTGAAGGTGAGAAAGGAGCCAGGGTTCTTTTTTCATTTGTTACACAACCATGTGGCACTTTTCACATGAGCAACCGAACACTATGAATGCTTTCCCCGAGAGACTGGAAATATACACCTTTACCCCCATATTTAAACCATTAGTGTGTCTAACCCCTCTTAATGGTGGCCAGCTCAGAACAGCTATAAACACTATTGCCTTACGAAGCAGTCAGACAACACTTTCTACGAACTTGTATGTTTCCAGCATAACCCAGCCCTACGCGATACGATGCATTGTGAAAAGACCGTCACAGAAATTTTCACTGATCACAATAACAAAAGCTAGTCCTGCCACCACAGATCTCTTGACTTCATCTCGGCGGTGAATGAGCGTGTTGTTGCTTGCTCTACACAACCTGTCACTCATCGACATTCGCTTCTTGTGTGATTGTGATAACACAATCTGCCTGGGCTCCTCTGCTCTCAGGCCTGTCAGACTCAGCAGATCTACCGTTTGCACAGTCCAATGAGCACCAGTGGCTTTGCCTTGTTGGTGAACTCCTCCCTGGCAACCGTTCAACCCCCTCCGACCTCTGACCTGTGTCCTAACCTTCGGATGAGAAGAGAAAAAAAAAGGTTCCTGTCTAAATTCAGACATTAGAATCTGGAGGAGACGGGGGCGTGCCCTCTAGCCTCTATAGGAAACATACATCTTGGGCATTGTGGGGTGACAACAATTATCAGCCAATGGTGGGACAAGTGTGCAGAGCGTGATGGATTGTGTAATTGAACATGTGACGTTTGATGGATGTCTAAATGAGGAGCATAATAGGTTGTGTGATGGATAGGTAGGAAGCAAACACTTAGATTTTCACACAGAAGCGGATGTGAGCTGTTTGGTTTTGGGACAGAGAATGATGGATCGATTCTTGAGGGAGGAGGACTCAGCAAACGAGGGAGCGGATGTGTCATACTGAGGTTTTATTTGCAGATGATTTCTGTTTTTAACACAATTTAAAGCCACGAGCCAGCAACCATCATGATCCTAGTCAAATATTTACAAATTCTAAATGTTGCACTGTTACTTCCAATGAGGAAGACACAGTTTGGCCACTGCAAGCACACAATGCAAGTTATAATCTGCCTTTATGTGCAAAATAGACTTTAAGTCACACCAATGGAAAATCTGTTTCAACTATTTGAACTGAATTTTTCAACCTGCATCAAATAATAAGAATTGAACTATAGCAACTTTATTCTGAAGATGCAATTTGAAATAAATGAAAATATATGCAGTGTGAAGAAGAGTTGAATTCCTGTTATTAAATCATCACATTCACAGAATTATGTTTGTTTTGTGGTTTACCTTGCCAAAGAAAATCACCTCAAGCTGTTCAATCATTTGAGCATGTTTTTTCAACATGTTAAATGGAAATCCAAGCCAACAACAGCACTGCCTAATTTAGGAGAGCATCGGAAGAATTTAGGGTCTGTCACACACCAACTCACACATAGCACAGCTCAGCACACACCCCAACATTAAACATGCATTAAAGCAAATGCTCTTGACTGGATTAAAAGCCACTTTAATTTCTCTGCATATGATCCTCTAAAATAAGATTCTGGGTTACAAGTCAGACAGGAGTCGCGGGACTTCATTAAAATCATTACAGGTTGCAAACCAGCCTGCTGAGTCCTGAGTTATGGCAACAGTTATCAAGTGGACAAGTGCTGCCAACAGCTGAAGGGTCAGCTGGGAAAAGAATGGCTGAGCCCAGGGAAAGTAGAGCTGCAGGGGGTCACGCACACACACACACACACACACACACACACACACACACACACACACACTTGCGTGCCCATACATGTTTCTGTTTCACATAGTAGCTCGGCACAGGTGACAGTCAGTGACCCTTAATCAGAGTTCAAGACCCTGTTATGCTGCTTGAAACCTGCGAGCACTCCAAAAGGTCAAAGGTCAGTCTGATTAATTAACACCAAGGATGTAAAAAAACTGACTTCAGATTACAAATTTGTTGTTCAACTTATGAGAATGAACACTCGGGCACTTTTTTTGATAAATGAGACCTCAAACATGGGAAATTAATTAAACATAAAGAATATTTATTTCACCTCCGTTGCCTGGCAGCCTGTTTCAATTCTTTGCTTCCCTATCAGTGTTTTTAATCTCACTCTCAAGTCTTGGGAATGCTGTTGCGTTGTCGCACCACAGCTACGTCAAACTTACCCGGCTGCAGAATCATGAGACGTGTGCTCGCTGGTATGACATCATTTTGGGAGGATTAGCACCGCTCCGCTGTGGTATGCACAGCATGTCTGATTGGGAGAGAATGGCAATGAGCCTCACGGCGTGCTGACGGTGACATTTTGTTTCGCCCTGCTATCTGAAAAATGTGAGGCTGCTGAAGTCTTAAAATGTTGGAAGCCTCCACTCCTGCTGGCATGATTCTGGTGTGTCTTAAATGTTTATTAGACAAAATCCTCCACATTGTGCTGTTAGATATGTGCATGGCAGAACTGACCAACGCTCTTGAACTATGTAGGTGTCAAAAGTGTGTAGTCATTCAGACTGACAAAACACATCAGTGTACTCTTCATGAGGACCACTACTCAGGTTTCAGTTTTGGAGGGGCCAAAGTCATTTCGGCTGGGTCTTTTAATTAGAGAAGTTAACTCTGTTAGCCCTCCTTTGCCAGTTTCCAACTGGTAGCCTCGCAAAAACAGAAATTACTAACAGAATGCTGTAGAAAGATGACGAGCACGCCTGGTTGATTATGAAGCATTTTCATGCTGATATTATTTACCTGCAACAGTTTGTAGTCATTAAAAGCATCACAGGCAGGCATATTGCTAAAATATGTATAAAATACGTGCAAAAATGAAACCGTATCCTACCTGTAATGTTTATTATCTGCTGTGGATTGTGTAGACCAACACATCCACTCACTTAGTACAGGGACACTTTCATTCTATTTAAGGAAATAGCATCTTGTTTAAATGATCTGGCTGGATTATTATCTAAATTGGTTGCAGGGAGAGATTGACCGATGCATGAGCTAGACTGAACTTTCACGACCCACTCCAATGAAAATGAAGCTTTTAACCTTGTTAACGTGTCTATATTTAGTTTTTTATATGCTACCACACACATCTGGAGTTAAATAAGTAGTCAGCACCATGCCTGAGCCTCTTGGAACTGGACCAATGACCAACATACTTGAGGAACCAATCCTGTCAACTTGCGGGGTGGGACTTTCCATAGCTGTCTGATAATATCTTCATGCCAAAGCCTCGTGCTATCTATTAACACGGAATACATTACTGTTCTGATACACCAACTTGTGGGCCACCCTGCACAATTCGCTCATCTTCTTCTTTGCAATCAGTTTCATGTCCGAACATGTATGCCCAAATCGCTCCTATATGTGTTTAGAGTAGCTGGCCAAACAGAAAACAAGCAGAGGTTTGTGTGTTTGATGAGCAGGTGTGCATGCGCTGCAGACATGCACCGGAGGGGTGGGCGGAGATAGAAGTGGGGACTATTTTCATTTTCAGAAATCCATGCATGTCACTTGAAGACATGCAGGGATTTTTTTCTGTCATGGGAAAGCTCTTAAATTTGCCATTTTGATGAACAGAGATGAGTTTTTAGGGGTTTAATAAATGTCAGGAGAGGAATCTTCAAGAGACAGAGACAGCTGTGCACTGTGCTGTCAATTATAAAGCTTGTCTGAACATAAATACAGAGACACTTAAGTGAGGAGGGAGTTTTACCTCCTATTTGAAACTGTAAGTTCCACTGTTTTGTGTAGAGTGACTCATATCAGAGACCGAGAGTCAGGATATTCTTCCAGCAAGTCACCCAGCTTTGTGGAGGGGTGATACAAAATCCCTGGTCTACCAATGTAGTCAAAATCTAAACAAGTAAAACTTCTTTCCAGATTGAATTTCACACATAAATGCATCTCTTTAATTGCTGACTTCTATTGAGCAGTTGTCCTTCAGCATTTAGGAAACAGAGGTTGTTTGTTTTCACTTTTGCAGACCTCGTATTTAAGGAATTTATTAATTTTGCAAGGAAGTGAAACCTAAGGAGGAAGAATTACCAATGATTTTCATCCTCTAAAATGCGCCTTCAGGCCTTTCAGGCTACTTTGCATTTCACTATTAAACCATTTGGGTTCAATAGTCTAGTGTCTGAATCTGTTACGTTTTTCCACTCTGAAAAACACAACAAAATGCTAACTTCTCTCAAAAACACAGGCATAAAATAAATGCAGTTTAGCATAACGTTTGCAGGTCCCTCTTAATAGGACATATGCTGCCCCCCGCAGGACAAAATGTCCCTTGCAGCTGCTTGACATACCCTGCCTCTATTGTGTGTGGTGAATCCTGAGACAATGACAATGTTGAGGCGAGAGGACCCTCTTCTACTCATGACAACCATGCCTGCACCAATGGGCCGAGTTATGTACAGTATTAGCCCACAAACCAAAGCCATAATAACAGTGCAGTGCAAGCACAGAAATTAAGCTTTATGTTTAGTCTCCCTCCGATCCCAGAGAGACCGCTCATATTTCCAGCTGTGGTGAAATGTAGATTCATGCTGTAGTCATAACAAAGCCTGAACAAGACTGACACTGCATAATAAGAGGGCTGGAGCTGTGGTCATTTGCTCTGCAGACATGCTGTCCACTCACTTATGAATGACTTGAATCGGTCGAATCTAACAGAGACGTATGCTCTATAAGAAGTCATTAAGTGTGCGAGGCCGTGCACACCTGCAGACATGAGGAAATACACAACGAGGAGAGTGCCTCTGCCCCGCTGATGCAGAAAACTGACAACTACAAGTCGCTGTCCCAAAGACAACAGTGACCCCAAGAGGGAGGTAAACCAAACTCTTCATTCTGCTGAGAGTGATTTGGCCGAGTGTGTACTTAAAAACCCATCAGTGTGTCCGCAAGGGTTGGCTTTTCAGTGAGTGTTGGACGATATTTCATCCCAAATTTAGAAAGAAAACACAGTCCAACAGATCAAGTTCAGTTCATGACGCCTAGGAAGAAATCCAGTAATAAAATAACAGTTGTTTTGCCTGTGAGGGGTCTGTGGGGTTGTTTTTATGGGGCCTGTGAACTCATTTTACTGACGACAAAAAGCGAGAAAGTCGTGCCGTGTTTTCAGGGTTTACTTTCACAAGTCACTCAAGTCTAACTGAGGAGAAACAAAACAAAGACATCATGTTTTTCCTCCATTCATACAGTCATTTGATAAACTCCTGAATGGATGAAACAAGACTTTTATATACACATACTTTTCCCCAGTAGAGGATACACAATACAGAATTAGTCAGGGTGGTACATTTACAGATCAGCAATGGGTTTGTGTGGCCAGTAAGGATATTTCTCTTTGTCCAGCTTTGTCTCTGGGAATACCTCATTCAGGTCTTCGATGGTCATCTGGTCGAAGGGAATCATGTTCCTGAGATTGTCAAGCTGGAGAAGGAAGAGCAGAGGATCAGAAGAAAAGATGATTTTGATAAATGTTTCCCGTAGGATTGGGTTCATTAAGACAGTGGAGCACATCTTCAGAGTAGTATTAGTGCATATGTCGCACTCATGGAAAAGGATGTGATGTGATTATGGCTCCCACCTCTTTTTCAAACTCGGCGACACGAGCTTTGGATTCTTCAATGTAGGCAGCAGCTGTTTTGTTCTGGAAGACAAGAAAACAAACAAACATCAAAAGCAGAATTTGGAATGAGTTTTTAATACAGTTTGCGTACACTACAAAAGTCTATTGATACTACTTTGATTGCGACCTTACAGCACATTGGAACAACAGAAATTAACCATCTAAAACAAAACACACATCCTTTACTGCAAGAAAAAAGTGAAGGCAGCCACACTCACCGCTTCTGCCTCCTGAGCGTTGATAAGAGCCATCTGAGTGTCGACGGGCTCAGGAACCTTCAGGGTGCTGAACTGAGAGGAGACAGAAAGTAAATACTACGAACATTTAAATCAGCATTGCATCGTCAGACCTGCTGGTAACAGTTCGCTTTATAATCTTCTCTGACCTTCTTTTCAAACTCATCCACCATGCCTGCGTTAGCCACAGCCGACCTGTAGTAGCTCCAGTCAATGGTAGCGGGTTTCTCAGGCAGAGCGCTGAGCCTGTGAACACAGATCACCTGGTTACAAACACCTGCAGTCAGCAGTGGTCTGTCAGAATAAAAGCGGTTGTCTGTGCTTGTTTGTAGCCTATCCTAGCACTCATATAGACACATACCTACAGCTGCCAACTCATCAAACCTTGGCTCTTGCTTTGGGGCATCCGTGTGACCCACTGCACCGACCATGCCTCATAAATTACATATAAAGCCTGCAAATTTGCAGACAAATACACACTCAAAACTAAATTCAGAGGTGAAATTGTGGTGCAGCATCACTGCCACGCCTTTAAAGGGAAGAGTAGGATTTTTTGAAGGCAATTGTGTGTGACCCAGAATACAAACTTTGCAGAAATGGCGTCGCTTCGTGTCTTCAGGTTGTTGAACATGGTCCTCTGGTTGGGTGGCACCCTCTCTGCAAAAGCCAGCCAGTCAACGGCCTTCAGTGCAGCTCGCCTGCCAGCCATGATCCAGGGCGTGTTAGCTGAAGGGGGCAGAGAAAGTCGAGATATTTTACTCAAACAGTTTTAATGGCATGGCCCCTTAAATTAGCTTCTCTTTGTTGACATTGCTCTGATTAACCGTGTGTTTCCCGATTTAGCTGAACAGATATTCAGATTTATGGTCCGGTGTCTGAACCTCTTTGGATGGACAACAAAATCATCATCTTTCTGTCTTCCTCAACACTTGTCTCATGATGTTTTTCAGCATTTGGTTCTGACTGATGGAGAATTACTGTACTGTTAGCAAAACATAGGTAACATTAGCAAAGTCGAAACTATACCTCCGGCAGACAGAATATTAAACAGCACATTCAACATTAGTCTAATTTTGTAAATGAATCTGCAAGATTTCCCCTGAATGACATCGCGTCAATCTTATCTTGT
The DNA here is from genome assembly GCA_037975065.1 of Chaetodon trifasciatus. Classification (NCBI taxonomy): domain Eukaryota; kingdom Metazoa; phylum Chordata; class Actinopteri; order Chaetodontiformes; family Chaetodontidae; genus Chaetodon; species Chaetodon trifasciatus. Next base: position 752,654 of record JBBMOE010000088.1, read on the forward strand.
TGTGATAAAGCTGAACATTAGAGTGGCAAGCCATACCGTTAATTTGACACACACCCCTTCGAACTGTTGACTGCCGGCCGGGAGCGGAAATGACCTCTAGCTAGCTTTAATTTAAAAGTAAGTGTATTTCCGGTCAGGGTGTTAAACGATTGTGTGCATCGTTCGCGATATAATTAGACACAAATCACGTTTCATCAGAGCGTGGATTGTCCATGAATCTTTCAACTGTACACGACGAGTCTTCATCCTTGACGCATGACAGAATTTTAGCAGCACTTTATCTCTTCATTGTTTTATTTTGAAAGTTTAACCAGAAATTTATGTACGGTATTGCGTTTGTGTTTTTAGTGACGCTAGGTGGCGCGAGCGGTTATCTGAGCGTGTACTTATAATCATGGTACTCACTGACAAACGTTTTTAATGATATAACGGTCAAAATAAAGACATAATTCGAATACATATGACTTATGGTGCACAGCAATAAAACTAATGGACGATTATGTCTTTTTTTCTTTGTAATTGATAGATTTGAAAAAAAATTAACCGAATGTGTCATGATGCTAATTTGTGTGCATTGACGACCGTTAAAGTTCCGCTTTATGACCGCAAATATTTTAGAACAGGTCATAAAAATAGTTTATGTGGCTCAAAGAAAAATAAGACCTTACTATTACCTCCGGTGTAAACCTTCATAATAAAACAACCAATCGTCATACTACATAAATGCAGGTGGCCAAAATATTTACAAGCGTAACATGCATACTTACGGGAATGCATTAGATGGTGCAGAGGCTCATTGTTTGCCAAAAGTTTATAGTATTAATGCAGATTAGAGAACAGTTAGTACTATGAACTTTAATACCTCTAAATAATGGTAACAATCACTATTAATATCTGAACTATTCACTCTGAATATTGAGAAGTTAATTTCTGAGCTAATTGTTTAAAATGTAGAATATATAGACACATGACAGTGTGTTGTAGAGGGTACGGCATTGCTGATTGATAAGTATCACGAAAATGGCTTGACTTAAGTCTCAGCAAGTGTTTGCGACTATTATAGTTTTACTTGTAAAATCACATCCGGTATGACTTTTCCTGCCAGTCTCCAGCTTGACGCAGCTGTCTGAAAGCAGTAAGGTCAACACGGTGAGAGGTTCAGGTACCGTTAGATGTCAAAAACAGCTGTTGACCCAACTGAGGAGTGAAAGAAAAGGACGAGGAAAGTCGAGTTAGAAGGTAAGATACTAATACTAATAATAAACTTTAATTGTATAGATTTTTTCTGAACAATGTCTCTCAATGTTTTACATAGATAAGATGAAGCAAACAATAAATAAATCAAAACCAGAAATAAAAACACAAGAAACATATTAAGTATGCATAAAAGCTTTTTTACAAAGGAATGCTTTCTGACATGAGATGGTGTTGTATTCAGGCATGCAGTTCTGAACTGTGCTATATGTTTTGCTTAATTTTTTTCTCTAATTTTCTTTTAATGGGAGGGAGAACTTACACAGTTAACATGGGTCTAAATGCTAAAATGACCTGACGGGAATTAGTAGTTATTACATTTTAATTAAAACCTGATAGCAGGCAGTAAAGTCACAACTGAAAAGAGATATATGATATGTGTTCCAATATTTTTAGTGTGGTTGGGATTGTGTTTGTGCAGCTGTGTAGTTTTAGATGACCTGTGGAAATCACAACCAGACAAACATGATTGTACTGAGCCTTGAAACAAGAACCCTTCATCTTTTAATGCTGGACCAGCTCTCATACCATCCTGTTGGACCAGTTTATATGTCCAAATGGGCACGTATGTGTATGATTCTGTGTTATACAAAAGTGTGTATTTGTCCCTCTTTTCAGGTCCTTGTAGCTACCAATGAGGACACTGAGGAAATGTCTCCTGTGTTGTCTTTGGTATTCAGGGGATTTAGCAACCTGAGAGGTTTAAATCCTACAATTACAAACAAGTTAGACCTTTTTAAAAGCTAAATATGATACTTTTTACACTCAATATCTTGAACTAGTTTTAGGCACAAAAAACATCAAGGGCATTGCACTCCCTCATGACCTTAGTATTTTTTAAATTCTGCCCACAGCCCAGCCTCTAACAGCACAAACAGCAGCAGTGGGCAAAATGACTCAGGCGGTGGAGGACACAAGAAACAGGCACAGCCACACGGATAATGCTTCACCCTGGAGGGAAAGCATAAATGGTGCCCAGTGTGTTAAAGAAGAGGAGAAGTGGCTTGCAGAGCCAGGAGTACAACACAGTGGCTCAGAGGAGGAAGACCAAGAGGAAGAGGAGCAGGAGCTCGCCTCCTGTCCTGCTGATGCTATGCAGGTGGGTGGCTCCACTGAAAACAACCTTCTGGCTGCACCCGACGGAGGCTGGGGATGGGTGGTGCTGGCAGCCACCATGTTGGTTCTGTGTCTAACGCTGGCCTTCCCCTCATGCATCGGTATCTTCTACACAGACCTTCAAACAGAGTTCAACACCAGCAACACAGAGACCTCCTGGGTGCCGGCCATCATGACCGCCGTGCTACATGCTGGAGGTAGGGACATAGTACTAGATCCCACATTAACTGAACATGCATGAAGAGATAGCTGCCACCTTTACCTTTCCTCTCCTGTACACATTAGAGGAGGGTGATTTTTCTAGTTGGAACGAATCGTTTTAATTTCTCCAAAGTTTGTAAGAATCAGACAAAAGGTGATGTAGAAATACATATTTAATGTATTTCATCTTGTAAGTTCTTATTGAGGAAGGCAACAATGAGTCAGGCTGCGGTCGTGATTAGTTCAGGGTCAGACTTGAGCCAGGAGCTCATTGTTCTTGTGCAGCAGAGTTTATTTGTCTTCCGTCTGATTGCGTCCCTCTATCAGAGTGTAAATATTTCTACTGGGTAATATGTTGAGAGCAAGTTCAGTGTGCAAATGTGTTAAAGAAGACCAGCTAAAGTTTCACTTGTGGCTCCTAGAAGCAACAGTGCTTACACTCAAACGCGTACCTACACCTAATGATTTCATTATTCATACAGCCTATCCAGGAGTGAGGCTAAAGAAGCAGAGTTTGACTCTGAAAATGCCAGAAGGGCTGAGCTGTTTAATCCAAACAATTTATCCTCTTGGGACCCTTTCCATGACAATCTGTCAATCAAATTATGAGATATTGTGTGTGCAAAGGTGATGTTTCCACTTGGATTCTGGCATAAGGCATGTGTCGAAAATCAGAAGAGTTCATCCTCTGTGGAGCACGAATGCACTCTGCAGAAGAATTAGGTATTCTCACATGTGCATCAGTGATGAGTTTGAACTTCCTTGGCTCCATCCTGTAGATGGTATGATTAGATTCTTGTATATTACATTTGCTTTATGGTTTTTCATGGATATGGCTGATTGCTGCGGTGTGCACTAAGTATTAAATACAAGTCGTTAACAGCCTGAGATCTGTTATACATCTGTATCATAGTGGAAAAGGAGTCATGAAGGCCTGACGAATGGAGGTGGGACATCAAAGAGCTGAAAAGGCCCACTAAGCTGATTTAGATGTCGACTTTATTTGATAAGTCTGCGCTTAAGTAATGGATTTGGCATTAGTCCGGTTTGGTGAGTCTGGAAATGGAGTTTTATAATTAATTTTTGCAGCTGATTTTCCACATGTTGGCAAGAGAAGAAAGCAGCCATCAGCTGTGTTTTTGTGTTTTTGAGGGTCCATCCGAGACAAGAGGAAATTAATTTGGTCCTGTTTTTGGTCCTTTTTTTGAGAGGCCCCACTGTTCAAAAATAATAGATGTATGCAAATCAAGTTGATTTGTGCTAATAGGGACGTTGTTTTACTGTGTAGTTTTCTGTGAATGAAAAAGATGGCACACTCTTCTCTGCATTAGGAAAATTGTATTTGAAACCTCTCCCCCCCATTTCTCCCCAGGTCCTTTATGCAGCATGTTAGTGGAGCGTTTTGGTTGTCGGGCAACAGTGATGGTGGGCGGGTTTTTAAGTGGACTGGGCCTGGCGGTTTCCTCCCTGGCCAGAACCATCACTGACATTTACATCACTAGTGCCATCACAGGTGAGGAAGTGCACACACCTACAAACCCACGCTTCCACTCATCCACCACCGTGAAGGCTCATCAGACTCTCTGTTCTCTCCTCTGCAGGATTGGGATTCTGCCTTTCTTTCCAGCCGTCAATGACTGCCATGGGCCAATACTTTGTGCGACGCCGTGTCTTTGCTAATGCCCTGGCATCCACCGGCACAGCTGTGGGCATGAGCAGTTTACCCCTGGTTGCCAATGCCCTGCTCAGTCATTTTGGCTGGCGTGGCAGCTTCCTGATTCTGGGCGGGGTGCTGCTAAACTGCTGTGTATGTGGGGCAGTGATGAGGCCTATTGCACCAGGACCAAACAAACCCAGACACTCTCAGGTTTCAGATAAGCCAAAAAACCTCTCTCTGCAGCAGGAGACGAAAGGGCTAACAGATCGTGTAAAGACCTTTTTAGCATTCCTACACAGACATATGGCCTTTGACCTCCTCGTGAGTAACGCTCGCTACCGTACCTTTGCTGTGGGTATGACCTGTATGACACTGGGGTGTCTGGTGCCTCTGGTCTACCTGGTGCCTTATGCTACTCACCACAATGTGGGGATAGACCGTGCTGCTTTCCTGATGTCCATCCTGGGCCTGGTGAACACTGCAGTGCGACCTACGGCTGCCCTTGTCTTGGGTCTGCCACGCTTCAGAGGCAAGAGTTTTGTGTACGTGTTTGCTGGAGCTATGTTTTTGAATGGGCTGAGTAACTGCATCTGTGGAGCGTCGGCCTCCTTCACAGCTCTCCTGGTGTACGTGGTGATCTTCGGCCTGTCTATGAGCGTGGCCGGCTCGCTGGTCTACACTGTGCTAATGGGCACGGTGGAGATGAGCCGCTTCCCCTCAGCTCTCGGACTTCTCTGCTTGCTGCAAAGTGGAACAATGCTGAGTGGGCCGCCCCTAGCAGGTACAGACACACACTCATTCATGTGGCCTATGCCACGATAGTGGCATCTCTAGGTACGGCAAAGTCAACATGTCCACTGCTTTAGTGGACTGAAATATCTCAAGAACAATCAGTTGCACTGCCATGATCCCCAGAGGATCCAAATGACCTCTGACCTTTCATCTAGTGCCATAATATGGCCAAATTTTCAATATGTCCAATACATTGGGTCATGCATTGAATAGGCCTGAATGGCACAGGAGCCAAGGGATCAGGGGTCCCCTATAGACCAAACAACTATAAAGACATGCAACATGTCCACAGAGATGACTACAGAAGTGGCGCCCCAGTAGCTGAGTGATTACAGAGCTTGTAACAGTGACATCTTAGTTTAACAGATGATAATTAGCACTAAACACAAGTACAGTGGAGAGGACGGCTGAGGAGAATTACTTTTGCATGTTCTTGGTCATACACCAAAGCATGGACAGCTGAGACAATAGGCAATAAAAATGTTTAAATCAAAGTCGACTAAGGTCAGTAGAGCTTTTTTCCATTGCACTGAAACAGCCAGAAAAATAATAGAACATTTCAAATAAGGCACTTTTTATTACAGAGCTACTGCACACGGGGGATATTTGTTTTGGGTCCTTTTAATTTGCTGTATCTGGAAGTTTCCATTCTTTAATAGAACAGGAGCCGCGCGGCTCATCGTGTGCCATCTTCCACAAACTCCACACTGAGGAGAGGATCAGTGGTGGAGACTGCATCCTTACTTCAGTGTGTAGCTCAGTGAGTCAGCTCTGCTCTCACAGAAACCGAGCCAAGAGATAAGAAATGCTCTGAACCCAGTCCATACGGTCTTTTGATGTGTTCCTTCGATCTGCTCAAAGTAAATCCACACGTCAAAGTTTAAGCTGACCTCCCAGCAGAAATAATGTTTAATGATTTTATCAGGAATGATATAAAAGTACAGATTATTCACGAGATGTACCAAGGCTGATGGTGAGGAGGTGGAATAAGATTTTCTAACAATTCATCTACAGAATAAAAATGGATTTAAGTCTAACTTTGAGGCATATTAAATAGACACTAATGAGATAATATATGGAGAATTAACAAAGTACTGTTTCTTGTTAGTTTCAAGAGAAATTCATGATGTGACTGTGGTCAGCTTTACATCCGTCCATCCCTTTACACTCACTTTGTATTTGTCAGGCATGATGGTGGACCACACAGGCCAGTATTCGTATGTCTTCTACTCGTGCTGTGTGTGCGTAGTCTCTGCCAGCCTCTTCATCTCGGGGTCCTTCTACTTCTTGGACAGAAAACGAGATGAGGAGAAGAAGAAGAGCCTGAAGAAGACATCAGATCTCTATCAGAAGCCTGTTGTGATCCTGGCCCCCTGCCAGTGTGCTGCCTCAAAGGGAAGAACATCAGAAAAAGTCTATGTAACAAGTGTGTGATACAAGAACACAAGTAACGCTCAGGAAGGGTATGGAATTTGTATTCGCCCCTTTAAAGATAAAATCTTTCTGAATTTTTAGGTGATACTGTTTTTAACAGGGAAGGATTCAGATGAACTCAGTAGTGTTGAACAACGTGGAATGTCTTATGAGAATATTTTATGGACATTCTACGCTGTAATTGTATTAATGTTGCATAAATTCACCTTTTTACAGTGTGACAGTTTACAAATTTACACGTTTGGTGGTTTGTATGAGTTGTTTTATACAAATTGTAACTTATTTCTGGCCCCATACTCGATGTTTTATATTCGGTTTCTGTAATAAAATAAAACTGTCATAAAATTCTAGTAATAAGTGGTGTTCTTCCCCCTGTTCATTTACAGGAAGAGCATCCTATGGCCTGTAGGTGGCACTGCAGGCTCTGTCATGTGAAGCGCTCATCATTGTAACATTTGTAGTGTAGATACTGGAAATCTTCAAACTTTCAGTATTAACCTATCAGTGTTATATCTGTTGACAGGTATTAAAGTAATCAAAGTAATCAAATATTAACTGTTTGAAGTTGTGCGGAGGGGTGGTAATCTATCTATCTATCTATCTATCTATCTATCTATCTATCTATCTATCTATCTATCTATCTATTATGCAACATAAGCAATGCTTACATAGGTTATGAAATATATTTTAGCTTGTTGTGTTGTTGTTTTTGTGTCCAGTTCTTAGCCGTCTCGTAAAGATGTTTTAATGACTTTAATGAGCTGTATTTTTCTATAAAGCGAGTGTGGTGCCGGCTCTTTTCCTCTTACTGGCTCATGTTTGTTAGCAGCTCCTTGCCTCTTGCGTTTTGAGCTGCAGACATTATAAATCTTTTGTTTTTCACACCACTGAGGCAGGAGAATGAATGGCGTGCAACCATGGCAAATGCATCGTTATCTCTCAGCCAGTGAGGATGGGTGGAGGTTAAAGATTACACCTGCAGTGATGCCATCCGACCAAAGTGAAGAGTAGTGGTCAGGAAGCAGCTAAGGTTTTGTCAAACTCCAGTGTCTTCAAACCAGTGTTCAGACAGATTGACTGCCTTTCTTACCGATGTCAGCGCTGATTTCTTCCTCGCTGCTAAGCTCAAAGGCATTGCTCAAACACAAGACTTGGAAATTATGTAGCACAAGTTTGCTCCAGTGGTTTCGGTAAGTTAATCCTCTTTATATTAAGTGGTCAAATGGGAACCTGGTGTCACTCATTTATTAAGATGTCTGCGTTCCATTAAAGTCTGTAATTGTTTCACTGCAAATATAGAAAATGCAGGCTTTTGAATGAGCTGACAAAGACATATAAATTCAAGTCAGTCATTAAAAACACTGGCCACCCTATCTCTAATGATTAACCTGGAGGGGCATTTTATAGGCAATGATTTCTCTTTTCTGCTGTGTGAACATCTTTCAATTCTAAGGCAATTCTAATTCTAAGGCTTAGAGATGTTTTCTACAGGCCAAAAATATGTATTATGTATTTAATATATACATATAGAAATATAATACATTTCTTAAAATGAATAACGAATAATAAAAATGTTTGTTTTTTTCATATGTTTTTTCATATGATGTTTGATTTAAGGGTCATGTTTTCTGGTATTTTTCTCACGTAGTAGATGTAGTCAGCGGTGAAATTCAAGGTAGTTGTACTTTACTTGAGTATTTCCATCTTATGTGACCTTACACCTCTACTCCACTACATCTCAGAAGCAAATATTTTACTTTTTATTACTACTGTTACTTTTCAAATCACATATTTTCATGCTCTTCCTGTCCAGTGAAAAACACAAATGTCGTGACTTTGAATGTTTTTGACCAAAGGAAGGATTGTATGTGGATTATAGGGTCAACACTGAATATAAATTCAGCAGAACACATATTTTTATGACCAAACATAGTGGAAAGTTTGGGGAGTAATACCTTTCATACAAAAAAGAAAGAACAATGAAAAAACAATGAGCTCACATAATCAAAAACAAATTCCGGATATTCTATTTGATATAAAATATTAAGCATAATTTTAAAAAGTGTCCTTTTTGGCCCAAATGCATTCAAGCGCTAACAATGACTGTTATGTCTGTCAATAATATGAGCTCAGTGTTTTTCCACTGTTTGGTTTAAGGGTCGTATCAGTGCTCTGAAACAATGGCTCCTCAAAGCTGGTTTTTGTGCAACCCATGCTTTGATTTTTCTTGGCCGTTAAGACTTTGACTGAGCCTGATATCATTGGCATGTTGTATGTGTTTATCGAAGGTTCACAGTTCAAACAGCCTCTTGTATTTTGTGATATGTACTTTGAGCATTTTCTTCAAAATGTGCAGTAATTAGCATTATCATGCTGAAATCATTCTGTATTTAACCCCTGTGCTGTTCCAGGTCACTCAATGTCGACAGTCCTCCTCGCATCCCCACTCTGACCAGCAGCTATGTCCACGGCACCTCCTCCATCTCTTTGCTCCCCCTGACTGTCGGCCAGTGCCTGGACTCCACAGTCCAGCGCTGGCCCGACCGTGAAGCTGTGGTCTTCCTGGAGGATGGCGTCCGGAAAACCTTTGCGCAGTTTCAGCAGGATGTGAGTCTCAGATCTTTTAGCCTTCAGGAACCTTCATGCATGCATCAATCCAGTCCAAAACAGTTTGTGTTTGACCAATGAGTCTCTTATTTCAACAACAAATAGACAGTTTCAGGAAGCTCATTGGTGAGATCAGCTTGTCAAATCACTGCTAAATCTAACTTGTTTAGACCTTTTCTTTGCCTAAACTAGTAGTCCAGTTTGTCGCTGATATTAATTGCTTCTCCTCTTATGGAAAAATCATCACCACGCTTCCTTCAATCAAAATAATTAAATTGTATGCAGCCGGGAAAAACTCTAGAAAGCTATGCTGCAAAATGCCAGAATTTATTCTGCTGGTGGTGAAGAATTATCTAATATTTTTTTGAAATTCACCGGTGCAGGTCAATAAAGTGGCGGCAGGTCTGCTTGCTTTGGGCCTGAAGAGGGGCGACCGACTGGGAGTTTGGGGACCCAACACTTACGAGTGGATCCTTTTCCAGTTTGCTTCAGCCAAGGCTGGAATTATACTGGTCAGTTTTCGAGCTGTCCATACCAGATTACATCTAGAGAGGAGCCTCATGGTCGGACTGGCAGTCCTTCAGCCCCTGACCTGTGTTATTCAGGTGTCAGTGAGCAGGACATTGGACCCTTTCAAGAAGCTTTTCTAGTGTTACACTCTGTTTACCAGGCTATTTCTATATGCTCATAGCTATTCATTTTCATGTTCAGTATGATATAATAAGTAAAAGCCACGTAGAACAGAATATATTTTCCAAAATGTGTGGTGAGAGACGGTTTAAATATGCTTGATTTTAAACTGTTCTTATCCTTGCAGGTGTCACTAAACGCGGCCTATCAGACCAAGGAAGTGGACTTTACTCTAAAGAAGGTTCTGTTACCAGACATTAGCCTACTCACATAACCACATAGTTACTGTATCACAAAAAGTAAAGTAAAACATTTGGGGCTTCCACACTAAAAATAATTCTTACTCACAACTCTGTAAGACTAGAAATCCAACAGAGGCAATTTGTCACACGCAGGTCCAGTGTAAAGCTGTGGTCTGCCCTGCCCGCTTTAAAACACAACATTTCTGTGAGATGCTGAGGGAAATCTGCCCAGAGATCAACACGACCGCAGCCGGCATGATCAAAAGCTCCAGGTCTGATAGAGCTAATGTCAAATGTCAGATTTAATGCATGTTCGTCCTCTGTAGTCATCATGGGAGTGAGACTGAAAACACTTCACAGAGGACGCCATCTTTGATAAATGGTTTTGTGGGTGTAATGTAAAGATCCTGTCTTGCCTCTCAAAGGTTGCCGGACTTGCGTATGGTGATCGTGACAGACAGCAGGCAGCCAGGGATGCTCCATGTAGAGGATGTGATGCAGGCTGGGGAGAGTCGGCACCACAAAGAGCTGATGGATCTGCAGAGCAAGCTGTCCTTCGATGAACCCATCAACATTCAGTTCACATCAGTAACCTTCTACACCGGCACAGATGGACCGACATTATGAAGTCACATAGAGCTAACAATGATCCAGACCATGTTGCTTGTTTTGTTGTTCCAGGGGACTACAGGGAACCCAAAGGGGGCCACTCTCTCCCACCACAATATTGTGAATAACGCCTACTTTGTGGGTCTCCGATTGGGTTACGGATGGCGAGTAAGTCCGTATTTGTCTCTTGATTTAAAGAAACACAAGCAGTGAGAGCATAAGCAATCATATTATCCATTTTCCCATCAGCCTCAGGTGCGAGTGTGCGTGCCTGTACCCATGCACCACTGCTTTGGCTCTGTGATGGGAGGGATGAACATGGCTTTGCATGGTATCACGCTGATCTTCCCTTCCCCTGGCTACAACAGTCGAGCCAACCTACAAGCCATTCAGAGTGAGAAGTATGGCCACCTGCTCATCACCAAAACGACTTTAAAATGTACAACTTCGTGCACTTTCACTGATTAGCATTCACGCTGTTTTTCCACTCGAGGTGCAACTTCGTCTACGGCACTCCCACGATGTTCGCAGACATGCTTAACCAACAAGATTTACACCAGTATGATTTATCGTCAGTTGAAGCTGGTGAGAGATTCGAAGAGTAAAAGTCGATTAATTTGTAATGAATTCGGTGTGATGTTTGACAAGCATCTGAGGAGTCATTGTCTATGTGCTGCTGTGTCTCAGGTTTAGTGGGAGGGGCTATGTGCCCTCCTGAGATCCTGAGGAAACTGAAAACAGAGATGAACATGAAAGACGTAATAGTGAGTGATTACATCTCCTATACCCTTTCAAATGACACCATATAAAAAGAGGATAGCTTTGTCCAGCATGTTCATTATGCCTGAACAGATCGCTTATGGAACCACTGAGAACAGCCCGCTTACATTCATGGGATTCCTGCAAGACAACGACGACCTGCAGCTACATACCGTTGGATGTATCTTGGGGCACACTGAGGTAGATTTTGTACAAACCTTTATCTACACATCACCACACCAGCAGTGACTAATGCCTCTGAGTCTTTACTACAGGCTAAAGTGGTGGACCCTGCTACTGGAGAGATCGTCCCTGTGGGGGCCCAAGGAGAGATGATGATCAGAGGCAACTGTGTGATGCTTGGATACTGGGATGATCCTGAGAAAACCAGTGAGGCTATCTCTGAAGCCCGGTGGTACAAGACTGGGTATGTGCAGAGCTTGCTGAGTGCTTGTCTAAAGGAGCATGTTTCAGGGTTGATGCTCAGGTGGGATTTTCCTCTTCGCAGTGACATAGCCATGCTGGACAGTCTGGGATACTGCAGCATTGCAGGACGCTCAAAGGACATGATCATCCGAGGAGGGGAGAACATCTACCCCGCTGAGATAGAGCAATTCCTCTGCACCCATCCCAAAGTGCAGGAGGTGCAGGTGAGGCTCAGATCCACCGGGGGGCAGCAAAGATTCACCTTGAAGCCATACTTTTTGTCTCTCAACAAGAGGACAATTGCAGATGCTCCTTTTAGTGAAAACAAAATGCATTTCACGAGAACTGTTCTGCTTCTCTGTTTGTTTCCCAGGTGGTCGGAGTGAAAGATGAGAGGCTGGGCGAGCAGGTGTGTGCCTGCATCAGGTTGAAGGAGGGCCAGACCTCCGGCGCGGAGGAGATAAAAGCATTCTGCAAGGGCCAGGTGAGAGGAGGCGATCAATAAAGCTCAACATGCCCAAATCAGAGCGCAGCTGTACAGTTTGTGGACTCATATTTGTTCTTCTTTCTCTAGATATCTCACTTCAAGATCCCACACTATGTGTTCTTTGTAGACAGTTACCCTCTGACAGCCTCTGGAAAGGTAAAATACTTCTGCTCTAACACCATCACACCTGAGCTATAAACGTGATTTATGGCTGATAAATATAATGAGACTGAGACGTCTGCTGCTTTCTGTTTTTCTAGGTCAAGAAGAATGTTTTAAAGGAGAGAATGGAGAAGCAGTACCTCTTTACTGAGAGCTGAGCGATGCAACCGATCAGCTGCTGGACTTTTAATTACTTTGAATTTACTCTGTTGTTTAATGTTGTATATACAGTATATATCAATTAAAAGCACAGGGAGTTTAAATCATCTCTAAGCTTTAAGTGTTAAGATCAAATTGTGTCATCTTCAATTTCAGAATATGACCCAAACTGCACAACATATTTGGAATTTCAATCTTTATTTACTTAAACAATTTTGACAAACAATCTGTTATCGTAATACAACGGCTTTAACCAGTCATTGTCCGAACATGCCATACAGAATCTGAAATAAATAGGACCTTAATGCCAAATGTCAGTATGTACAAATGTGGTAGGCAGAAATGACCATCCTTATAAGCTATATACACGGACTGTAGGACACACTTTAGTAACAGGCTCATAAGAAAGCTCAAAATGACATCTCATATTATCAAATAACAATGAATACCAAAGGCATCAACTTAGGATGGTGACAAAAAGGTCTGTGGAAGGGAGAAATGTGAGGGCAAAATGGATTCAGACAAAATTCAGGGACGTTAAATGAATGCATTGCCAACCTGCTAAAAATCCAAGAATCCAGTCAAATTAACACGAAGTTCACACGATAACAGATAACATCAGCAAATGTGCTGCATGACACAAAGGCCACAACGGACCATGAATTCATGTACACCAGCAAACAAGGAAACAGTCTGAAAAAGGTTCCTAGAGTTTTGTTTTGCTTCAAGCATCCTTGTATGTGATTTTCATAAAACCAAATTCTACTCCACCGTCAGAATGAGGTAAATGAGCCTGTCACAGGGTTAAAAAAAAAGAAAAAAAAGGCAAAACTGTTCCCTCGAAATGTCAGTGGATGTCCACGGAGGAAAAATAAACTCAAATGCAGCAAAACCTGCGAGGAGCAGTTTCAGTTTAAGTGCAGGTTTGACTCAGCGGACAGAGCCAGCTGGTCTTTCCACGCTGTAACATGGAGACTGCCTCCAGACGAATTACAGCAAGTAGACAGCAACAACGACTGCACTTTGGCTACATGGCTTTGAACGATCAACATTCACTTCAGTCGTGACCGCAGGGTCCTACTACACCTCTCCAACCCCGCATTACATATGCACACATGCAAGAAAAATCGCAAATAAGAAACATTGCATTTTAAAGCATACTGTGAGATAAATAAGCTCGTATGAACACATCCCTTTTTAAATATAATACATTCTAAACTGAAAATAGTTTAACTGTGCAATTTAAGTGAAAATACAGGAGGAAAAGAAACAAGCTGTGGTCTGTTTAGAGACCTTTTGTCAGGGGTAGTAGCTTTTCAGCTGAACAGTGGAACTGAGAATATAATGGCGCCACTTCAGAGTTGACATCTAGAGAGCAACGCATTTGCAGTGACATTCATACAAGCACAGCACTGCACAGCTTTAGGCACATGCAAGTATGTGGCAGGACTGTATGCACATGTGGCTGTGCACCTACTCACAGATGCATTCGAGCTGCGAACATCCTCCTCCACAGATCACGTTCAAAAATGCACAATCCCAAACAGGCAAAACACGCATCACACTTCCTTTCAAACACACTCTCCTTCTCTCTCTCGCACGCACGCACGCACACACACATAGCACACAATGTAATGGTCTTTCAAGTGTCCTCACTGTTTTTGTGTTGGGTGGATAGCAGTAGAGGTTTACGTGGCATGGGGACGCCTCACACACTCAGCGGCAGCATGCCTGGTGGAGACACGGCTCTGGATGCTGCCATGGAGGTGATGGAGCTGGGGTCCAATCCATTAACAGTCCTGCAGTTTCCACACGGACGTGCACGATATTAGCAAAGACAGACCAAACAAAATAACAGAGAGACAAGGAACAGTGCGACGATTTGCTGGAAGACTCACGTTTTGTCAAAGTAAGTCGTATGTAGAGAGTGAGAGAACTTGGTGGCGTTGCTGTTGATGAGAGTGCCGTTGTCTTTGGAGTAATTTTTTCTTGCTGCCTGATCTTTGGCAAAGTTCCTGCAGGCGGCGAGTTTGGACTCCAGAGCCTAGTCACAAAGCGAGGAAATACAATCTGTCAGAAACATCTTTCTGTCTGTCCTGAGGCTGAGGACACACTGTTCCTCAGCGTTCTGCAACCTCCTCACAATATGGAAACCCTGTTTGAGTTTACTTGAATACAGAGATCCAACTCTCCATGCAAAAAAGTGTAAGTGTGTTTTAAATTAAAGGGAATAGTACCTACCCCAACTTTCCTCAGGAGATCGCCGACAATATTAAGAGCTGAGATTCTAGCAGAGGGAGTGAGGGACGAGTTGCCACAGCCGTTGGTCAATGCTGCATGAGCATACAAGCTGATATTAGCATATAAATCAGCAAACTTGCAGTTTCACGTGTGCAATAAAGAGAGAGATTAATTAAACCTGACCTTTTGGACTGATGAAGGGGTGCTCTATGCTCTTTCCTACAGGTGTAGCTGGGAGAGATAAAGAGGCCTGCACTGCAGAATCCATCTTGTCGATGTCTAAGGTGGGTGAGCTGGGCGCCGACATCCTGTCTGTAGTCCGCTCCCGTACTGCCAGCTCCTGTCTCAGGTCTGCAGAAGACGCAGTCAAACTCATGAAATACTCCTCCGCTAACCCTTACACAGGTGACATATTGAATGCAAGAGGGCAGAATGAATTCTTCTGTGCTTTGTCTTTACCTCGGGCTTCATCTTTCAGCCGCTGCACAGATACTAGAAGAGACTCCTTCTCATCCAGCTCACTTTCCAGGAAGGCGTTTCTCTCAATGGCCTGGTTTAAACGGCCCTCAAAGTCCTCAAGAGACACTATTGTTGCCCTGCACGTAGAGGTTGAGAGGCACAAAACATTTTAGTTTAAAGAATTATGGCAGGTCCAAACATTAATCTAAATACAGTTAGAATTCAAGACCTCCTGAACTTACTAGCTAAATTACTGACAGCAGTAACTGAGCATTATCTTCTTTCAAGACCAAGAAGCACAAAGTTACCTAACATGAGTTTCTGAGGCTTCCACTGTGTAGTCAGTATTTTCCTAGTGTGTGGACATCTGTTGCTGTACAACTCATGGCGCAAACGTTAGCTTCGTTAGCTTGCTACCCACAGCTAAAAATAACCTCCAGGTGACAGCTAGAAACAAGAAGTCTGCTTTCACCTAGACCCATTGTTTAAAAAAAATACTGCACATGTCCTACTTGAGAATGGCAAGCTAAGGAGATATAGCAACAATAACTTAGGAGGGAAGAATCCTGACATGGCATCTTATTTTCTTATCTTCCCCCTTCCTCCTGATAACCTACTGACAAGCACTGTATTTCATGTGTGAACTGAGACATATATTAACCCAAATGCACGCATGTGTCACTCTGACCTTTTGGCTCTCTCCAGGTCATCGTTGGCCTGCTCGAGCTCTCGGACGTATTTGTGGAGCTGCTCCTTGATGCTGCGCGTCTGGCCCAGGTCATCCTCCAGCATAGAGATCTGTTTATAACTCTGGGCATACTGCTGCTCCAGCTTCTCCTGATAGAGTGAATCACAGTTTAGGAGTGAGCGTGTGTAAAGAGAAAAGGACGTCAAACAGAGCTGTTGTTCCACAACAGAAAAAAATCCACTCTCATTTCCTTTCTGTAAGGCATGCAGCGTGAAAGTACCATTTTATATAGCATACAGTATTCATTAACAACAGCACCCCCACTAAAACCTGGTGAATCATGAGACAGTTAATAAAGGAGCTCTTCCACATTATTTCACTTTCAAAGAGCCTCTTTGTTCGCTGGGGAGGCCCCGTGGCTCATTTGCCCTGTGGCACTTTACAGTACAGTTATTGGCGGGGCTGCACGCCTCTATCGTGGCCCCCGAGGCACAAAGACAGGAAAGCATAATTCGTGATCTCTCTGGTTCATTGACACAATTCGTTTTTAGCATTAGTGGCTGCGAGCGTGCTCACATGCTGGACCATGTGAAAAAATAAAACACGATACTTTACTAGACGCACACAGTAATCTGCTCAACTGTGAACATAATCACCTGCCTGCCATTCACGACTGCAGCGATTAAGAACAAGATTGTCCTTGCAGTCTTCTATTTTCTTCCTCTTCACCCTGACATCCACTTAAGGAGCACTGGAGGATTACCTAACAACTGTTTACCTTGTTAACACCTAACATACAAATCAGACACTGAACCTTTGACTCCAGATCCAACAGATCACATCTTTAGTAACTGCAAATTAGTTTATTGGTGTCCTAATCCACAGACTATAAAAGCAAGCTGAATCCCCAAATAAGGCCCAGTTACCTTGAGGTTGGCCATTTCGTTCTTCAGTCTCTCGTTCTCACTTTGGAGGTCACGAAGGCGGTGTTCGGCCTGGCCAAGCTGTGCCTCCAACTCCGCTTCCAGCTCTCTGCTCCCTTCCTGGAACTCCTGCAGTTCTTCCTGGGCTTCATGGCAACTGGATGGTAAACACACAGACACAGTGGGGAGAAACATAAACAATCATTGTCAATTACCAGCCTCCCTGTCCACTGTCCACCATTCAATTCTGCAGAGCTCTGGAACACTGACTGGCTTTTGTCCTGTAAGACGAGCAGGACTCAGGCACGTTCTAGTAGCTTCATATCCAATGGCCAGAAATAAACCTGCATGAAAAGTCAGTGAGATATCTGATTTTCAACCTTCAATCCTGCCTCTGCCAAACAGGAAACAGCTCAGCACTGTCGAGTTAAGCGCTCTAAATATACAGCTCTGAAGAGACAGCTGAACCGTGACAGTAAGTGTTCATGAGTAGCTCAGAAAAACAAGGCTGCTGTTGTGCACCTTCAGCTGTGGGAGAGGTTAAAGGTCAGAGGTGCAGGGAAAATGAGAGGGGACAGAAACAGGACAAGGACATGGGCTAAGAAACAGGATGTGTGTGCATGTTGGTCAGGGCTGACCCCATGCAGAGGATCTGAAAACACACATAATAACTCATAATGTAGTTTAAGTAAACATTTCCAGGTGGAAGAGGACAAAAATGGATGTAATCTAAATGCAACCCATTCATAATCTAAATTAGGTTTTTTTGCCAGTCAAAGGTGCGCACACACACGATGACACCGTGGCTAACACTGTTCTGAGATCAGCTGACTCGTGCTGGGATAATGGCCTCACAGTGGCTCTGCAGAGCGCCAGATTCCATGAATCAGTTGTTGTGCCGGGGTCGTTCCACACATACCAACACCACAGCGGCTGCTTCATCAGCACACTGGGCCCTAAAACTTCCCCTTTTAACCGCCAGGCTTGTGCCTTCTCTCACGTTTCATGGTTTAAAAATCACAATAAATGTTTGAATGCAGGCAATGTGTCAAAGTGCCTTTGACAGATAACCTTTCAATAGGTAACTAATAAACACTGACTGCTGTGACTGTAAGAGTGATCCTGAGAAATCGTACGCACAAAAACATGTGTGAGAAAAGCCACGTTGAACTGTATACTTAGTGTTATTTCTTCCATGGGTTGAAGTTTTTCCCCTTATGTACCCACTGCAGGAATTTCTTAGAAAACCACCAGGAGTTTAACCCCATCTGTGCAGTCTTACACTTTTTACACTCCCTATGAGAGTACAATGGGCCCAAACCCCACATACAGCCTGTCCCAACACAGGCTGTGGTCTCTGTTTAAGCAGTCAAAGATGGAGTCATTTCCTCCTGAGCAAGCCACAGCTGTTTGTGGGCACTGATTTCAAAAAGCGTGTCTAGCCATTGGCCTTATATGGCTTAACGCAGGGTTTCTGTGCTGAGACTTTAAAAGTTTTTAAAACATTTGGTTGAAGATAATGAGAAAATTATTTCAGAACCGCAAAGCACACAGGATTTCAGTGTCCGTCTGTGATGTAAGAGCGAGCTGCTGTTCGAAGTTATGAGTGTTTATTTCATATGGGGAATTGCTGCCGTCTGATGTTTGGTTAATCATTTTTCCGAGACAGACATGACACATTGTTACATAACCCAGTGTGCAAGAAAGAGCTTAGTCGGCAAACAGTAATAGTCTCCATGTTCAAAAAGCTGAGGACACAGCTGTCCTGTAGTTTTATGCATACAGTATACTGTGACTGATCAGAACAAGATAAATATGGCTAAAGAGGTCAGTACCTACAGGTCGCTGTTAACTCGTCATGTGAGGGGTAAATGCTTACCTTTTCTTATATTTGAGGGCTTGGGACTTCCAGTAATCAACTTCCTCATCCTTTGACGAAAATTTGGGAATCATCTCTTTGTCCATGTCAGGGCACCCTGAGGATTAAAGAGACACGTTTATGAACCTCGCAGCCAACCCGGCGACTCAAACATGGCACAGCACTTTCACTGTTTCCTCTGGCGTGTAGAATCAGGCACAGCGCATTCCCCTTCTTATCTCAGAGCCGAACGACCGGGCGCATCCAGATTCAAAGTTTCCCCTCATTCCTCAGCGGACAAGATAACAGAACAGGACTCTTTTTATTTGAACGTGACAAAGAAAGTCAGATCAGCCCGGCTGTGCCACCCTGCTCTGAGGTCATGTCATCCTTAGTTATTCATGAATCACTGGCTAAAGCACCCAGTCTTATAGAAGCTGGGTTTTGATCAACAGAGAACCAGCATGGCCAACAAGCCTTTCTATGACTGATTAGCCTGCAAAAGTGTGCCTCCTCCTCGTTACATTTCTAACCTAACAGCTCAACATATGTGATGCCAACCCAACTAAATCATGAACAGCTATCCACGGCAGTTAGGCGTGGGTAATGTGGGTGGAGTGTTAAAAGTCTTTCCTCTTTACTAGACGGCTGTTCCTCTTTTCTGGTGAGCTAATAAACTCTGTCTCACTCTGTTATCTATGTGGACCAAACAAGGCAGGTTTCAGGAACCTATTAAACACATCTGGGAGAGAGCTGCTGTGTGTGTGTTCTGTGTGTGTGGTGGGGAATACAGCTGTAGCTCCAGGAGTTTTCATAATGCCAGCAGAGATTATATCAGACAGCCAGCGGAGGTAGCACAGGAAACAACAACCTGAGCTGGACTGAAGGTCAAGCAAGCAGTGCTCAGCAGTTTTAGCCAGTAGTTATATAAACAAGAAAGCAGTGGTATAAGTTACTGGAGCTATTATCATTATGATTTGACCAGACTAACTTGGCTTGGGTTCAGGCAAAGAGGAGGATGTGTCATTTTCCCTGCCAAGACGAAGGTGGTCTAGACTCAGAGGCCGGAGCGTCTGCTCTTCCCTATGAACATTCCTCTGAGATGGCGTCATCAACAATTTCCTCGCTTCAGGGTCCTCACGTGTCAGTACACTACTTTGGAAATAACTAAGGAAACTGGAGACCAAAATACTGTAAGGGTGGAGTAAGGGAAGTGTTTCCAAGCTGCTGCTGACATAACATGTTAGTTGCATCATCTTACCAGGGAGGGCCTTCAAGTCTTTCCAGGGAACAGCCCAAAAATATAATTTTTAGCATAATTCCAGGTAATTTAGCAATAGCATTTGCTATGATGCTTAATGCCCTGAATGGGATCTGGTGCTTTCTATTGATCCCTGGGGGTCACCAAAGGCATGAGCAACAGGAAACAGTTTCCATGGTGATTCAGATCAGTGGGCCTTATCGGGATAATCACCCCCTCAAAAAAGACATGGCTATTTATCAGCCCATTGACCAATGACAGGGTACTTAAATCAAACGGGGCCACAGAGATACACCCCTAAGAATATCCCCGATACCAGAGATCAGGTCAAGTGCTGAGAGTCTGCAAGCACAAATGACAGTTCCTGTTTTCT
Organism: Chaetodon trifasciatus; assembly: GCA_037975065.1. Lineage (NCBI taxonomy): Eukaryota > Metazoa > Chordata > Actinopteri > Chaetodontiformes > Chaetodontidae > Chaetodon > Chaetodon trifasciatus. The sequence continues at coordinate 772,992 of JBBMOE010000088.1, forward strand.
CATTTCAGCATCCTTTAGAGCTTTGTCAGAGCTCTGACCCCCGGACCCTCTATTTGTCTGTTGTAACAATACCGGGACAAGCAGGGCCAAAGGTGGTGATGGGACACCACACTTACTGTGGAGCCATCTGGAAGCTACAAACAGGGGACGGTAGAGAAGAGAGTTTCCTTTCCCACATTCTTGTCTCTACATCCTCTTTTGTTGGAGATGACGAGGTGCTTACTAAGAGTTCAAGAGCCGGCACTGATGTGGTCATACTTTCATAGCAGGGCCCATGAGAGGGCTGTTTTACAGATGCTTTTCCAAATGCCTCTTTGTAGCCTCATTGGTTTGCTCTAATGTGAATAATAATCAGACCTGCAGGGTGTGGTGGCATCGTCCCCCTGACCTGAGCTCATATGTTGGGCAGTTGTGTTATGAATTAGCTGCAAGAAGGCAGGAAAATGCTCGAGGTTCAAAATCATCATGCTGTTTGTCAAAGTGATGACCAAAAACTAACTAAATCAGGCTTTACTATAAACCGACATTTGATATGAGTCACAAATAACTGTCATTTACAGCCAATATGCGCATTTTTACAAAAATCATAAAGTGAAGCACTAAAAAAAAGGACAAACTGACATTCATGAAAGCTATTTTTTCCGAGCTGAGGCAGGCTGTCGTTTAGCTAGGTAGCTCATAAACACTGCTGTCAGTGTGTGGATATCTGATACTGCGTGGTTTGAGAGACAGTACCGATGGGAAGGTTAATCCCACACACTAATGTTACGCTTTATGCTACGAAGAAAACAGAAAACACAACATACCAAAAGTGAAAATGAATGTTATATGAGGCCAGAGATCGAAGCGCAAACCTCTCGATAACGCTATTTAAACCGAGCTCGAGCTGTCATCACACAGACGGCGCGGCTGAACACGACAGCTCAGCACACAAGCCGGTCAAACACGAAACACATCAAAAGGGAATATTTTCACAGTTAAACTCGGTACCTGCTCATGTCAAACCGGTAGTCTTCACTCTTCTGTTACAGCAGGTCGTCTTCCAGCCGGTGTAACATCCAACACACGCAGCTTTCCCCCGCCCTGGCCTCGGATGATACTGACGCTACAGAACTGTGTTTAGGAAATTGCCAACGCGTCCCCCGGAACAGACGTAAATCCTGACATGGGCGTACGTGATGACGCATCACGGCTACGTCAGAACTGGGCAGGGCTGCTATAGAAATGGATGTAGTAGAGCCAGCCGCACCTCTTTTTTTTCCTTTTTTGGACTGTAGATTTGTAGCCACACAGTTTTCGCTGCAGTGACCACGAGGTGGCATATGATTTCCAGAGAGACAAGTAACATCACCACCAAATACCATAATATTCCTGAATAGATGACTAATTGTTTCCATAGCTCTAAAGGCTTACAGTCCATTAATTAGACAAACGTAATTCTTAATTGTTCTCCACCATTGCCTTTTCTGTCTCACAGCCCAATTATTGCTGCTTTTGTCTGCTATTTTTTTCTTTTTTAAATTATACTACCGGAATTTAAGATCTACTTAAAGCCCTCTTTATATGCAGTCTACACAAGTCTGGACACTGACAATAGAATATAATAGAATTTAAGTTTTTCTCACAGTACACACACACTGTACCAAAACCCAGTCAATACACTTATATTTATAGGTATTTGATGAATGTATTACTTATGATTTTTCATATTAAAATCTGTTACTAATCTGTTAATTAAAAAAAAAACGAGGCAACATTTTCCAGCTGTACGTTTAATAAACTTCTTGGTATTTCTGGATAAGACTAAAAAATGTCACGAGCACACATGAAAAGCAAAGAAAATGAGTACAAGAGCACTTCTATCCCTGGTACCTGTCACACTTGTGCATTGTGTTATGGAGTCATCCTAATTCACTATTGAACTTTACTACCACCTACTGGATTTTAAGATGTATGAATTTTATTCCACCAAGTCCAAATTCCCTATCTCTCCTTGTTAACCAAAGTGAAAAAATATTTGTGTGTCTGCCCTGTGATTCAGATCCGCTCCGAGTTTTGATGGGTTGTCCCTCGGCCCATGCTGCACCCTTCTATCAACTTTAATTGGGTCAGTAGTTTCCCTGAAATCCTGCTGACAAAAACAAACCAATCCCAAAATATAAATAAATAACTGAAAACAATATCTTAAAAGCACTTAAGTGTGTTTTCTGTATAACTCTGGATCTTTCTTTAAAAAATAAAATTCCACTCATTTTTCGATGAATGACCTTTTAATTTGAAAAAATCTGCTAATTGGCCATACCGTCACAAATAAAAACACAATTAATTTAAAGGGAGAATTAAGTTACTTGAGAAAATCGGTGACACTATTTTAAAAAATTTATTGCACTGCTTTGTAATCTGCAGCTTTGATCAATATCACCAGCTTGGCAGATGTGGTCGTTTTGCTGATATGTAAAGAATGTCAGTGAGTGATAGCGCATGTGAACAGCATGAAATGTGAACCAGCTTGGCCACTTGAACCTCCACTGAGGGACTCAGTCAAGTCACCGCAGCCACAGGTGGCAGGCCCTGTTTTACAAGTTGCAGCTCTCGCCTCCACCCACAGCCAAAGTCAGTGAAGTCATGCGCTGAGAGGAAAACAACTTGGAGAGGAAAGTAGCGAGGTGTCTACTTTAAGCCTAAATAACTTCCCAACTCTACCACTGAGGTGGTGAATCCATTACATGGCATTTCAGAGGGAAGATAGCCAGGAGGACGCACGAGAGTGTCCAGTGTGCTATGAGTGTCTGTCGGGCACAGAGAGGACTCTGAGCTGCGGACATGTGTTCTGCCACGACTGTCTGGTCAAAACGCTGGTCAGCATCAACAGCGATGGAAACATCAGAGACACTATTATTTGCCCCATCTGCCGACATCTCACCTTCATCAGGAAACAGAAGGAAGCGCTGGTGTCGCTCGCGGCGGACAAGGACCAGCATGAAGCGCAGACACTAGAGGTACCTCTCCCTCTGCCGCCGGGACAGCTCCAGAGCGTACAGCGCGCCTCCAGGGACGGTTCACCCAGGGGGGTTGACTGGATCGCTCACTGCTTCAGGGGGGTCGCCGAACGAGTCCGTCGACAGAAGCTGATCAGTCCCAGCCGCAACGCATCTCAGATCTTTATCATAAGCGCTGAAGGGCGACCCATGGCTGAGGAGGATGCGCTCAGCGTTGTGATGACTGTGGTTCAACCGCAGCGCAGGCGAAGGCGCAGGATTTGCACAACCGCGCGATGCCTGGTCGTTTTGCTGTCAGCGTTCACTATACTCGCGCTGGTGGCTGCAACCTTACCCTGGATTTTGTTGGCATAGCCCACTGTTAGGGATGTGTGGATTCTGAAGTGCCAATAGGGAATGATGAACAAAGATTTCTTGGAAACATCTTGTTAAGTGTGTCAAGCAGTTTGTCTTCATGATCAAAATAATCAACCCACTGAAAATGTAGCCCTGCAATTTTCTGTTTTTATTAAGGTGTACTTTAGTTTGCAACATGAGATGCAATGAGATGTTGCTATTTCCTACCCTGATTTTAGGGAAAAGTCAGAAAGTTTATAGGCATGCCCATGTCCTTTGTGTGCATTGCCAAGCAACAGTCAGGAGTAAAGTAAAGGTTAAGAAAGCCTTGACAGCAACGTTTTTGTTCTGAATTCCTGTCTGTGACATGTTCTACCTGTTTTATGACAAGCAAAAGTGCAGGAAATTGTTCAACAGTTTGTAAATTCAGCCAGAGTGGGCATTTTGAAATTTGTATCTAGACAAACATTTGTCAGAAAAAGTGCAATAATCCCATTGTTGTTAAAGCAGCTCACTTCATTGTTACGCTGCCTTGTTGTTGGAGACAGTGTTTCCAAGCAATGGGCAAAAACTGTAAACTACAGAGCTGCAACATGCATCCCAACTTCAGCATGATTTTATGCAGGTTACATTTTAGCAGCAACACCTGAACTTGGTTAAGTTAGGGAGTCAACTGTGACAATAAAGAGCCTGATAAAATATGCATCATGCTGATATACCTTCTCTCCTCCTTGCATTACAAGAAAGGGTGGGAGACATTTAAATTGATTCTGACAAAATTTCCAGTTTTTATTTTACACAAGCAAATCAAATTCAAACATGTTTAATATGCAGATGCATGTGACTGGCTCACTTTGTAATGTGTGCAAAGATGGTGTAAACAGAGCCACCTTTAAAAGTTTCAATAAGAAATAATTGATGCGCCCATGGCGGTCTGAAGGAGATAGACCAACAGGTATAGGGATGAGCTGCGCCTGGCTGGTTGCTGTAAGGAGATACACTGCTGGACTGTAGTATTAAATTACCACCACAAGAATCCAGATTGAGATGGAGCAGAGACCCGCACTACGCAACCTGGGGTGGAGAGTCACAACGAATGAAAAACAAGTTCTCAGAATGGGCCTTGTCAGTATCACCACCATCCTGACAAATACTCACACACTCCTTTGACAAGCCTTCATCCGTCCTGCTGGGCCAGTCCCACAGGTTACACTCACAAGGAAGCTCCTGCTGCTTTTCAGTGAAACCTGCTTTCTCAGAGTGTGGGAGGAGGATGATAATGATTTATTTTGTTTCGTGACTCAGACTTCTTTAGATTGTGTTAACCTTAAAGTTGCAAGTGCACAAAAGTAGCTAATTTCAAGGCAAAGAGATAAGAGCCAAAGAAGAATATTACTTTGTTTTATTTCTATTTTTTCTTACCTCTTTGAGCCTTGAACAGTATTTTATTTATTGAAACCATGTGAGAAGTTTAGAGGGGTAATGTTGGCTAAACTAACAGCTCATCTGAAATAAGATAAGTAGATAATATTCATAAGAGGCCACAAAGAGATTGTAGACTAATGCATTGGTTAAATCTTTCAAAAATGTTGTATCTTATATGCTTACCATGTGTTTTTTATGTAAAATATGACTTTGAAATATATCATTATGTGTTATAATAAAATGTTATTAACTTGAATAAATTTTCTTAGTTTCTTTAAACCACGGCTTCTGGGACATTTTTCCTTTAGTCTTCAGCCACAGCTCTATGATCTAGGATCATCAACTCTTGAAACATACAAAAACCAAAGAAAAGGAAACAAACACTGAAATCAAACCCACGTGAACCAGGGGAGATTATTAAAAATGTAGAGTTTAATATATATATTTATTTCTGACATTCTGATAAGGATTGCAGGTAGGCTTCACAGTACACACTGTGTTCCACTTGATATGCTAAGCAGAGGAGGAAGGGGTGGGCATGGTGGGCTTGACAAGCGGCAGGTTTTCTTTGTACACTAGTAGTGAAAGCAGAAGGAGGCAGTACATCCACAGGCAACATCTACTCCTCTACCGTATTGCTCAAAACCCCACAAAGGACCATTTGTTGTGATCCACATTCTCTAGAGTCCATCTTTACATTTCACCCCTCTTACAATCCCTAAAAAGACAGTGATTGACACAAAACGTGGATTATCAAAAGACTATCTAAGCGCATGCATGACACTTCTTCTTCAGATTTTCCCTTTTTTCTCATTTCAAATGTAAACAAATTGAGCTTTACTTTTAGACCAAATACTTGGTGGTGAGGTGAGTCAGGAAATGTGGGTCTACAGTAGCTAAAATGCTTGAAAAAACTATGTAACAGTGTACCATTTGGTGCAAAAGGTGGCTCTTGAAAATGGCTGTAAAGTTAATTTCAGAGCTGAAATTAGATATGTGATGAACTCATGACTTTTGGGGGAGGGTACAGATGTTTTTTTTTTTTTTCTTTTTCTTTTTAGCAGCATAATCACACCTATAATGAATATGAATGCATGCTTTTAGGTGGCTGTAAATTCCAGTTATGATGCACAAAAGCACTGCAGTAATACTGCCCTGTACTGATAATATTACATGCCAACAGGCCCTAATTAACCTTCATCCAAACACAAGCGCTCATTTGCCTGTAAGTTATTACAAAATCAGGTAGCCTACAGTTTGAAATCTGAGTGAGTCACATTCAGTCTGCACAGAGAGAGATACCCCTGCCTCCTCGTATAAATGTATGGATCCAGCACAGAAAATAAAACCTCTAGTACACATTAATTATGCCTATAGTTCCAAAATAACAACCAGTGTGAGGGCACTTGCAATTGTTGTCATACAGTATAATCACCACAACTATCAATATAATTATCAACATCACCAAAATCTTCATAAACATAGTCCATTGAGAACACACACTGAGGCATACCATAGATCACTTTTGGAGAGAGGTTAATCTAGAATTCACTTTGTCAGAAGTAAACTCACACATAAAACAAACTTAAAAAAAAAAAAGCTTTGCAGTAAAATCAATGGCTTTTTTCTGCAGGTTTGGGGAGGGTGACTTTGACCACTTTTTGGACTGAGGTGGATCAGTAAACACTGTAATTGCACTTTAATTGACAAAATTATCGTCCTAAGACATTTTATATGGAGTTAAAAAAAAAAGTGACACTGCAGCATCTGTTGTCTGATGGATTCAAAATACCTCTGATTAATTGTCTGTGGCGAGAATAGCAACAAAGGACAACGTTTTCAACTTTAGAGGTGTGTCAGATTTGCTTTTCTAATTGAATGAGCACATTTTTACTGCTATAGTCAGTCCATCAATACAGGCTTAGGGATACATTTATCCTCAGAGTAAATTAATCAAATGGTCCAAGAGTGCTCTAATTATTTACACAGGAATCGATTAAATAACTGATTAAAAAGGACAAAAGTAGGGAATTGGTGTGCAACTCATTAGTGCTCTGGCATGTTTGAAGTCAAAGCTCAGGAGACAGAATTAGAAAGACTGATTTCTAGCAGAAATAACATTCTGCATTTCTACTGCAGCATCGTTGTAACCTGGTGTTAAAGTGAAACATCATGGATCTACAGTAAACCTGTTCATTGTGTGCAGGACAAAAATAACATCAAAATTTTCATCATTACATTTTCTACACATGATAAATATCAGCACATATATTATCATTATATATATTCAAGATATGCATTTTACATATACTTTTCCTCTCATTTATATACATCAATTTATGTACAGTCTTTGTATTTACACTAGGGGTCAAAGGTCACTGAACCTGAAGCACTTGAAACAAGGTTAAGGGAGAGAATCATACGAACCTAAAGGCAGTGTAGTCATCCATCCATTATCAGCAAACTGTAACAGCACACGGGTGGTCTAAATTTACTCTCCAAGGACAACAACAACAGAAACACTCACACGAAATAAAACACTGGCGTTCTGAGGCCCTTGATCCGAAGCAGTTTGTTCGTACTGGCTTGTCATGCAAACACGTCGCGGTGCTTTCTTCGAAACTGAATAAGAGATGCAAGTTCAAAAAATGTAATTTACAGTAACATTCTTCTCATACTGTGCTGGTATAAAGTGAGTCAAAGTGAGTTGACCTGCATGTTGGTAAACGTCAGATAAAGAACTACAGCTGTAATATGTGACAGGAGAGGGGAAGTAAAGACTGGGAGTGACAGTAAGAATTAAACTGCATTAAATGTTCCATCCTGCATGCCAAACCTGTCTCTAGGGCTCAGCATTTTCCTAATGTGCACAAAGCTTGAATACCCTGTGAGCAATATAAGACTACTCTCTCACTCTGCCTCTCGAAGTCACCCTGAGGATGGGCTTTGCTCCTAACCATGTCAGGCTCTGAGTTTCCCTAACCAAAAAGTTGTACGACTATCATATTGCAATTTGATTGCATGTTCTAATAAGGCAAAAAAGAAATTAAGAAAGTCACAGAAATACAGACCACTGCATCAAACAACACAGATGAACAAAGCAAAGCCAAAAAAAAGAGAAAACAATTAAAAAATAGTTTAATGTAATACTCATCTATATTCCAGTCTTTCCTCCTAAAGGCAACTGTTCCTCCACTATGGCATTTTGGTGTTTTTTTTTTTTTTAAGTCACATTTATGTACTAGCGAGCAATTGTAAGAGATGAGTTTCTTTGCAGCCTGCAGCAGATGTGTTCGAGTTCTGGTTTCAGGTGGGCATTGGTGAGGCCAATGTGTGTTTCCATCGGGCCTTGGTGGCGACAGTTAAGAGTATGTACAGCCATAGGGGTGCTGGTAAGCTGTGATGCCTTAGGGTCATAGGTCATAGAGTGGTGCTCTGGGGCTCCTCCTCAGGCACAGCGTCCCCCTCTGGAGAGTCTGTCACTGCCACGGACCTCCTGCAAGGGGCACCGCTGAACTCATCGATGAGGCTGTCCAGATTGACATTGATGGAGGGGATTTCATAATTGAAGATATCTAATGGCGAGCATGGTGGGAAAGGTGAGTGTGATGAGCAGAATGGTGGAAATGGTGATGATGAGCAAGAGGAGGAGGAGAAGAAGGCATATGATGGTGATAATGAGGTGTAAAAAACGGAAGAGAGCAGAAATAATATTAATCTTTTTGAGTCTGAACTCATGGTAAGTGGCATATGATGTCTTCCCTGATTGAAATAATCAGTAGATTACATGTGCTTCACATTCTACACAGGGATGTTTTCAGTGTGCTGCTGGTCACACCTGAACAAAGTTAGCGACTAACATGGTATGTCACAGCTTTTTGTGTCTTTTGAGACAACAACAACAGATATTTTGTCAGATAAAATACAATAACAGGTCAAAATGACTGCACAATGACACATTACTGTACACGGTTACGACAATGGCCAGATAAACCAACACAGAGGCAACAAGATGTGTGTGGAACTCTGTGGAAAAATGGCACCAAGACACCAAGTGGGCTTGAAGTAACAATGGCGATCTCATGAGGACCGGATACACTATTAGCTTGAAATATTCTAAAGTGCTGCTGCATTTACTGGAAGCAGCAGGTCCAAGAAGAGACTGATGACTACTCCTGTGTAGGAATGAGATGGAGCGTGGCAGTGTAGTAAGAGGGAGCAGAGGTTATAAAAAGCGATGAACCTGCCAAAGGAGGGACGGGGGTTACCTGTGCCCCCCTGATACTGGTGGCAGGCGCGTTAGAGGGGGATGTCCATTGGCATAGGGCTGGAAATGGGGAACAAAAGGAAGGGGAGGGGGGGCTTTAAGATGGACCTTTGTAAGCGACGGCGTCTGCAATGTGAGCGCAGTGTGGTGCACTCTGGGAAGTCCTTAAGCCATGCAGTGTCGGTTGAACCACAACACCATGCAGAGAGTCAATAATGCCAACCTGCTAAGAGGAAATAGGGAAAATGTTCTAATCGAGAGCTACTGGTAGGTATGTTTGAGGCAGGCTGCAGGAGACCCCAGAGGCAGCCACAGCACGAGGCCAGGCAGTGAGATGGAGCGCATGGGGCGGGGACGGTCTGGCTTACCCTAAATGTCCCCCTCACACTTAGCCCACACTGAATCCCTGGCCTCACACAGCTGCAAGGTACACAATAGTAGCAGGGGGAACAAGAGAATGATAAATATAACAAAGTGACAGAGTGATTGGTATATAATGACAGAACACCTCATCATCAGAACATCATACTGTGGATATAATGTGGGCTTTGCCTGGCTAGGTTTCCACACCTGCTACGCAGTAAGAGAGACTGGACTGGTGTGAACTGTGTAAGCCTCTGACCTACCTCTGCCGAGTGAGGGTCTGGGTAACACAGATAAACAGAGAGCACATGATGAATCTAATGGCAACTTCCATACAAGCAGGACGAGCTATGCTTCTCTGATGTTTCCACACATTACCCAGAAACATCATCACATAACACAAGCAATGAGTACATAGGTCAGGAGATTTGCTCACTACAGTAGCACAAAAAAATGCTAAATATTTACATCGCATCATTCTCAGGCATCTGTGTCTAAAAGGCAACTTTTATTCATTCAGACATTCGTTTGGGAACAGTCAGTAAAGGGGAGAGGGATCTTTTGCATCTACAGTGTCCTACAGAGTCCTACACTCGTCCACCGTCTCCATTGGACAGAGCCACAGCGAGTCTGAGAGAGGGCCGCTGCAGCCCCACCTGTGGTGGCGGCGGCGGGGGTGTTGTTGCCAAGGGGTGGTGTTTACCTGTAGACATGCTCTCCCCAGGAGACAGTCCATCCAGGAGGCCCTGCTCCAGGGGCTGCGGAACTGGGGCCACGGCCGGGCCAGTGAGCCCCGGGGGGGCTGTGGGCGGCTGAGGAGGGGGCAGGCTGGGTCTCTGCCTGGGCTTAGGGGCGGGCCGCGACTTGGTGAGTGTTCCGGTCAGGGAGGGTGGGGACGAAAGGGAGTGGGGCGCACCCAGTGGGGTCTGCCCAGGAGAGGATGGGGGCACTTGCCCTGGAGGGCAGGCCAGTCCATAAGGGGAGGGTGTGCTAGGAGGTGTTGGGGACAGGCTGACCGGTGACGGCTGACCTGTGGACTGATCAGACATCCCGCCAGACTGGCCGTAAGGGACCTTGGGAGGCACAGGAGCCAGCTTCTTGGAACCTGCAAACACAGAACACAGTCAATTACTGTCTGCTGTTGGAATGAAAATACTGCCTCTTAAAGTGACGCAAGCTAACGTAAGATCTGTGCTGACCTTTGCGCAGGGTGTGTGGACTGTGCTCTGTGGAGTGGGGGGACTGGCTGCTGCTCTGAGGACTACTGCTGGGGGGGACTGTTGGACCTGCCACCTGGATGGCTTTGTGTCCAATGACAGGGGAGAGCTCTTTACTCTTCAATGAACTGAAAAAGACAGGCAGACATTAGTGTTTGAATGGTATCAGACACAACCTGTGAACTTTCAGCATATCTCATGTACATCACGTCAGTGCCACAGCAGCCTCGACATTATCATCATCATCATCATCATCATCGTCATCATCATCATCATCATCATCATCATCATCATCATCATCAGCATGACTTATGAGTGTTTCACTATGCTTCAGTTCACTGTTACCAACATTGGTACGATTTCTGAAACCCAGAAAATGATGTCGAGTGAGGCTACAGACCAAACAGTGTCGCATCTTTTTTAAAAGCCCCAAATATGTCAGAGTTATAAGAAGAATTGCACAGTTCAGCTTTATGAGAATAAAAAAGGAGGTCAAAAAAGCTTCCAAGTGTGTTTTCACAACACCACTAGGTTGGACATAATTTTCAAAGGTGAATCATGTTGTAATCTGAGTTATAAAAATACAAAAACTTCAAATTCCTCTCATTTCTGTCGACACAGCAACTTATAGTGATCTAAAAAGAAATGAATGACAATGATATTTCAAGTTCAAAATGCCAGTGAAGAATTCTTTCCAGTATTAGTAAACACATGGTGTACATATTGTGCTGTAATTAGGGTGTCACTGTAAAAGAGCGCGTGCTCTCAATGGCTTTCCCTGTTTGATAAATAAAGGTAAAAGGTAATATGTATATATTTATCCAGCAACAAATAGAGGGAAGTAATATCAATGCTTCTTTGGGCAGAAACTCATTAATTTGTTCAGTATATTCTGTTTATCTTTTTATTACAGCGCAGAGAGCAGTGACAATGCACAGAAAATAGACTTGACGAACCGAATGTCAAACTCTGAAAACATCTTTAGCAATTAACGCAGCTGTGCATTTCTAGGTAAACTGTATGAGTCGGCAACAAACGTGATTGATTATGATTTTTATTAATAATACTGATTTTATTTGCTGATCTTGTGTGATAGTGTTGGAATCCCTACAAATATTTATTAAGATTAACATGATGTTAAAATCATGTTATAAGACACCAGTAATGGGAATAAAATTTAACATAGTATTTATTTTTCTTTCACTGCTTTTTAATTTTAAAACACAATCACTATATTTTGAATTACTGCACACCTTTCTCACTCTAGAATTACATGAACAGCTATAATTAATAAGGGCACACTCAATAATATAGACCAGTATAGTTGCTAAACTCATGAACTCACATCCACAAAGAGCACCCATATACAGAAGTGTCATAGCCACATTTTAGATTAAGTGACATCAAATTAACTGCAATTTCTTGAAGTCCCTTTGAGCTGCCTGTCCCCAGAAATAAGCCATCTGAATGGGAAGTCATGGAGATACCAAATCACAAGAAGGAAGGTTATTAAGCGAGCTTGTTCTGACCGCTGACAAAGATTTGCTGTAATGATTCACGCTGTGCTGTGTGGTTGTAACACAGAAGACTTATGAGTCAGGAAACTGCCACAGTCACTCGGTATGAACTCAGCAATTTGGGTCAAGCTGGAAAATGCTTATACTGTAAGAAGATATTCTGTACTGCAGCTTACCAGGATATAATACTCCATATGTACTCCATTATTAAGCCTGGAAATCTTTACTTCCTTAAAAACATGTTTTCCTTCTGCTGGTTAGTAAAAAACTGCTGCAAACTGTAGAATAAATACATTCATATGCTATTTGATAGCCATATGCAGCTTTGTTCATGTATTTATCATCTACTCAATACCAGCATGAAACCGAGCGCTATATAAGCCAGTAACATCCTTAGTTGCTAGGCAACCCCCATGAGAGGCATCCCCGGACAACCTGAATGTTACAGAATCTGAGGTATGTAATTTGAAGAGGGAGGAAAAAGAAAAAAGCAAAAAGAAAACATGAGCCAGCGAGCTAGAGGAGAGGAGAGATACAGCTGCCACTCTGTGCATCCACAGTGGCCGTGGGTGTGTTGTATTTACCTAGTCAGCCTGGGGGGTCCTCTCTCTCGGACACACGGACAGGCAGCCCACGGCGGGGGCGGGGGCGCGGACGAAGGGAGGCTAGGGGGGTTGCCAAGGGACTGGTCGTGGCGGGTTAGTACCAAAGGGGTTTTGATGTAGAGTGGTGAAGCGTTAGTGTCTGGTGGGGCAGCATGCGACATGTCACCTGGCGGGCTGTGCTTGGGGAAGTGCAGACAGCTGGGTTTGGGGTTTGAATTGATGTCAAGTGACGAGGAGGAGGAGGAAGAAGAGGAGGAGGGGGGCGGGACCGGGGGAGTGAAGCCAGACCAGCGCA